>VBSM01002608.1:118050478-118123773 GCA_008086735.1 Cheirogaleus medius | reverse complement strand
AAAAAAAAGAGACTGAACCCCCCCCAAAAAATAAATAAATAAAACAAGTCTTAAGAAATTTAAGATGATTGCAATCATCTCAAGCATCTTTTCTGACCACAATGGTATATAAAACTACATATTAATAATAAGAAGTTCTGAAAACTCAGAAGTGTATGTAAATTAAGCAAAACACTCCTGAGCAACCAACGGATCAAATAAGAAATCAAAGGGGGAAATCAAAAAGTATCTTGAGATGAAAATGGAAATGCAAAATACCAAAACTTATGAGATGCACAGAAAGTAGTTTTTAGAGATAGGTTTTTACTAATATATAGCTATATTAAGAAAAAGAAAAGTTCTCAAATAAAAACCTAACTAGACACGTGAAGGAACTACAAAAAGAAAGACAAATTAAGCCCAAAATTAGGAGAAGGAAGGAAATAATAAAGATCAGAGCAGAAATAAATGAAACAGAGACTAGAAAAACAATAGAAAAGATCAATAAAATTAAGAGTTGAGTTTGTTTGAAAAGATAAAGAAAAGTGACAAAGCTTTAGATAGACTAACCAAAAATTAAAAAGAGGATTCAAATAAGTAAAATTATAAATCAAAAAGGAAATATTACAAATGATACCATGGAAATATAAATGATTATAAGAAACTACTATGAACAATTAAATGCCAAAAGTATTAATAACTTAGAGAAATGGATAAATTCCAAGAAATATAAAACCTATCAAGATTGAATCATGAAGAAATAGAAAAGCTGAACAGACCAATACCAAGTAAGGATACATTTTACAATGCCAACATTAACTTCATACCAAAGCCAGAAGATATGCTACAAGGAAATAAAATTACAGGCCAATAGCTCTGATGAACATAAATGCAAAAATCCTCAACAAAACACTAGAAAACCAAATTCAATAGTACAAAAAGGGGATTACACCACGATCAATGGGAATTTATTCTTGGGATGCAAGAATGGTGATTCAGTATATGCAAATCAATAAATGTGATTCACCATATTAAAAGAATGAAGGACAAAAACCATATGATTATCTTAATAGATGGAGAAAAGACATTTGACAAAATTCACCATCTTTGTTATAATAATACTAACTTTTATAATTACCCATGTATATACCTAGATAGAGATCTTTATTTCTTCATATGGTTTCAAGTGAATATCTAGTGTACTTTCATTACTTAGGCTCTGTTTATTTTTTTATAATCATTTTTCTTTCTGTTCCTCAAACTCAATAATGTCCATTGTCTCATCTTCACATTCACTGATTTTTTTTTATTTTTGCTCAAATCTGTCTTTAAATCCCTCTAGTAATTTTTTCATTTCCGTTATTGTACTTTTAAGCTCCAGAATTTTTTTTCAGCTTCTTTTTAGGTTTTCTATCCGTCACTGCGATTCCCATTTTACCCATACATCATTTCCTTGAGTTTCTCCACATCTCCTTTAGTTCTTTGAACATCTTTAAGGCAGTTGTTTTAAAGTCTTTGACTAGTAGTTCCACCATCAGGTTTTTTCAGGGGAAGTTTTTGTTGATTTACCTTTTTCCTTACTTTCATCTTTCTTTGTATTCCTTGTGATTTTTAAATGAAAACTAGATGTTTGCATCTAATAATGTGGTAACTCTGAAAAACAGATTCTCCCCCTTACCCAGGGTTTGCTACTTTTTGTTATTGTTTTTGTCTATTGTTTTTGTTTTGTTGATTGTTGCAGGCTGTGTTTGTATCAAGGTTCAGGCAGATGTGTAAAACTTTAGGTCTTGCTACATATTTGTTTTTAGACATTCTAGGGTGGGAGATGCACCCTTGTTATATCTTTTCTGAGCCTGCATCTTTTCCTGGACTTGTGTGGTGAGTTTCTAATTTTTCTCAATAATGCAGTTGCTTTTGAATGTCCTAGTCTTTAATGTTTGGCTCTGAAAAGGAGAAAAAGCAAAAATGGAGGAAAGAAAAAACAGTACCAGCCTTTTACATCTCCTGGACATCACTTCAGCCAGAAGGGGAGGGGCTTTCAACAATCTGGGGAGGACCAACAACAATGGCTATCTGCCTCTTTCTCTAAACCTCTATGATTAGAAGCAGCATTTAGTGATCAGAACATGAATAACAGATACTTGAAGGACAGGTAATTTTTGCCCACCCTGGCTCCCACAAGGTGTGTGCAAGTTGCTTTGGGAACATGTACACACTTGCCTGCCATAAAGCTGGGAGCTGTGGATGGGTAGTTGCTACTGTGCTAAGAAACAAAATCGATCAAAATTAACCAAACTTTAAGGTCCAAGCCTTCCCCTGGATTTCGCAAGTCTTCAATAGACTCCAGAGTTCCAAAATAGTTACATCAGACAAATTCTGCCAGTGCAGTTGTTGCCTAGGTAGGGAGACAGAGTCCTGGTGCTTCCTATTCCTCCTAAACATACTCTTATCATTCAATTCAGCAATGAAATTGTTTGGTGTTTACACAAATGAGTTGAAAACTTATGTCCACACAAAATCTGGACATGGATGCTTAGAGCAGTTTTATTCATAATTTCCAAACCTTGGATACAATCAAGATGTCCTTTAGTAGGTGAATGGATAAAGGAACTGTGTTACATCTAGACAATGGGCTATTATCTAAAGATAAAAAAATGGTTATCAAGCTATGAAAAAAACATGGAGAAACATTAAATGCATATTACTAAATGAAAGAAGCCAATCTGAAAAGGCTACATATTATATGATTGCAACTATTCGACATGCTAGATAAGGGAAAACTATGGAGACAATAAAGGATCAGTGATTGCTAGGGATAAATAGAGAAGAGAGGATTTCTAGGGCAGTGAAACTATTTTCTATGAAATTATAATTTCTATGAAATTTTCTATGTTACTATACATGTGTCTAAAACCATAGAATGTACAATACTGAGTGAACCCTAATGGAAAGTATGGACTTTGGGTGATAAGGATGTGTCCTTGTAGTTTCATTGATTATAACAAATGTATCACTTTGGTGTGGGATGTTAATAGTAGAGGAGACTGTGTGTGTGGTAGAGCAAGAAGTACATTGGGACTTTCTGTACTTTCTACTCAATTTTGCTATGAATTTAAAATCGCTCTAAAAAATAAAGTCTACTAAAAAACACTTATTATTAAAAGGGCAGAAGAAAGTAGAGGCTAACTCTAACTTATTCTCAAAGTTTCTTTATAGGAAACATGATTAAAACTGATAATTATTAAGTCTGATAGCAAATGCAAACCAGTCTCCAAATGTATTTTAAATAGTTGCTAAAGTTCAATTCTCCCAGCTTCTTATAATTGAGAACTAAGACAGATAGACACAGCTTTTTAATTAATAAGGAATTAATCCCTTATAACCTAGGAAATAGCCACAAGCATGAAGCACATTTCATGCTGCTGCTAAGTAAATAAGCAGATCAATCTCAATATGGCTGTACCATGTACTGAATGTTGAAAGGTAATGAGGGTCCAGGCACTTACAGTGACTGATGTCAATGACAGCACCCATTCACCTCAAGAGAGACACTGCGTTAAAAGGAATAAACCTAGAAAATTGGAGAAGCTGATTTCTATGTCTTGCCTAATATATGAGAATAATCAGGCTGGGCACGATGGCTCACTCCTATAATCCCAGCACTTTGGGAGGCCCAGGTGGAGGATTACTTGAGGCCAGAAGTTCAAGACCAAGTGAGACCCTCATCTCCATAAAAAATTTTAAAATGAGCCAGGTGTGGTGTTCTAGCTACTCAAGAGGTTGAGGTAGGACAATCTGCTTGAGCCCAGGAGTTTGAGGTTACGGTGAGCTATGATTATGCTACTGCACTCCAGCGTGGGTGACAGAGTAAGCCCTGTCTCAAAAAAAAAAGAAAGAAAGAAAAGAAAAGTAAAGAAAAGAAAAGAAAAGAAAAGTCAGTAAACAAGCAAACAATTTAAAGAAACTGGTGGGTTGAATCTCAGAAATCAACCTAGAAAACAATTTCATTCCAAGATTTAAAGAAAGAAGATGACACAAATATCTATCAATTCATGGAGTCCAGGGGCACTGGGGCCTTTACAGAAATGAAGTGCTGCTCTTTGTTTAGGGAAATAATATTCTAATGTAGAGGAAGAAGAATTAAGGAAAATAATGGCAGAACAATGTCATGCCACATGGCATTGGATTTTCCCTTAACATTCCACAGACAAATAATAGTCAAGGATACCAAAGATGTCCTAGGTCTTGAACCTACTGCCCTAGAATCTTAAAGATGAAAGGATCATTTGTAATCAATGAGGACTTTTAAAGATGAAAAAAATAAGGCCAAAAAGGTTAAGTCAGTGAACCAGTTAAAGTCTAATCCTTCTAAGTTTGTCTGTTTTTCAATATGTATCTCCCACCCTAGAATGTCTAAAAACAAATATTCACTTTACACGTTCCTTTATATACATATTAAATATTCTTTTCCATTTAGTTAGGGAAAAATAAAATCACAAAATACACAGATCCATGTAAAGTCAAAATTGTCCTCTGGAGTTCCCGAATGCTTCATAATTTTGTATATTAAGGGCCAATTTCACAATAGATCTGTTAAAACTAGTCCTCTCCCAATTGGCAACTGGAAGTGCTTCTGTGTATTATCTCTAGGAAAGTTGAAGATCTGCCATGAAAGGGGTGGGTTTCCTGAGAGAGGAGAAAGATTTGTGTTCCAAAGTAGTAACTTCATATTCTTGATATTTTTACTATGCTTTTAAGGACTTAATTCCATCCATATGTTTGTTTAACAATGAATATTCTGCTGTATGAATGTACATGCAAAGGCAAGGCTATCTGAAATTTGACATAGAGAAAGGATTCTGTAGGACATTTAACACAATGGTGAAAATCAATTCTCTAGAAAAGCACTGTCTAAATAGAAATACAAGCCACATGGGTAATTTTAGAATTTCTAGTAGACACATTAAAAAAAAAGAAATAAGAGAAATTAATTTTAAAATTAATGATATATATTTTTTAAGTATAAAGGAAGCACAAATTATTATATTTTATTTAACTCAATATATTTAAAGTATAATTTCAACATGAAATCAATATTTTCAAAAATATTAAGATAGTTTATATTTTTTCCAAAATCTGGTATGTATTTTACACTTACAGCTCATTCATACCTGACTAGCCACATTTCAAGTGATCAACAGCCTTTTGTGGCTGGCAGCTATAGTACTGAACATCACAGCTTCTGGATGATGTTGATTATAATGAATGAACATTAAAATTAAATGTGTGAAGAATGACTGATGATTTTGAAATGACAAGGACAGAGCACTACCAAAATTCATAGCAATATGAATTCTATTTTTACATTGGCTATGAAATTGGAATTGAAGCAAATGTCCATGATACTACACTAGGGCTTCTTGTCTTAGCCTATTCAGGTTGCTATAACATAATACCATAAAGTGGGGAGCTTATAAAAAACAGAAATTTATTTCTCACAGTTCCAGAGGATAGGAAGTACAAGATCAGGGCACCTGCAGACTTGGTATCTAGTGCCTGTTTTCTGGTTCATAGATAGTGCTTACTCACAGTGTGCTCACAATGTGGAAGGGATGAGGGAGCTCTCTGGGGTCACTTTTATAAAGGTATTAATCCTATTTATGAGTTCTCTGTCCTCATGACCTAATCACTTTCCAGAGGCCTCACCTCTTAATATCATCACTTTGGGGTTTAGGATTTCAACATATGAATTTTGGGGAGACAAACATTCAGACCATAGGACATCTATTCAGTTCCCAATATGAGAAATTTCTCTCAGAATTAGAATTTAAAAAATGTTGCCCTCTTAGATAATGAGAGAGCTATGCATTTTGTATATGCTTCAACATGCTTGTCAGTAAATTTTTGCTACCTCTGTACTAATTCTTCACTTGTATTCTTGCCTTTCATCTCTTCATCCCATTTTTGCTTTATTATATCTAATTTATTTATTTCTCAAATTTACCCTGTTGAAACTGGTCTCAAATCATTTTTGGAAAGCATCAGGGTATAATTTTTTAAAATGGTGATAGCTGATTGGCATGTAAGTTTCTGGACAAAGCTCTTGGATTCGGTTTCTCCAGCCAATGATGATGTTAGATAGATAGTGAGAGATTCCGGGTCACGTAGAGACAAAAGTGGGTGCTGTTGTCCCCATCTTGGTCCTGCCCCACCCTAATTATCCATACCTGTGGGAGAAGGGAATACTCTATGAATCTGCCAATCAGAACTTGGAATGCCAGCTGCAAAAGAATGCAGAGGACTCTCTAGCTCATGGGCCAAGCTGCATAGGTACCATAGAGTCGGGAAATTGACCTAGAACAACCTGCATTCGTAGTTAAGACTCAGGTCATGTGCCTCCCACTGTCCAATCAAAGTGGTTCTGCGGTGACAGCTGAACCATGAGGGAGGGCCCTATCTGGGCACTTTAAAACAAGATGTAGACCATAACCAACCCCTTTTTCCACCCTTCTTCTACTCTCCCTTTGCTGTAGTAATGGGCCCCGTAGTCATCTGTGGCATATGTACCATGCTCTGTAAACCTATATCTTGCTCTTGTCCTATAATCCCATCTATCTGTCCTCAATAAACCTCATTTTCGTGCTTGCCTAACTTTGGTGCATCTGGTCATTCTTCAGCCATCAGTACACTAAGACTAAAACCTGACAATGATAGTAACAATCTGGAGCTACAACTCAAAAATGTTTTAAAAGCATACAATACAAAATAAATGCTGACCATTCAAAGGAAAAGAATCAAGACTCACAATGGTGACTCTTAAGCAGGTTGGAGGCATGGCATATAACACTATGAAAAAGCTGAATGTCAGAGAAATGATTAAGGAAGGTTCCACACAGGATGTTTTTCATATTGAAAGTGCTAGATTAAAAAATATATAAAGTCAGCATAACTCTTTCCAAGCTGAAAGTAGATAATGTATCTTTGGCATAAATTTTATGGATGACCTTGCAATCTGCTAGGAAAAATTAGTCTCATACTCAGCTGTTAAATGAAGGTAATACTATTTCACTTGTTTAAAGCTATGGGACTGAATCAAATATACTCTTGAGGTCTATGATATAATAAAAGAATATATCTGGTCTTTGTCCCTAGCTCTGGGCATAGCCCTTCAAAAACACTTGGAATTTCCTGAGTAATAGGAATACCTTTTGTTATTTATAATAAGCTCCTATTGATAATGTTTGAGTTTACCTTAATGAGCTGACTCATGGTGGGCTCTTAGAAAGTTTGAAGGGAGGGGCTGGCCCTGCCAGAAAGACCAATCACATGATTGGACAACTGGAACTTTCAACCTTATCCCTGACCTCCAGGGAGGGGAGAAGGACTGGAGATTTAGTTTAATTATGTGGGTAATTATTTAGTGAATCATGCCTATGTAATAAAACTCCATATAAAAACTCTGCCCACAGAAACTCAGCGCAGTTTCCTGATTGGTGAAAACACTGATATGTTGGGAGGGTGACATACCTGGATTCTATGAGGAGAGAACATGGAAGATCTGTGCACCCCCCGCCCCATCATGCTCTGTGTGTCTCTTCCATTTGGTTGTTCCTGAGTTGTATCCTTTATATTAAAACTATAATACTAAGTACAGGGTTTTCAGTGAGTTCTGTGAGTTATTCCAGCAAATTACTGAAACTTAGGGGGTTTTGGGGAGGCCTGAATTTGTGGTAAGGTACTGTAATGCAGGTGGCTTGGGGATACCTGACTTGCAACTGGAGTCTGAAGAGGAGCAGTCTTGTGGGACTGACCGCTCAATTTGTGGAATCTGTGCTAACTCTCGGTAGTTAGTGTTAGAATCAGATTGAATCGCAGGACACCCAGTTGGTGTCAGAGAATTGTGGTCAGAACACAAGGTCCAATCCAGATTAAGTGCAGTACAATTTATCCAGCTTATAGCCATATATGTTCCAGCAAAACTAATGTGAAAATGATTGGACTTGGATACAATAAAAGAACAATGTGTTCTACTCTACATTGTCATGTATTCAATGAATAAACAATCTAAAGATATTAAATTAGAACAGTCTTCATTATTAGTCTTCATCATCTTCAATATAGCACAGTAAAAAGTTCTGCATATCTTGCCTGGAGGAAGTTAACATTTTTTATATTTTCTAGTTTTCCTTTCTTTGCTTCATGAAATAGTACTAGAATCAGTTGGGAATTTTTTTTCTCAAAAGATGGAATTTTAATGTAAACTATTAAAACAATGATCCAACATCCATTTTAAACATTAGATCAGCATTAACATAAATAATAGTCTGTCATTCTACTTATACAGACTAATGAATTTATTTTCAGAGGTTAAGAGCTAGATTTAGGATCCATCTTACTGGAGAATATAAACTTGCCACTAAGAGCTCAGTTTGGGGTGGAGTTTTCTCTTTTGTTTTTTTCCTAAAACAAATAAACAAAACAAAAAGGAAAACAAGAGAATCTCTGCCAAAGAAACCTAAGACCATAAGCTGGTAGTTATTAGGTAAGGCGTCAAGGAATAGACTTCAGACACAACAGGAGCTCTAGAGGAAGCATTAGGCATTTGAACTCTCAGGCAGTGCTGAGAGAGAGGGAGAGACTGGTGTTTAAAGAGACACTAGGTTAGCCTGAGGAAAAGAAAATGAGCTTTTTCTTAAGGTACATATGCAACTTCTTTCCATGACAAGACTAGTGCTTTTTAAGGAATATCTTAAGTGCTAGGAGGTATAGGAGATAAATGAGCATTTCAAATATTAAAAGCACTCCTGTCTTGAAAATGTTCCTTGTTGAAAAAGCTCTCAAAAATGCTTTTGTAGGGGAGAGTAGAGAACCTCACCCATTTCACTGGTTAATTGCCTGGGCAGGGGATTATGCTACACCTTGTTTCCATCCACTGACAAGCAGACAGCTGACAAAGAGATTCCAATGAGTCAGAGGGGAAGGGCAGGCCTCAAGCAGTCTGACTGTTGGAATTTGGTAAAAAACTGCGGAGACCTGAATTTCTCCAGAAAGTCACATCATTCAGAAAGAAAGGGGACAGAAGCCCAGAAAAAAGAGAAAGATTATTAGGCAGATTTTACTAATGCCTACAAAGAAAATAAATAATTTCTTTTTTATTCTTGGTTTTATTATTTAAGATGTTTGGAGTTATTTACTATTAAACAGTCTGGAGTCATTAGGCTTAACAATGGCAACATAAAGAAAAATAACCACTGATATTCTCAGAGGCAGTGAAATAAACCCCTTCTTTCCTTTCTTTCAAATCAACATCTGAAAGACTTGTTTGCAAACACTGATTTAACTTCTTTATGTTCCATTCATTTCTCAACCCTCTGTAGTCTGGTTTCTACCATTCTACTTCCACTAAAAGTACACCTTCTCAAATTTTCTTTGGCTTCCTTCTTACTAAAGCAATACTTTTTCAGTCCTTGGGACATCTGCATGTACTCTATAATATCTGGGACATGCTTAAATTATAAAATTATTCGTTGTTTATCTGAAATTTATTTTTTCTCCTGAAATTCAAATTAAACTGGGCATCCAGTTTTTCATCTGGCAACCCTACTCCTAACTGGTTTCTGTATCTAGTCTTGCCCCTCTCTTATGGATTTTTCACTTTTGTCATAGTGATTTTTCTAAAGCAGAAAATGATCATGTTACTCTCAAACATAAAACATAAACACCTCTCAGTGTTCTCAGAATAAAGTATATACTCCTTAGTAAGTATTGCGAAATCTAACGATGACTTATTTTTCCATCCTTTCTTTTCAGCTACTCCACTTCATTTCACCCTATTCTCTAGTCACAATGAACTAATTTTAGTTCCCTAATATGCTATGTTCTTTATTTCCTCAGAATTTGTACATACTACTGCCTTTGTCAGAACACACCTCACAACTTATTTCATCCCACTTGAATGGCTAACTCCTACCCATTCATCTGGTCCAGTTGGATATTCTAATCCAACCCATTCACATGTAACAAATGACTACAAAGATTAGGTGAGTTGTACAAATTCATAGCTACTTACTGATTAAACAAAGACAAAAACAAAGGCCTCAATTCACTCATCTAAATGTACATTATCCCAGCAGTGACTCTACCACACCACCTTCTCCTCCTGGAAAAGGAGTGAAAAATAGAAGTAAAATAGAGATCAACCACCATTATGGAAAATTATAAGCAGGACTTTAAAATCCTATACATTGATATGCAAGTGTCTAGAATTTCAGCTTTTCTAAATGGAAGTGCTGACAATGATATTTTCCTCACATTTTCTAAATTCCAATCTTAGAAATATGAAACTGGAAATGCTAAGGTGATATTTGGGCTTGTTTCTCTCTATCTCTCTCCCCCATGCACATGTACACATAAACACAAATAAGTTAAAGAGAAAGAAAGAAGACAAATTAACTTGCACCACTAAAAGTACACTTAATAGATGGTTTACTTAAAATAGCAGAATCCAAATCACAGTCTGTTAAATGCTGAAATGCTAGAGTAGGTAATGATGGAAAGGCATGAATATTTTTCTTTTAAAATATCTTATAAAAATTAGGACTTTCATCAATTTTTTTTGAGATGTATAAGGTGTTATTCCAACTAAAGGCAGTAGATGGATTAGAATGTTATGGGAACTTCTTGTAGACTTCAGTATAAATCTGAAAACTTGCAACAATTAAAATAATTTTAAAATAGACATGGTATTTAATATGGTTTCCTGGTTTACACCCTATAAAATGGCCCAATTAAAATAAATAGTTTACTGGCATCCGCCCTAAAGACATGAATCAAGGGCCAAAGAAAATATGAAATGTAGAAAATGTACCAGTGTAAACACTTGGCGACAAGCAAGAGCAGTGAATGCATTAGAAATTCTTAGGAGATTCTGGCATACTATGCCCCATGTAAGTAAAAGGAAGGTACAGATGGCTTGATGGAAGGAGGCAGCAGTGCAAAAGAAGCAAAATAATTTTCAATTGATATGATGTTTGGAGTTAGCTGATACAGCAAAAAGAGATGACCATACATTGCTCTTGGGCTAATGGTGAGGTTTCTGGTTAGAAATGATTAAGATGAGCTGTTGTTTCTTCTAGCTCATTTATCCCTCAAACTGCTTCTGAGTGTTTTCAAACAAATTACAGGGATTAATGAAACTTCAGAATAATTGTTTTATACAGTTTCTAATAAAAAACAGTAAAAAAGCTTTGGAGATTGAGAAATTACCATGATATACTAATTTAACTGTAAGAAAACTTGTTTTACCATGTCTGGAACCAGGGTCAAGTGATATGAATGTAGCAATAACCATTTTTTCTTAAAGAAATATACTTTTTCTTCTTTAAGAAATGGCATTTCTGCCAGGCATGTGGCTCATACCTGTAATCCTAGCACTTTGGGAGGCCAAGGTGGTAGGATCATTTGAGGCCAGGAGTTCGAGACTAGCCTGAGCAAGAGAGAGACCTCCATCTCTAAAAACACTTAAAAAATAGCTGGGTGTGGTGGCACGCACCTTGTAGTCTTAGTTACTAGGGAGGCTGAGATAGGAGGATCACTTGAGTTCAGGAATCTGAGGTTGTAGTGAGCTATAATGATGCCATTGCACTCTAGGCCAGGTGATAGAGTGAGACACTATCTCAAAAAAAAAAAATGGCATTTCTTAATCTTTCTGGTCCCACAAATTTCCAAAGTGTATAAGGTCTCAAAGTTGTGAAAAAATAAAGAATGAAACGTGAAAGAGCTAAAATGGAAAATGTAGAGAAAGAGGGAAGGAGCACCAAGTTTGGACTAACAATTAAAAAAAAAAATCTGGTCTTCTCCTTTCAAAACCATGCAGCAGGAAAATGGCCTTTTGGAAACTATTAGTTGAATAAGTTAGATCTCTTACCACCACTCCCATCCCTCTATCCCTGCTCCCCTTGATATCCCCTGAAATAAAACCAGGGAATAAAAGCTGAACAATGTCAAAGAGGAACCAGCCACTGTCCTCAGTAAGAGATGGGATAAGTACCACATTTACCAAACACCTAGACAGAATTTCATGATATTGGGAGACTTTGCCACAGAAAAGAGGCTCATTTGTGAATTATGATCCTTCATGTAGCAGGTCCTTTATACTCCCTCATCACTAAGATCCCCTACACAACAATCCAAGGTAACATCTGCTGCCAGAAAAGGTACTTTGTCTGTGTTAGCCAATTTCTGGAAGCCAACAGCATGGCTTGACAGTGATGTATAACAAGGTTAGAGCAGCATGATCCATCTCCATTTTCTTGACAAGGATGGCATCTCAGGCCAAGGTGAGGAGGAGCAGGTTGCCTGCCCCCACCGCTCAGGTTGGCAGCACCTACTATCAAATGACCAGGTGTCTGGCAATGGGCTTAGAGAAACAATGCCTGCCTTATCTCCTGGAATTCAAGGAACTTCAGCCCATAAACCAAAATAACTCCTGAGTGGGCACTACTCACTGACCCATGTCTGAGAAAAGCTCTCCCAGGGTATAGAGTCCATCACCCATAGTCAAAGAGAAGTGACATTGCCATTTTAATGGCAAGGAGGCCTTCTATCTAGGGTCTCCATACCTAAGAAAGGCATGTCATAAAAGCATAGTACCTAGCATGACAAGCCTAGTAGGCATGGTAAGACGACAGCAAAAAAAGCAGAGCTTTTTTACTGCCTATTTTTGATTTAGGGAAGATATTTGCAGTTTGTGTTCTTCACACACCATTTTAGATCTGAGAATCCAAGCTCAATCCTTTAAAAAAAATTAGTAAGGGCCTGGGAGGTAGAGAAGAGACAAAGCTACACAATCCTTAAGTTTTCAAAGAAGCTTCTGCACAGGTTGACTGAGGGTTGTGCACCTGAGAAAATGATACCAATGATATCAGGTTATGGTCCCTACTTTCATACTACAAAATCCCACTGCACTTGAGTTTTAAGTATGATTTCTTACATAAAATATCTATAGCTCCTATAGAGAAAATAAGGAATACAGAGAATGAATGAATTGTTGATTATAAGATGAATTGTTAGAAACAGGAATATACAGCAAAACTGAAAAAAAGGGAAACCAAATGATCAAATGAATAAAGAAGAGTATGCTGTAATGAAGACTGGCTACCCAAAGCCCTATATATTAATATCTTCAGTAGAGATTGAAAACATTATTATAAAGAACAGACATATTTTCTGATCCATTAATCAGTCCATCCACCAAAAGACAAAATTTATTAGCCATGGAGCTTTTCTCTTGGAACAAGTTATTGTCTTCATCGTATTAAAGCAATAACAACTAATTACCCTTAGATTTTCGCATGTGCAGAACACTGCAAATTATAGGAAACAAGTTTATTTTTCTGCATACAAACTCAAAGTCTATCATCAATATTCTGACTTTAATGTTTCTCAGATGGAAGAGGACAGGAAAAAAAAGCTTGTTTTAAAATTATAATTCAGAAAGACAAGGCTAAAGACAACACCTAAAGCTTCTGAAATTAATGATACTGAAGCACACAAAATATCTTTCTGTGGTCTACCCACAAGAAATTTGCGTCTTCAAGCATTATATTCTCTAACAAGAGAGGCATCTGTTATTTTCATTTAACTTAGTAGATGAAGTTTAAAATTTTACTGGGCTCAAATTCCTCCATTCATCTCTCTTTAAACTTTTACATTCTTAAGATGGCTCCCTTTTCATTCTTGAAGAGGTACCAAATGCCCAAGATACTTATACAAGTCACAAAGATATTAATACAATTTCAAAAGTGTCCTTTGGATAAAGTATTTAAAATATTTAATATTTATAATTATATTTAATTGGAAAGGAAGTAAATTAAAAAGATTTTTATAAGAATCCCTTAGTATGAAATGGTACTGTTTGCTACAATGACCGAACATTTTCAAGATTTAGCCTCTCGAGTAGCTGGGACTACAGGCATGAGCCACCACACCCAGCTAATTTTTTCTCTATATATTTTTAGTTGTTTGGCTAATTTCTTTCTATTTTTTTAGTAGAGATGGGGTCTTGCTCTTGCTCAGGCTGGTCCTGAACTCCTGACCTCGAGTGATCCTCCCGCCTCGGCCTCCCAGAGTGTTAGGATTACAGGCGTGAGCCAATGCGCCCAGCCCAAATTTTCTTTTTTAAAATCCATTTTTATCAGTATTCATGTCTGGATACCCAGGTTTCCAAAAGAAATGTCTTCATACTCTTTAGTCTTCTCTGAGGTTCAGGACTGCTTAGCTAACATGTTTCATTATGGCAACTGTGATCTTACCCACAACCACGTTGACATCTCTACTAGAATACTACAGTACTTCAGGTATTGACTACAGTTTGACTTTCTTTCTTAAACCAGCATTATCCAGCTTGGAATGGTGGCACATGCCTGTAGTCCCAGCTACTCAGGAGGGTAAGGTGAGAGTATCACTTGAACCCAAGAGTTCAAGGCTGGAGTGAGCAATGATCAAGCCTGTGAATAGCCACTGCACTCTAGCCAGGGCAGCATAGTGAGATCCTGTATCGTTACAAAAAAACAACCAACATTATCCAAAAGTAAACAGCATAAAACAAACTTTGAGACAATCCTGCCTTAAAGAATTATATACAAAGTTTCTTTTAGAAAAAAATTATTGACTTTATTGCAATAGCAATTGAATTTACTAAAGTCCCTGACAGCAATCACTCAAAGCTTGCTTTCTGCTTCCATATACTTTGAATACAGTAGTCCTCCCTTTATCCAAGGTTTTACTTTCCATGATTTCAGTTACCGACAGTCAACCATGGTCTGAAAATATTACATCACTTACTCCTGAACTTTGGGACCATTATTTAGTAATATAAGGGTTACTTGAACATAAGCACTGCAATACTGAGACAGTGGATGTGATACCCGACATGGCTTCTAAGTGACTAACGGTGGGTAGTGTATACAATGTGGATACCTGGACAAAGGGATGATTCAAGTCCTGCAGTGGGACTAAGCAGGACAGTGCAACATTTCAGCACATTACTCAGAATGGCACGAAATTTAAAATGATGTAAGTTTATTTCTGGAATTTTCCATTTACGACACAATGCCTATGTTATTTGCCTCACTTTATCTCATCACACAGACATTTTATCATTTCACATCATCACAAGAAGAAAAGTGAGTACAGTACAATAAGCCATTTTGAGAGAGAGTCCACATTCACATAACTTTTATTATAATATATTGTTATAATTGACCTATTTTATTGTTATTGTTGTTAATTTCTTGCTGTGCCTAATTTATAGACTAAATTTTAGGTATGTATATATGAGAAAAACATAGTATATACAGTTATGCACCACTTCATGACATTTTGGTCAACTACAGAGTGCATATACTATGGTGGTCCCGTAAAATTAAAAGAGAGCTGAAAAACTCCTATCACCTAGTGATGTCATAGCCATAGTAACATCTTAGTGCAATGCATTACCTTTTCTATGTCTGGATATGTTTAGACACCCAAATACTTCCCACTGTCTTATAGCTGCCTACAGTATTCAGTATAGTAACATGCTGTACAAGTTTGTAGCCTAGGAGACATAGGCTAGATCAGGTAGCCTAGGCATGTGGCAGGATATACCATTTAGGTTTGTGTAAGCATGCTCTTTGATGTTCCCAAAATGGTGAAATCACCTAACAAAGCACTTCTCAGAAATCCTGATCATTAAGTGATGCATGACTATACAGAGTTCAGTACTATCTGCAATTTCAGGCATCCACTGAGGCCCTTGGAACGTATGCTCTGTGGATAAGGGGTACTACTGTATAAGTTTCCTAGGGTTCATGGGATCATATGTAATTATAGTGAAAACTATAATAAATATATTTAATATTTATTTAGTACTTACAAATATCTATTTACTAGGATCTATAAAGCATTTCGCATGCATTATCTAATATAATCCTTATAAGAACTCTCTACAGACAAAAATAATACATATGATCTCCCTTTTCCTAATATATCTGAATATCTTGAAACTAAATAGAAATTCAGAGATCATCTAGTCTATCTTTCTCATTTTATAAATGAGGAGCCCAAAGCCCAAACAGGTTTAATGAATACCCCAGACCATATAGCTACTTGGTGGCAAAACTGAGGTTTAATACAATGACTTCCACACCAGTACTCTTTCCAGTGATGATGAAGGTGACAATGGTGATGGCTACTAACAGTTATTGAGCATTTACAATAGTAATTACTCACTTAATCATCACAAGTCTATGAGATAGGTATAATTGTAAATTAATTTTACAAATGTAGAAATTGAGGTTGAGAGGAGGAGTTGAATATGCCCAAACTACTAGAATGAAATCCAAATTTCAAAGGACAATCTGTTTCCATCACCTAAGATTTTAATTATCATGTATTATTTAATTGGCATATTGAGAATTGATTCAATTGGTGGCAAAATTGGCTTTATAATCCATATAAGTTGGTGGTAGGATGTATTAATACCAAAATTGTCACTCACTGACTCTCCAGTTGCACACCCTTCTAAGAGAATAGTCCTTAAGATGCCAACTGCATGTCAGTTTGCCCTGCTAGTCATATCTCTCATGACATCTATCTTGAGCTACTCTTCCTACCTCCACTGCCTCCCATTCTCAGGCCTTACAGAAGAGATCCAGAAACTAAAGTAGTTGCTAATTGTATCATATTTACTCATTCAACAAATATGCAAGTACCATAAGTCAGGCACTATGCTAACTCCTAAGAAGAAAGGACTGAGCAGGGCAGACAGGGTCCTTGCCCTAACTAATCTAATGTTCATGTTTTTCTTGGACCCTATCAAACCTATATATTTAAAAATAAGCTATTCTTTACTCTTGAACTGATTTGAACAGATTTTTGCTCTTTGCTGTTATGGTTTGAATGTCTGTGTGCCTTACAAAATTTATGTTGAAATTTAATCCTCAATGCAACAGTATTAAGAGGTGAAGCCTTTAGGAGATGATTAGGCCATAAGGGCTCAGCTCTTATGAATGGGATTTTAAAAGGACTGAAGGGAACTAGCTATGCTCTTTTTGCCCTTTTGCCCTTTCCGCCATGTGAGGACACAACATTTGAACTCTCTGGGGGATGCAACAACAAGATGTCATCTCAGAAGAAGAGACTGGGCCCTCCCTCATCAGACATTGAACTTGCCAGTGCCTTGAACTTGGACTTCTAGCCCCCAGAACTGTAAGAAATAAATTTTTACTGTTTATAAATTGCCCAGTCCCAAGTATTTTGCTATAGCAGGACAGATGGACTAAGACATTTGCAAATAAAAATACTCTAATTAAGACAGATTATCATTAGGGAATGAACTGTTAATCAAAAGAGAGGGTAGAATGTTTGGAATTGGTTAGAGGTGATGGTAGGAAAAGGGGCATCGAGACTTCTCTTCATTTCCCAGGATGAAAAGTCAACAGTCTATGGAATGTGGCAGCCAAACTCATAATTAAGATATTATCTTAAGTAACCTGGGAACATGTTATCACTGAGGGTGAAGCTTTGGAGAACTAGGTTCTGCTGTCATTTATTGATTTAAAGAGACTGAGGAACATGAGTCACATGATCACTTTTAACAACACAGAGCAACTTACAATGATAACAGGGCAAATTCTGGTCCATCCTAGAATGCCCAGCTCAGGAATCCAAGAAAATACACAATTATAATGAAACCCTGTTGCAATAATCCCTTTCTGCCTGCAGCTGGATAGCTGAGTGAGCTAAAAATCAAGTACCTATATTGATTTCAAGTATCAGCTGCCTTCATAATCTCACCATATTTTCTTGATAAACGCAAGAGTAGTGAGAGAAATCATGGAATTCATGAAACCATGAACTCTGAACCCTTGTTCTTCTCCAGAAAGCTTTCCATTGCAATCCCACTGCCAGAGAAGAGTAGCACCCTGCTCTGCTATGCTCTATCCCTTATTGAATCTTGTCCTGTAACTAGGATCTAAATACAACATGGGATCAAGGGTGAAAAACAAGTACGAGTAGGGAAGAAAGGAATTATACCCAAAAGAAAATAAAAAAGTTTCCTAGAGAACCTCAGCAAAAACAGGGAAAACTGTGGACATGCATTTTGCACTACTTCTTCAAGAACGGCTAAACGTAATTTTGATTGACAACTTAACTATCATAAAGTATCTCACTGGAGAGGTTTTATTTAATGTATTAGCTAGTAGTTACTTTCACAGTTTGCTTGGTTTACTGATGTAGATTTGGGTTTAGCCCTGGCTTAGTTATTATTTAAGGCCCAGAACTCCCTTTGCATAACATAAACTTCAAAGGCTGCAAAAGAAGAATGATGGTGTGGATCTGTCATACATGCTTTTCCCATGTTTCTCATCAGGTTTCTGAGGACTTTGCTCTCTTTCCTCTCCCTCACATTTGAAGACATTGGTAAAGGCATGCCTGCAGCCCTATGAAAGACTCTCATGGAAAGTGACTGAAGGTTGATAATTAATTATAAGAAATTGGAAAGGAAAAGATAGCTGGGCTCAAGTAGTGGAGAACATAAAAAGAAGCAAGCATAGTTATGTCAATTGGCAGTTGCCTGGGCCTAGTACCTAGAGCTCAGAGACATCTCTTTATAAAGATTCTTAGTTTAGAAGTCCCAGTGGCAAAACCTATTTGGCCTATTTAGGTTTGCCTGAGTCATATTCACTAAAATATTTCACATCTGAGTCAGAGGAGAGTAAGCTACACTACAACCTTGCAACTATTTATTTTTGTGAACATATACAAAGAGATGGAAATGTTCAAATTTCTCAGGAACTACCGGATATTGATTGTGAGCTAAAACTAATTCTTCAGTGATATAGAGAGCCATGTGATCTTTCCGAGTGGGGAGGTTATGTGACAAATGGTGTTCTTCCACTATCTTATATCACAGTAGGCTCAGTGAGACTATGAATTTACTCTGAAGTTGTCTCTCTAAATCCTGAGTGTAGGCCTAATGTCCACATTGGTTTCCTGACTTGTAGAGTGGTAAGAATTATGGTAGAATGGTGACATAGAAGGCTTTGGAGGCCTTTATTCCCTTCCAAAACAGTAAACCAAAGCCCAGATTAATCAACCAACAAAGAACTGAAAATATAAGCAAGATGTATTCTATTATCTTCCAGTTCAAGTACACAGTTTATTCTGTGCAAAAGATTCATGGATCCTGGGAAATGATGGATTTCACTAAATTTATTAATAAAAAGATGCAATTGCTGCATTTTCTTGCAACCAAAGGTGCCCTGGATTTGTTTTAATTATATTCCTAATGTACAAATCTATTGAATAATTTAGGGATCTAAGTAGATAACTAAAAACTGAAAATATTTAACATTATAGACCATAAATCAGTGGAAGTAGGAAAGAAAACACAAAAAGCATATGGGTAAAAAAATGACAATTGTAATAATTATAATTAATACAATTTTCATGGCTATTTACAAATGATTTTGCATATATTATCTCATTTGACTTCCTAACAGTACTGTGAGACAAATATAGCAGGAATTAATATTTCTAGTTTATTGATGGTCTCAGTGAGGTTAAACAAGTTGATTCATTCACTCCCATGGCTTGAATCATCATGCAGATATATGCTAAAGCTCCCAAATCATCTCTATTATGCATTACTGCAACAGCCTCCTGACTGGTCTCTGAAGCTCCTGAGAACTGCAGAGTTCCTTCTGAAAGTAAAGATCTAATCAAGTCACTCTGCTATTTAAAATCCACAATTTCCCATTTTATCTCCAGCCTCTAGCATGATATTTTGTACAGTGTAGGGGCCCACAAATATTTGTTGAATAAATGAACAAATTGTTGAATTAATGCTGGTAACAAATGATTGAGCTGGAATATGAATCTAGATCTCATTTTGAATATACAGAGAGATAGCTTAGGAAATTCCAAACCCAGACACAGACTGAACATCCTAGTGCACGAAAGATACAATAATAAATCAAGGAGGTGTTAGGCAATTAAGACCTGCTGGTGTTTAACACCTGTTTTCTCTGACAAGACCATGTGTTTCAATATCCAAAACCAAATATAAGATATATAAATATACAGAGATGTAAGATAAACTTCATACATAACAGAAAAACCCAGAGATCACTGTCAATTTTTAAGGGAAAAGGGATAATTTCTTCACACCTACTAAATTTCGAATGACTTCTACCTTAAAGTTACTTGGTTTGGTAGCCTGTCAGTAAGAATTATTAACAATAACACTCCTGTTAGATAATGGTACCCTAAGCAGTTACCATCTCTAGAAAACACCTGAGCTAACTTACTGATTTGTTGCAAATGCATCAAGCAGAGAATTAGAAAATCATCAGTTCTAATCATACCTTCAGGACAGCCATAGAAGTTCTACAGACAATTAACAAGAAGCAAAAGTTACTTTATTTTTCTTTTCTTTTCTTTTTTTTTAAGACACAGAGTCTCCCTCTATCACCCAGGCTGGAGTGCAGCAGCATGATCACCGATCACTGTGGACTCAAACTCCTGGATTCAAGCAATCCTCTCACTTCAGCCTCCTGAGCAACGAGGACTACAGGCATGTAACACCACACTCGGCTAATTTTTAAAGTTGTTTTTTTCTTGTTTTTTTTTCATAGAGACAGAGTTGCTCCACTTTAATTTCAAACTCCTTGCCTCAAGTGATCCTTCCGCATCAGCCTCCCAAAGTGCTGGGATTACAGGCATGAGCCACCATGCCCATATAAATTAAACGGAATCTCCAAATCTCACTGATTCAGAAACTACAGACAAGGGTTCAAATGGTCTGCAAAAGGCCTTCTGAGATATGCTGGATATGCTGAGTATAAGTTAGCAGATATGCTAACTGCTGCTACTGATAATGACAATAATGATAACAACAGGAATAGCTACTAATTATTGTATTCTTAGAGCTTTACCAGCCAATGAAATAAATGCTTTCATGCATTATCTCATTTAGTACCAACCCCTATCTCTATAATATTAGGTACTATTATTATTCCTATTTCATAAATGGGGCTGTGAGGGGTTAAGTAATTTATACATGGTCACACTAAAAGTAAGTGGCAACTTGAATTCATTCTGTTGAGGTGACTGTAAAATCTACATTCTTAATGATTAAACTATAATATCTGAATAACTCTGGCTCCTGGTAGTACATATAATTCCTCTATGCATTTGGGATCTAAGAAAATGGCAGCCTAGGCCTCAGAGTCAAACACCAAAGGTACATTCACATTCTATCTTGTCCAGAGTTTGATTTCTTTCAGGACCTATACAGTTCTTCCAAGGACTCACAGACAAAAAGGGAAAATATCTCACGTATACACCCCACTGGGTAGAAAGATGTAGGTGATAATTATCTTGTCATTTGGGGCTGCTTTTATACGCCTCTGTACAATTACTTGAATTTTATGTATCATTTCTTTAAGATTTTTTTATAGACCACTGAGCATCTAAAGAAAAAAAATGAGGGGGGTGGTATAGGAAAAGACATAGAATAGAGTTCTTTCTTTTAAAGTAAAATAAATGTCCATGGAAAGTTTCTTGACAGACAAATTACTGCCAATCAGGAATGAAACATTAAATTCTAAATCAATGAACCTTAGCGGCTCTATAATATATGAAAAAAATTTCAGTGCTGATATTATGGTTATTAGTGGTACTGTCATGCCTTTCAAATGTTAGCTTCAAGTTGATCCTAAATTTGAAAGGCTATTGCAAATACTGAAGGGCTTTTCAGATAAGATATTGGCTTTCTGAAACCCCTTTGACATGGTTAACAAAATCTATTGTGCTTCCACTTTTTCACTGAATGATCTCTTTCCCTCTTAGTATTAACTGAAAACTGGCTCTGCAGTAAGGATGCTGATTTCTCTAGAGTTCTTTCAAGTGAAAGCTGCTCATTCTTCTAAACAAAATGTACTTCAAAATCAGGCCATAAGATGGGTATTTTTCTCATTCTTCAGTGTTTCTCCCAGATCATCATCACTCCTCCTCAAAGTGCATATATTTCAGCTTTATCATCCTTCATTCCTGTTTATCTTTTATCAACATCAGAAAATGCAGTCTTACAGTCAGTCATTCCCAATCATTCATCAGACTTTGTTACTTAACCAATGGTTGACTGCCTACACCAAATCCCTATTCTTCTTTTTCTTTATAAGAGAATGAGTTTCTACTTTTTCCTCAAAACTCAGGAAAGGATGACTTCATACTCAGCTTCAAGAATCAGTTTTGATTGGTATAGCCAATCATGATGTTTTCATTCTCCTAGTAAATAATTAGGTAAGACAGAGGCATAATGAAACAATTTTGGCTACTTAGATGCAATTTTGGCTAATGTTGCTGTTGGACATTATCATGCCTAGATAAAAGCCCTGGAAGTGTGTTTATTTCTGAATGGTGAGGTTATGGCAATTTTTATTTTCTTTTTTGTACTTTTCTTTTCCCCCTCAAATTTTCCATAATATTTCCATAAGGAAAAACCTAAAAAACCTTGGAAAGATATTCTCTTGATTCTGCTACTAGTTATGACGGACTAATAGGCAGAGCACTAATCTTTCCACTGTAGAAGAAAAAAAACTGAACAAAAGCATCTGAAGGAATGGTTTTAGATATTAGACAAGAGACAATGCAGGACTATGATCCCACAGATAATATGATACTGAGAGAAAGAAAACGAACCAGGTGAGCCTGCCTGGAGGCAGTTTCTAGGCTATGATACAAAGCAGGCAAAGGGAGGGAACCCAAACAGAACATGGTTTTCTTACCAAGTTGAAAAGACAGAGACTGGAGTCAAGGAGACAAAGGCAATTAGTATTTGCAAGGCTTAGTACCAGAGAGGAGGAAGCTATGAAAGAGAACACTCAGAAAAATCATAGAAAGGTCCCACTGGATATTTGGTGGAGTACTAATTTGTGCAAGTATAGAAAGAAATTACCAAAATTAGGGGAAAAAACACCAGACATGAATAGGCAGAACTGTTTGTGAAGCTCTTATAGGGCTGGGCATACTTTGAGTTCCCACCAGAACACAGACAAGAGTTGAAAGACCTCCAGATATGCAGGGTATTGAGCAGAAAATTCTCTAAAAAGCACTATTTTAGAATTGGTATTAAATTAGACCTAGACAAAAGGCTTCTATGCATGCATTATATGCTTAAGAGCAAGCCTCTAATGGATCCAATTCCAAGTAACTTAAATGTGTGTCATAATGAAATCTAACACTATTTAAAAGAATACAACAAAATACAGTGCCCAATAACATAAAATTTAATATGTAAAAAAATCCAATAAACAATGACCACGAGTGCAAAGAAATAGGAAAGTATGACACATAACCAGGAGAAAAGAAAAATCAATAACAGAAATAAACCTGGAAAATATACAGATGATGGAATTGGTAGAAAAGAACTGTTAAGTAGCTATTATAAAAATGTTCCATATGTTAAAGAAGTTAGAGGAATATGAGAATTATGTTAAAGAAAGTAAAGGAACATGAGAAACAGAAGATAGAAAAAATTAACCAAATGGAGTTCATATAGATATAGAAAAGCAATACCTGAAATGAAAAATACATTGAAATAGACAAACAGCAGATTAGATACTGCAAAAGGAAAGTTCAAAGAACTTGAAGAAATAGCAATAGTAACCATCCAATATGAAGAACATAAAGAACAAAAGAAGATTGGCTATGAGGGTGATCTGGCTGTGACATCTGTCACCCCACTCATTGCCAGGGTTGATTCAGCTGATCTGGCTGGCTAGGCAGTGTCCCCTGCCTCCCTCCATCTCCATGTGCATCCCTCCCAAAGCTGTGCACTCAGTCAAAGAAGAAGGGACCTTCCCAGACAGAGGAGGACCATTCTTTGGTCAAGGGTATATGAGTAGCTGTGCACCTCTGCTAGAACCTCCAAATAAGCTCTTGAGAAGAAAAGAAGATTAAAAAAATAATAAACAGAGCATCCATTAGTAAGCTATGGGACAATGTGAAATGGTCTAAAATATACGTAAAGGGAATTTTGAGGGAAGGGAGAGACAGAAAAGATATTAAAAAAAATAATATCCAATGACTTTTCAAATTTAATGAAAATTATAACCCTGCATATCCAAACTCAATGAATTCTAAGTAGAATTAACCTAAAGAACACCAGAAAAAGGCACAGCACAATGAAATTGCTGAGAACCACTGATGAAAATCTCAAAAGTGGAGAAAGGGAAACAACATGTACAGAGGAACAAAGACAAGGATAACAATAACAATAGACTTCTCACTGGAAACTACATCAGCCAGAAGAGAATGGATAAAAATGTTTAAAGCATTAAAAGAAGAAAAAAAAAACCTGTCAACTTAGAATTCTTTGTACATTGAAAATATCTTCCAAAATGAAGGCAAATTAAAGATTTTCTTAGGAAAAAATTTTTAGAGAATTTAACACATGTGGAATTGCACTATAATATATATTAAGGGAAGCTCCTCAGCAGAATAAAAATGATATAAGATGGAAATCTGAATCTATACAAAGGTATGAAGAATACTGAATACAGTAAATATGTGGGTAAAATATAAAATATATATTTTAATCACTTCTAGATATATTGAAAAGGTAAATGATTATTTAAAGCAAAAATATAATAATGTATTGCGGGGTTTATAGACTACGTAGAAGTAATATTTATGTCAACAGTAGCACAAAGGACAAAAGATAGGAAAAGAATACAGTTGTAAGATTCTTATACAATGCAAAATGGTATAACTATTTTTATAATTGGTATAATTTTTATAAATGGTATAATTATTAATTATAATTATTTTTATACATCTTAGTAAAAGATGTATATTGTAAATCTAGTAACAGTAACCAAAATATAAAACAAAGAACTATAGCTAATAAACCATAGTTCACATAAAATGAAAAAATAAACTTGGTTATTCTGAAGAAAAGAAATGAAAGAAGAAAAGTAGGGCAAAATATGAAAGAGAAAATAGAAAATAAATAGCAAGAAGGTAGATTAAAGCCCAATCATATCAAAAATTACATTAAACATAAATGGCCTAACCAACCCAGTTAAAATCTAAGCTTGTCATATTGGATAAAAAAGTAAGACCTGACCATATGCTGTGCACAACTTTAAATTATATTTTTAAAATGTTAAAAAAAAGGATGGACAATAATATACTTACGCAAATGCAAATCATAAGAAAGTTGGGTGGGAATAAACTAATATCACACAAAGTAGATTTTCCAAACAAGGACTATAATCAGGGTTAAAGAAGGTCGTTTCATACTAATGAAAGTGTCAATTCTTCATGGGGACATAATAATACTAAGTACATAACTGAGTTTCACAATAGAACTGAAACTGATACAATTGAAATCCATGAATATAATTGGATATTTCAACACTCTTCTCAGTAATTGATAAAACAAGTACTAAGAAAATCAGTAAGAATATAGGAGACTTTGAACAACACTATCAATCAACTTTATACATTTGATATCTGCAGATTAATCCACACAATTAATAGTAGAATATACATTCTTTCCATGTGCAAATGGAACATTTACCAAACTAGACCATATACTGGGTCATAAAATATGTCTCAATAAATTTAAGAGAACTGAAATTATACAAAGTATGCCCTTTGATCAAAAACAAAGTAAACTAGAAATCTATAAGAGAAGTATATCTACAAATTTTTCTAAATATTCGAGAAGTAAACAATACACTTGTAAGTAACCCATAGGTCAAAGAAGAAAACACAAAAGTAATTTCAAAATATTGAATTGAATGAAAATAAAAACAAGACATCAAAATTTGTGTACTGAAGATAAAGGAATACTTAAAAGATAATTTCTTTTCTTTCTGTTTTGTATTTTTTGTTTGTTTGTTTTTTGAGACAGAGTTGCCCCGGATCATAGCATCATCATAGCTCACTGCAACCTCAAACTCCTGGGCTCATGGGCTCAAGTGATCCTCCTGCCTCAGTCTCCTGAGTTGCTGGGTCTATAGGCGTGTGCCAAGACAACAGCTAATTTTTCTATTTTGTGTGGAGACAGGGTCTCGCTCATGCTCAGGCTGGTATCGAACTCCTGAGCTCAAGCAATCTTCCTGCCCTGGCCTTCCAGAGTGCTAGGATTACAGGCATAAGCCACCCACTGTACCTGGCCTTAGAAGATAATTTCTAAGATTAAAATGCTCATATATGAAAAGACGAAAACTTCAAATAAATTATCTTATTTTCCACCTAACGACACTAACAAAAGTATAGCAAATAAAACATAATAAAACATAAATAGAAGAAAGAAAATAATAAAGATAAAGGTGGATATCAATGAGACAGCTGGAAATTCTATTGAAATAGTCTCAGGTCTTCTTCATGTGGTCTCTGGTCCATATAAACATTGTCTGGGCTTCCTCACAGCGTGGAAGCCTCAGAGTAGCTGGACTTCTTACACAGCAACGAACCAAGGAGATGAAGTCTGCATTACCTTTTATGACCTAGCCTCAGAAGTCACAAGGGGCCACTAATGCCACATTCTATGAGTTGTTATAATCAACTCACAAGCTTGCCCAGATGCAAGGGGAGGAGAAGTAGAAGTCATTGCTTAATGAGGTAGTGTTAGGGTTCTATTAATTAAAAAAATATGATAAAGAAGATGTTGTAGCCATCTTTGAACAATGTAATCCACACCATAGATCCAGGTTACATGTAGTATCATTTTCCTTTAACTTGAAAAACTACGTTTTATATTAATATTTGTTGTGGTACAGATCTTCTGGTGACAAATTCTCTCAACTTCTGTTTATTTAAAAATGTCTTTATTATACTTTTATTTTTGAAGGACATTTTCATAAGACAGAGGTTTAGGTTGGCAGATTTGGTTTTGTTTTGCTTTTAGCACTTTAAAGACATTGTTCTACTGCCTTCTAGTTTGTACTGTTTCTGATAAGAAACTGACAGTAACTCTTATCCTTGGTCTTCATTTTGTATTATGCTCTTTTTTTTGGATGCTTTAAAATTTTTCTCTTAATTGTTGTTATTTAGCAGTCTATCTATAATGTGCCTCAGTGTGGCTTTCTTTGTGTTTATCCCGCTAAAGTTTTTTGAGCTCTTTGAATCAGTGGGTTAATACTGCTTCTCAAACCTTGAAAACATTCAGCTACAGTCATGCATTATGTCCACCTTATCTTTTAAATTATTGAATATATTATATTAAATTTTCTAAAGCCCCTATCTGTAATTTACAACACAGTTGTTATCACTGGGTCTCTTTCTTTTGCCTATTTTTTCTTGTTATGGATCACATTTTCCTGTCTTTCTTCATGTCAAATTTTCGCTTTGTGCCATAAAATTATGGATGCGATGGTTGAGAGTGTGGAATTTGTCTTCCTCTTAAAAGACTGTTGAGTTTTGTTTAGAAGGCATGTATTATAATATATTGGCAGAGTAGCTGTATCTTGTCAAGTCTTGTTATTAGGCTTTGTTAGGGTGGGTGAAGAGTAGCTCTTGAGGGTACTATCCAAAATATGTAAGAAACTCAAAGAATTAAATACTAAGAAAAGAAATAATTCAATTTATCTCTGGAATCTCAGTTTGTTCTTTTTACTTAAAAGTGCTTTGGCTATACGAGGTCTTTTCTGGTTCCATAAAAAGTGAAGAATTATTTTGTAATTTAGAAATGGGCAAAGGAACCAAATAGATATTTCTAAAAAGAAGACACAGAAATGGCCAACAGGAATATGAAAAAAAATCTCAAAATCACCAGGGAAATGCAAATTTAAGCCACAATGAGATATCATCTCACACTTGTTAGGATGGCTATTATCAAAAAGACAAAAGATAACAAGTCCCGGCAAGGATGTGGAAAAATGAAAGCCTTGTGTATTGTTGGTGGGAATGTAAATAAGTACAGCCATTATATAAGAGTATGGAAATTCCTCAAAAAATTAAAAATAGAACTACCATATGATTCAGCAATGCCACTACTGGGTATATATTCAGAGGACATGAAATCAGTGTGTCAAAGAGATATCTGCACTGTTCATTGCAGCATTATTCACAATAGCCAAGATAGGGAATTGACCTAAGTATTCATCAGTATATAAACAGATAAAGAAAATGAGGTATATATATACACAATGAAATATAGAATATTATTCAGCCTTAAAGAAGAAAGAAATCCTGTCATTTGCAACAACGTGGATGAACCTGGAGGTCATTATGGTAGGTGAAAAATGCCAGGTACAGGAAAACAAATACTGCATAATCTCACTTATAGGTAGAACCTAAAAAAGTTGAATTCATAGAAGTAGAGAGTAGAAAGGTGGTTACCAGGGACTGGGGGTGAGGTTGGGGAGATGTTGGTCAAAGGATACAAAATTTTAGTTGGATAGTAGAAATCAGTACAAGAGATCTATTACATAACATGATGGCTATAGTTAATAACAATGTATTAAATTCTTGAAAAGTGATAAGAAAGGAAATTTTAAGCATTTTTTATGACAAAAAAGTATGTGAAGTAATACATACATTAATTAGATCAATTTATCTATTTTGTAATGCATACATATTTCAAAACAATATGTTATATATTATAAATATATATAATTAAGAAAAAAAAAGAGTAGTTCTTACTCGAGAGCTTGAGCAGCATTCTTAAGACCTAACCTTCCAGGGCTTTACTGAATGCACAAGACATTTAGCTGGTCTCTTCTCTCTGGTTGGTCAGAATTGCAGTATCTACTAGTACTCAGTGACCTTTGACAACCTCATCCATCTCACAGACCTCCAGTAGCTATTCTGTGCCAATCCTCACAGACTTTCACCCTACCTATGGTAACTAAATATTTGAACAAGGCCTCAAGGGCTCCCCAATGCCAATTTCTAGAGCTACTTTTCTGAAACAGCTCCCTGCTCTCTGGTACCTTGCCCAACATATAGGGCATATATGTTAATCTTGTTTTTTTCCTGTGTGAAAACACTGCCTTTTTTGGGTTCTACTTTGTTGCGCCGATGTTTAGATAATGTCCCCAGACAGAAAGCCAGGGAGAGTGAGAAGCTTACCTTTTATGTTTCCCTTTTCTGAAAGATCACAGCCTTGTGCTGTCTGCTGTCCAATGCATGAAAGGACTTGCTTCAACTAATTTATCCAATTTTACAGTTGTTTATGGCAAAAGGGTGATTTTGATACCTTTTACTCTGTGATGGTTGGAAATGGAAATCTCTATTAGTACCTTTTTAAATTAAAAACAGCATGGCCAATAAAACCTTAATTTCCAGCCATCAAAGGTCAAGCAAGGGAAACCAATAAGTAGTTAAAGTAAGAAGGTAGGGTAGGGGTGTCATCAAACTCATGTAATTTTCCACTATTTTAATTTTTTAATAAGAAAAAAAATTCCAGAAGTCACACCATTTTCTGTTCATTTTCATTTCTCACTGACAGCACAGTGAATACACAATACTCTTCGTTCCTTCCTAACCAAAGTCTAATTTTGTGTTCAACCCTAAGTGGACAATTCACAATGAGTCAACTATGCCAGTATTGATCCTCTTCTTTTACTTTATCAGACACTCAATCTCCCAGCCTCCTTTAGAGCTAGAAGTAACCATGTGGCTGTGTTTTGATCAATGAGACAATCGGGGAAGTTTGCTATGGATCTCCTAAAATGGTTTTTATTTTATTAATAAAAGGAATAGGTGAGGCTGGCCCCTTTTCTTGTCTTGAACGTGGATCTCCTCTGACTATAATACACATGAGAATCAAAAGTCCACACTCTACAGCAAAAGAGACAAAACAAAAGAGCCAGGGTCCATAACACTGAGCAGCTAAATCAACACAACGATTAATCAACCCTAAAAAAAATAAAACTTATTTGCTTGAAGTTGTGTCAAGTTTTCTGTTTCCCATAATAGAAAACATTTCTGATTAATGCACACACCATTTGTTCTTAAGACTAAGAAGAGTTTGCAGATAAGATGTAGTTTTAAAATAGAGTATTAAAAGAAAGTATTTGGGAATCGTATTTTTTTGAAGTCTTTGGGCCAATGAAGTTTGCTTTGGTGTCTAAAAAAATGCATGCCTACCTTATATTCCCCTTTAGATTGCAAACTTCCTTGTGGCCAGGGATCTTCTATGTTCTAAATATGGGTCTAAAGATTTTTGGGTGCTTGAATTAGCTTCCTGATAGACTCTAATTCTAGATGCCCTGTAAGTTATCTCTATCAGCTAGGTATTCTTTGACTCCATCAGGAACAAGGGTTCTACAGATCTAAAACTTTTTTTCCCCACAGAAGTGAGAATGCAGGTAAGACAAACAAGCAAAGGAATGGTTCACTGTCTTACGTTCACATTCTCTGACATCCAGGTTGAACTGCTGTAATGCTCCCAAGGTGAGTTGTCTTACTTCAGCTTCCAGCAAAAGTTGCATCAAGGATGTGGCTAAATGCTTGCAAGCGGACATACATGCTGTCTGAGCCACCTTTCCCTGAAATACAAGAGTGTAAATGATAAAATTAATGAATATAATGAAATTGCAACAAAAATTAAGATACCTTCTTTTTAAATAAAGAATTTCTCTAAGGCTTTCCTTGCCATGATACCGTTGTATTCAGATAATCTTGGAATTAAATATTAGCTCCTCACCATCAGTCATGATAGCTGAAACACTAAGCTGATATTCACATAGCCCAGCTATTTAGTCAATAAACACTTTTTTACTCCTAAATTGAAAGTAGATACACAATACTTAAAATATTATGTACACTGAGAAAGAATATTTTACAGAGAATAAATTTCAGATTTCCTTTCAAATATAATTCTTAAAAAGCAAATATAAACAATACTCTCTAACTTATCTATAAACCAGTGTTTACTGCATATGATTTAACATATATAAAATGAAAAGAATGATTTAAAATAAAAGTTACCTGAAAAAAATAAAGGCATAAATTTTGTTTTCTTATAAAATACTGAGATTTATGAACATAAACTCTAATTTTTAAAATATGGATTTTAAAATTAATATTGTACTGTCTTCTGTAAAGGATTCAAAGTATTTTACATGTAGGGAATTACATCTTAGTCCCAAGTCAAAGTTGCACATCAAAGAAGATATATCTACTTTTTCCCAGGTATACAGTATATCAATTTTATTCCTATGTTATTTATCATCCATTCTAAAAGAATGATATATGGTTTTAAAAGCCTCAGCTCAAATTAGTGAATTATTCTTCCTTTTTGAAATTGTGAAATATTTCAGCCATACAAAAAGACATATAGAAATCATATTATGAATACTTATGGATCCACTAAACATTACAAATACAGTTTAAGCCCCTGTGTGATGTCCTTAGTCATTTTCCTCCCTCTCCCCAGAGATGACCATTATTGGTATTAGGTATCCCATTTGCATTTTAAAAGCACTAATATGATAGTATATAATCAGAAACAATATATTATATTATTGTTCATATTTTGAAATTTTCTATATGATATGAAATATGGCCTTCTGCAACTTCCTTTTTCAGTTCATATTATAAAGGTGAAGATCTTTTAATGTAATGCATATAGCTGTACTTTATTCCTCGAATTGTTTCATGGTATTCCTTTTTGGAAATATACCACAACTTATTCAGCCATTTTCTGTAGTTGGAGATTTAGGTTGTTTCTTTTTCTTTTTTTAATTTGGCTATTATAAACAGTAAGTTATAGGGTTATATGTTATATAGGTCTATTAAGAGATCACGAAAATGTGAGATTATGAATACAGTGTCCCTTTTATGTATTTTTTTCATGTTTCACTGGGCCAAGACCTTCCACAAAAGTAGTAGGCTTTCAATGGGAAAATTATAAATAAATAATACCACAATAAAATTTTCAATATGCATCTTTTTAGTTAGGATTATTTCTCAAGCCCACCAGGATGTGGGGTATCAATATTGAGATTCATAATGCATATGCTTATATATGAAGAGAAACATAGGTAGAAGCCAGATTCCCAAGTATCTAAATTTGTATTTCTTTGACAAAATCTTATTTTATAGTATAAAAATAACAATAACAATGATCTATTTTAGTATACATACTATAAATATTCCTCATCTGTTTGTATTTTATGATGATCCATACTCTGGATGATTTAAAACAACAAATGGGAATGCTTAAGTTAGGAAGTAATTTAGAGACCAAGTGGGAAAGAGGCAATGGAGGCATAAAGAAGCCTAAAGAGAAAAGTGACATTATAAAAGAAATCCACATTAAATGGCTTAGTTTCAACTAAACCCACTGGAGACTCAAGACAGGTACCTCCAAGGAGCAATAGGGTTCAACATAATTGTCAGACTATGCCCAGTGTGAACTCCCAGAAGGCACAGATCAAGTATTAAATAGCTTATTAACTTTAATATTAACATGAAACATAGACTTAAATTTCAAGTCTATATTAATCAATAGAGCCAAAGATATGTATGTTATATTACTCTGACATACTGGGTTATTTAATTGCCCTCCAATTACTTTCCACCCTAATTTTCCTCAAGTTAATTCTTTATTTCCAAAAAAAGCTATAATTGCAGAAATGTATGTTTTCAGTGTTAAATAGTTTCCTAATTCTGGACAGCATTTTGGACCTTTGCTAATTTATAGTCTACTCTCCATTCTCTTCCTCATTTCTGGTTTCCATTACCATGCTATCCATAGGCTTTCTAGGAAAGGATAAACACAGACTCAGGCAATAACAACCAACCGCCAAGCAATAAAAATTGGTGATTTTACCTTCTTAAGCAAATAATCAAATATAGGTCAGACCCTTTCTAGGAGCTCACATGCAAAATCTACAGGTTGAGGTAAGAATTCAGAACATAAGAAAACTAACCTAACCAAATGTTCTATAAAACTGCTTTTGAATACCTCCAGGAACAGTTTCATATCATCCATAATCACACACAGACTATATCTTATGAAGCTATGTGAGTACCAGGGCACAGAGACTGCATGAGAATGAAGACAGAATGTCAGATAAGAGGAAAAATGAGTTAAGTATCATCATGGTATTTTGAACATATGGAGAACCTGTGATGCAGAGAGATTTGGGACACAAGATCTTACAGCTAGCTCTACAGGCAATGTCATGCTGCCTGCTTCTCAATGCATTTATAATATTTATATATTCCAAGATGGTCAATAAATATCAACCACATGAACTGAAAGTCAAGTACCAAAGCACTATATAGTTCACACTATTTCTCAATTCAGTCACAAAATCTCTTTTAAGTTTTGGGAAGGGCAAAGGAGTAAACTGATGAGAAAATTCATGATGTTAATTCAAAGCCAGGCTATTACCATAGTGAGAACCATAATGAGCCATGAGTTAAAACTCATAAAAATTCTTCCTTGATTTTTACCATGTAACTCTTTGGTAACCAAATCAACTCACTTCCCTTAAAACATACCCCTGATTCATATACCCTAATTTTAATTGCCCCTTTTACTTCCTATTTTCTCCCTATTCACTGTTCTACATATTCAACTTATACCATAACACTTTGCACTGGATGATATGATGCACTGTCACTTTATGCATGTACATTACCTTAAAAAGGACATGGTTTGCTCTTCAGAAAAACAAAAATGGAAATATACTAAAACTTATGGGATACATAAACAGTAGTTTTAAGAGGAAAGTTTATAGCACTAAATACCTACATCAAAAAGAGGAAAGGGCTGGGCATGGTGGCTCATGCCTCTAATCCTAGCACTCTGGGAGGCCGAGGTGGGAGGATCTCTTGAGCTCAGGAGTTCGAGACCAGCCTGAGCAAGAATGAGACTCTGTCTCTACTAAAAAAATAGAAAGAAATTAGCTGGACAATTAAAAATATATAGAAAAAATTAGCCGAACATGGTGGTGCATGCCTGTAGTCCCAGCTACTTGGGAGAATGAGGCAGGAGGATCACCTCAGCCCAGGAGTTTGAGGTTGCTGTGAACTAGGCTGATGCCATGGCATTCTAGCCCAGGTAACAGAGTGAGACTCTGTCCCAAAACAAAAAAAAAAAAAAAGAGGAAAGATCCCAAATAAACAACCTAATGCTACACAGCAAGGAACTAGAAAAAGAAGAATACCCTAAACCCAAACTGAGTAGGAAGAAGGAAATAATAAAGATCAGAGCATATATAAATAATATAAAGACTAGAAAAACAATACAAAAGATCAATAAAACTAACAGTTGGCTTTTTGAAAATATGAACAAAATTGACAAACTTTTAGCTAGACTAAGAAAAAAGAGAGAAGACTCAAATAAATAAAATCAGAAATGAAAGAGGAGACATTACAATTAATGATACAGAAATGCAAAGGATCACTAGAGACTATTATAAGCAATTACACATAATGAACTGGATAACGTAGAAGAAATGGATAAATTCCTAGACATAAAAACTACCAAGATTGAATCATGAAGAAAAAAATGAGTAATAGATTAAATCAGTAATCAAAAACTTCCCATCAAAGAAAAGCCTGGAACCCAGTGGCTTCACTGGTGAATCTACTAAACATGTAAGGAAGAACTAATGCCAATTCTTCTCAAACTCTTGCAAAAAATTGAAGAGAGAGAACACTTCTAAACTTTTTTGGAAGGCCAGCATTACAGTGACACCAAAGCCAGATAAGAACAATACAAAAAAAGGGAAATTATGGGCCAATATACCTAATAAACATAGACGCAAAAATCTGCAACAAAATATTGGCAAACTGAATTCAACAGCACATTAAAAAGATCATTCACCATGATCAAGTGGGATTTATCCCTGGGATGCAAGGATGGTTCATCATATGTAAATCAATAATTATGATATACCATATTAACAGAATGAAGGACAAAAACTATATGATCCAGGGTGGGAAGTGGCAGGTAAATAATAATAATAATAATAATAATAAAACCCTATATGATCATCTCAATAGATGCAGAAAAGGCATTTGACAAAATTCAACATGCTCTCGTGATAAAAAAAAACTCTCAGCAAATTAGGTATGGAAAGAATATACCTTAACACATTAAAGGCCATGTATGACAAACACATAGCTAACATCATACTCAATAAAGAAAAGCTAAAAGTTTTTCCTTTAAAGTCAGGAACAAGACAAGGATGCCCACTCTTGCCATTTCTATTCAATATAGTTTTGGAAACCCAAAGGACTCCACCAGAAACTGTTAGAAATAATAAACAAATTCAGTAAACTTGCAGGATACAAAATAAATCTATAAAATCAGTTGTGTTTCTATATACTAACAACAAACTATCTGTAAAATAAATCAACAAAACAATCCCACTTATAATAACTACAAAAAAAAAAAACTCCTTAGGAATAAATTTAGCAAAAGAAGTGAAATATTTGAATACATGTACACTGAAAAGTACAAAACATTACTGAAAGAAATTTTATTAAACACAAATAAATGAAAAGATATGGACTTGTTTATGGACTGAAGGAATTAATATTATCAAAATGTCCATACTACCCAAAGCAATCTACAAATTCAATGCAATCTCTATCAAAATTCCAGTGACAGTTTTCAATGAAATAGAACAATCCTAAAATTCATATGAAACTACAAAAGAAAATAGACAAAGCAGTCTTAAGCAAATAAAACCCCATAGCTGGAGGCATGACACTACCTAATTTCAAAATCTACTACAAAGCTATAGTAATCAAAACAGTATTGTACTGGCATAAAAACAGACACATAGACCAATGTAACAGAATAGAGAGCCCAGAAATAAATCCATGCATTTATAGTCAATAGATTTTTGACAAAGATGCCAAAAACAACAATGGGGAAAAGTTTCTTCCATAAACGGTGCTGGGAAAACTGGATATACACATGTGTAACAATGAAATTAATCCCTTGTCTCACAGTATACACAAAAACCAACTCAAAATGGATTAAAGACTTAAATGTAAGACCTGAAACTATAAAACTATTAGAAAAAATATAGGAGAAAATCTCCATGACATTAGCCTGGGCTATAATTTTTTGCATATGATCTCAAAAGCACAATAGCAAAATTAGATAAGTGGGATTATATCAAGCTATAAAGCTTCTGCACAGCAAAGGAAACAATCAACAGAGTGAAGTGACAACCTACGGAATGGGAGAATATATTTGCAAACCATACATCTGATAAGGGGTTCATATCCAAAATATATAAGGACCTCAAACAAGTCAATAGCAAGAAAACAAATAACCCAATTTAAAAATGGCCCAAAACCTGAATAGACATTTCTCAAAAGAAGACATACAAACGGCCAAGGGAAACATGAAAAAATGTGCAACATCACTAGTTATCAGAGAAATGCAAATTAAAACCACAATGTACCTATCAGAATAACTATTACCAAAAAATTAAAGATAAATATTGGCAAGAATGAAGAGAAAAGGGAACCCTTGTACACCATTGGTGGGAATGTAAATTAATACAGCTATTAGTGAAAACAGTATGAAGGTTACTAAAATAATTAAAAACTACTATTAGATCCAGAAATCCCACTGGATACATACACCCAAAGAATATAAAATCAATATGTCAAAAACATTATTCATTACAGCATTATTCACAATATCCAAGATGCAGCGTTAATCTACATTTCTATCAATGGATGAATGCATAAAGAAAATATGGTATATATACACAATGGAATACTATTCAGCCTTATATTGTATATTTAAAAATTGCTAAGAGAGTAGTTTTAGTTGTTCTCACCACACACAAAAATGATAAGGATGTGAGGTAATGTATATGTTAAATAGCTTGACTTAGCCTTTCCACTATATATATATATGTATATGTATACACACGCACATAATATTATACACTAAAAGTATATAAAAATTGTACTTGTCAATTTAAAAAAAGAATAGACTCTTACAACATGTAACAACATGGATTATTTTCAAAAACATTATTTTTGGCCAAAGAAGGCAGATGTAAAATTGGATGTATAATTCTAATGATATAAAGTTTGAAAACAGGCAAAAATAACCATCCTGAAGACATGTTATGTCCCTGCTTAAAACCCCTTCTCTGCCTTGGGGAAGAGTGATTACTCAACAGAGTCATGGGGACTTCTGACTAATATTTTCTAGATGATGCTTATACAGGGTGTTCCATTTGTGAAAATGCATCCAGCTCTACATTTATGATTTATTCCCTTTTTTGTGCATATGTTATACATCATTAAAAAGTTTACCTAATAAAACAGAAGTACATGATTTGCAAGGAAAGAAACTATGGATTTTTTTATATATATACCTAAATGAAGTATAGTTCAGGACTGTACAAAGTTAAGTCAGTACACAACTGATATCTTCCAGACTTTATGTCTTGAAGGGTACCTGATTCTCTTTTAAGAAAATGGAGATATCCACTATTTCTTACCCAAAGACACAATTAAACACAATTAAGACAAATGTACAGAGATCTTACAAACTCTTTTGAAGAAATAAGAAAGCTAAGTATTCATTACTTTCAATTAGTATGTACTTCAATTACATAGCACTAAGTGTTGTGTCAGTACTAAAAGTGAGTGAAGAGCATAGAGAAAACATCACCATCTTCAACACCACTACCATCTCTCTCTACCTCATCACCACAGAAGCTGCTTCCATTGATTGAGCATTGACTATGTGACAAATGTTTTCCAAATATTACCTCATATAATTCTCACAAAAACTCCATGAGGTATTTGATTCTCAGTTTACAGAAAAGAACAGAGAAAGAGAGGTTAAGCAATTTGAATGTATTCACCTAGTAGTGAAGCTAGTATTTTAATCCAGCCCTGTCGGACTCCAAAGACTCTTAACAATCACTTGATCCTGCCTCCCAGGAATGGGCCTTTTGATACTTGCTACATCTCTTGGTTGCTCTGTGACTTGGGACAAGGGAATGGAAAGAACAGGAAGATAAAAATCACACAAATCTGAAAGGCCAGAGTACTGATTTTCTTTCCCCCTTCCTCATCTGAGGAAGCATCAAAGAATGCTGAGCTCATAGCAGATATTTATTTTATTTTATTTTTAAAATTTTTTGTAGAGGAAAGGTTTCTCTATGTTACCCAAGGTGGTCTCAAACTCCTAACCTTAAGCAGTCCCCTGCCTCAGCCTCCCAAAGTGCTGTGATTATAGACATGAGCTACCACACTCGACCCACAGCAGACATTTAGAATGGACTACAACCACAACTCTTTGTCAACTTATTGAGGACAGATCCTGAGTCCTAGATCATCAAAGATCGTATCTAAATTGCCTCAAGTGGCCAAAGCCAAATTTTCTCTTACTGTGGATAAACTTAGCCAGTTTCAAAGTAAGAAATATGGAATGAGAACTAGGAAGTATTCTGTGAAGAAAGCCATCCTTTTATATCAAGTCTTTTTTGTTTCCTGAGTAAAACACCCCTGCTTACATTTTGGTGAAGTTACTCAATGAGTTATTTCACTGTGAAATGAAGAAAAGTTCAGACAACTGACCTAGCAAGGCAAGTGAGAACTACTCAGAGAGAATACAAAGGCTACCCTATAAAATGCTCCCTCCTTCTATGTACCAGTCCCCCTGAAATAACCTTTCTGGTTGAGGCTCTGTCTCCTTAACCCTCCAGCCTGACTTTTACTGTAAACCCTTCCTTTATTATGGATCCTTGTCTTCTGCCCCATGGAACTTGAGTTTTTGGATTGCCCCTTTAAGCTTCCTTTCTTCACTGAACAAGAAAACTATCTTGTTCTCTTTTCCTCAATATCCAATAGCTATGAATAAGGCTACTTGATTCCCAGAGCACTAAATCTCCTGTTGATTTAGGATAGGAGTTACTCAATGAGTTACACTTTAAGGATCAAATTCTGGAAATTCCCATATACTTGTATTATCTGCAACCCATGCCTGGAAGTTTGGTTCCCATGTGCTAAAGAAATCTCATGGCAAGGTCTTACTCCACCTTTATACCTAAACCACCTTAAAATCATGCATCCTTCCCTAGTAGATTCTCCTACAACTGAATCCATGTCTTAGGAAGAATTAGGTCCTGTTTAAAAACCATCTTAAATTCTATTAGATTATCTGTATATAAAAGTACACTCATTAAAAGAATGCAAAAATCCCCATTCTAGACAAACAAATGTTTCCAAACAGCTAAAGAAAATGAGGCTCCAGAATGATGGTCAAAATACCCTGGGAAAAATATGAGGCATTATTAATATTAGGTGACATGAGTAGAGCCTACAATGAGATGGTGGTCCTCTGGTAAATAAAAAAATAAGAAAAACAAAACAAAAGTGAAATGAAGAAAAACAATACCTACCTAATTTGTCATGAAAAAATTAAGAAGTTCAGAGGAAAAACCATACTCAAAAGATCGCAGGACATATATGTTCAGGATATGGATGGAGGATTCAGAGGATAGATACAACAGTCCTTTATATCTGGTTCTGGGACTTTCCCATGTGTTTCTCTTTCTTATTCTCAGCCATTTTTCAAAGGACACGCAAAATCTTTCTTAAAACACTTTTGCTATGTATGTTTTCACTGAGGTATAATTACATACAGTACAATCTTGTGTACATCTTGATGACTTTTAGATATGTAAAAATATATGAAATCACCATCCAGATAAAGATACAGAGCATTTCCATAAACCTGAAAGTTCCTCATGCCCCTTTCAAATCTGTATACCACCTATACCCTGAGATAACAACTTTTCTGACTTAGACACCCATAGATTAATTTTGCCTGTTCTAGAATTCATATAAAAAAATCCTACAGATCCAGCAATTCCTCCTCTGGGAATATACCCCAAAGAAATGAAATCATCACCTTGTATATATATCTGCACTCCCATGTTTATTGAAGCATTTTTCACAGTAGCCCAAGATAAGGAAATAACCTAAATGTCTGACGACCGACAAAATGGATAAAGAAACTGGTACATATATATGAAATATTATTTACCCATAAAAAAGAAGATATTGCCATTTAACACAACGTGGATGATGCTGGCGAACTTTATGCTAAGTGAAATAAGCCTGACAAGAAAAATATTGCATGATCTCACTTACGTGTAGAATCTTAAAAAAAATCCAAATATTTGGAGATAGAGAACAAAACAGTAGTTACTAGCGATGGTGAGGTGATAGGGATGAAGGAAATGGGGAGATGTAGATCAGAGAATACAAAATAGCTCTGTATCTTTGTATGGGATTCCTGCCAAATGATAAGATTTTATCTGCTCTTGCCACTAAAACAAAAAAACAAAGGTAACTATATGAGATGGTGGATATATTAATTTGCTTATTCATAAGAACCTTTTTACTATCTATATGCAACCTATAACATGCTATAGACCCTAAATATATGTAATATAATTTATTTTAGTAAAAGTAATCTCACATTACTGTCTTCTTTTGTGCCTAGCTTCTTTCACTAAGCATGTTTTTGAGATTCATTTATGCTGTTGCCTTCTTCCTGATTTTAGGGATAAGACATTAAGTCTTTCAACATTAAGTAAAATGTAGGTTTCTCATAGATACCCTTCATCAGATTGATTACACAAGACTAAACTGCTGAAAAGTTTTTTATTTTCCATAAAAGGATGTTCGATTTTGTTACATGCTTTCTCTGTACCTATTAAGATGATAACATGGAAATATATTAATATATATATTTATATAATTTATATAATACAAACCTACTTAGGTAAAGTGTGTCACCCTTTTTTAACATAATGCTGGATTTGATCTGCTACTATTGTGTTTTAGTTTTTTTTTTTTTTGAGTCTGTTCATGCAGGATATTGGTCTATGGTGTTCTGTCTAATATTGTTTTTGTTTGATTTTGTCATCAGGGTAATGTTGTTCTCATAAGTTTAGAAATGTTTCCTCCACCACCTCTGTTTTGTGAAGGATTTATTTAGGATTGGTTTAATTTCTTCCATAAATGCTTGATAGCACTCACTAGTGAAGTCATCTCAGCATAGAGTTTCTTTGTGGGAGGGTTTTAAAACAGATACTCAAATTGTTTATTAGAAATAAGCCTATTCAGATATTCTGTTTCTTCTTGGGTAACTTGTAATTTGTGTCTTTTGTAATTTTTGTGTGTTTCTTAATTTGTGTATTTCAAAGAATTTAACCAAGTCATCTACATTGTCTAATTAATAGGCATAAAGTTGTTCATATTCTTCCTTTACTATAATTTTAGTTTTTGTAGGGTCTGTAGTGATATTCCCATTTTTGTATTTGACATTAGTAATTTGAAATTACTCACAAGAAAAAATATTGATACCTAGTCCAAAATGTAAGTACTCCCAAGGTTGTGAAACCTTGCTCCATCAGTGGCATCCTACAAACTGTGATAGGTGGTGTTTTCATTTTCATTAAGTTCAAAAGATTTTCTAAATTCTTTCGTGGTTTCTTACTTGATAAAGGGACTATTTATAAGCATGTTGTCCAATATCTAAAAATTTGGGTATTTTTTCAAATGTATCTAGCATTGATTTCTAATTTAACTCTACTGTAGATGCCAAACATAGTCTTTATAACTTTACTCCTTTTGAATTTATTGTGGCTTGTTTTATGGACCAAAATATTGTCTAACTTAGTGAATGTTCAATATGCACTAAAAAACTGAGCTGGTGGTAGTGGTGTAGTGTACTATACACAAATGTCAATTAAGCCAAGCTGTCAGATACTATTGTTCAAAGTCTTCTCTATCCTTACTGATATTCTGTCTACTTATTTTAACAATTACTGAAAGAAGTATTAAAATTACCATCTATAATTATGAATTTGTCTATTTATTCTTTTAATTCTGTCAGTTTTTGTTTCATGAATTTTGAAGATTTATTATTGGGCACAGACACATTTAAGGTTGTAATGTCTTCTTGATGAATTCGTTCTTTTATCATAATGAAATGTCCATCTTTACCCCTAGAATAATCCTGCAAAAGTCTACTTTACCAGACATTAATACAGAAACTCAATTTTTATTATTAGTGTTTGCATGGTGTACCTTATTGTTTGCTATGACTTTTAACCTATATGTGTCTTTATAATTTAGGGTGATTTTCTTGTAGACTGAATATAGTTGGGCCATTCTATTTCTTCCAGAGTAATAAATATCTGCCATTTATTCAGAGTGTTCACATCATATAACTGTATTTAATATAATTAACAATATAGTTGGATTTAAAACTCTATTGCTTTGATCTTAATTTTCCCCTTGTCTAATCTGCTGTCTATTTTTTCCTATTTTCCTGCCTGCTCTAAAATTATCTAATTTTTTTATAATTCTGTTTTCATTCCACTTTTGACTTATTAGCTATACCTCTTTGTTTTATACATTTAGTGGCTGTTCTGGGCTTTACAATATGCATCTTTAAATTATCACAGTTTATCTTTAAGTAATATTATGTGATTTCATATATAAGAATAGTATCTGGCATTCATCTCCTTCCATGTGATTATTTTCATATATTTTACTTCTATATATGTTATAAATATAAATACTATCATTATTTTTGCTTTTAAAAGTCCATTATGTTCAGGTCAAGGTTTTTTGTTTCTTTGTTTTTTGTAGAGACAGAGTCTCACAATGTTGCCCAGGCTGCTCGCTAACCCTTGGGCTCAAGGGATCTTCCTGCCTTGGTCTCCCAAAGTGCTGGGATTTTGTACTCACTTAATAAGTGGGAGCTAAACAATGGGTATACATGGTCATATAGAGTAGTATAATGGACTTTGGAGACTCAGAAGGGAGGAGACGTAGAGGCCATGAGGGATCAAAAATTACCAATTGGGAACATTGTACGCTATTTGGGTGACCAGTACACTAAAAGCCCTATATAATCTACCCATGTAACAAAAAACCACTTGTACCCCTTAAATCTATTGAAATAAAAAAATAAATAAAAGTTAATTATGTGTTAAATATATAAAAACATAAAAAATTATCTTTCCTATATGTTTTTCATTTCTGCTGTTTTTCATTCCTTTATGTAGATCCAAGCTTTCATCTTATATTACTTCTTCCTGAAAAATTTGCTTTGATATTCAGGTCTTCCAGCAATAAATTCTCTCAGCTTTTGATTGTTTAAAAAAGTCACCATTTCACCTTCAATTTTTGCTGGTTATAATATTCCTTTGTGACAGTTGTTTTTACTATATCAGCATTTTAAATGAATCATTTCATTATCTTCAGGCTTGCACAGTTCTTTCTTTTTAAGACTGGGTCTTGCTCTGTTGCCAGGGCTAGAGTGCAGTGGCATCATCATAGTTCACTACAACCTCAAACTCCTGGGCTCAAGTGATCCTTCTGCCTCAGCCTCTCAAGGTGCTATAATTACAGGCATGAGCCACCACACCCTGTCTGTTCATATATTTTTGCTGAGTTCTGAACTGTTTTTCCTTTGGAATTTTGAAAGTTTCATTGTGCTGTCAAATGGCCTTCATCATTTCCATGAGAAGTCAGCCATGATTCTTTTTGTTTTTCCCATGAATGTGTCTTTGTTCTCTAGCTGCCTTCAAGATATTTTTCTTTACATTTAATATTAGTAATCAGACCATTATGTGCCTAGCTATGGTTTTCTTTAAGGTTATCCTGTGTGTGCTTACTGAGCTTCCAGAATATGTGAATTTTGGTGCATTTCTTCAGATGTAAAAATTTCTCAAGCATTATTTCTTTAAGTACTCCTTTTTTACCATTTTCTTTCTTTCCTCTCCTTCTGGCACTTCGAGTACATGCATTTTAGACCTTTCAACTGTGTTCCACTCCATTCTTAAAATTACACATAAAAATTTTATTCTTTTTTTCTGTGTGTTTCAATTGGGTGTTTTCTATACACCTGCATTTGAGTTCACTAATCTTGAATTCTTTGTTGAGTCTGCTGTTAAACCCATTTAATGCATTTTTAAAAACTCATGTAATGAACTCTTAATTACAAACTTTGCATTTTGCTATTCTAGAATACATATCTGATTCTTAATCTGTGTTCAAATAATCTGTTTTTTGGTACATTTGGTCTATTTCTTTCCTCTTTTTTAAAAATATATTAATCATAGTTATTTTGAAGTCTTTGCTAACATTGGTATCTGGATCATACCATGATCTGCTTCTATTGAATATTCGAACTTTCAAGTATAGGTCAGTTTTTTTCCTGCTCATTAGCATGTTATACAATTTTATTTTGTATGCCATATGTTACTGATAAAATGCTAGAGACCATAGATCTTATCAGCCTCAATAGAGTTTCAAGTTTTGTTGTAGCAAGCAGTTAAATTATTGGTGAATCATCTTCATTTAGTCACGCTTGTTTTTAAACTTTATTACAGTGGATCCATCTTAGTTTTGCCCTTACTCTTGGAATCTTGTCATTAATTCTTGTGTAATAATGTTTTAACTGAAAGTCCATGGTGTTTGTAAGGTCTCTCTTTGGGCCCAATCCTCAATGTCTTTGCCATGCAACTACTAGAATATTTGCTCAGCAATTGCTAGTCCGGCAGCTGTTGTCTGCTAAGCCTCCAGAGTGTATTCTATCCATGTATAACTTAGAAATCAGCCAAGGACTAAAGAACCCAGCCATAGTCCAATTTAATGAAGATTTTTTGGAGGGTGATTTCTTCTCTGTTTCTCTCTTCTTTGGAACCCTGCTTCTCTAAATCTTATACTTACTGACATCTCAAACATTGATCCCTTCTTTTTTCATTCAGCAATATTGTGATTTTATATTTTCTCCAGGTTTTACAGTTGTTTATGGCCAGAGAATAAGGCTGATACTAGGTATGATGTCACAACTAAAACCCCAAAAGTTCTTTTTACTTTACCAATTTATATCAAACAAGAACAAAAAAACTAAAATAGCTATTTAAAGAATTTCTCCCTGGTTAATAATTTTATATGCCTCAATCTTGATTTCCATTCTTTCCTTGGCAAAAATTTTTGCTTTATAAAAAAATGCATACATATATTTATATTTTGAACCCAAATTTACAATACAGGATAAAGGGTATAGACATTAATCAGTGCATCCCCAATAACACTACCAGCAAACACCTTAGCTTATGTGTTCCACTGCTAAAGACTAATAACAGTGTCAAAGCAAGAGGAAATAAAAAATATATAAAGGTAAATAGATAAATTATAGATATATTGTTTAATTTAAACCAACATTCACTTTAAATATGATGCCCTGGAATACTGAGTTTAACTTTTGTCTCAGTTTCATCATCTGCAAAATAGAATTGTAACGGTTAAATAAAAATAAATCCTATAATCCTATGGGGCATTTTGCACAGTACCTGGCTTATATTAAGTACTCAGTAAATGACTTGTGATTATTATAATTTTATTCCTATGATCCTGAATATGGAAAATCATTAAAAATAACATTAGGTATATTTGCTTAAAATGTAAGTATTTTATGAGTGCATAATATTTTACTATTTATGTCTTTTATAGAGTCATAGATTTTCTTCTTTTAAACCAAATAATTTTGTCTGGGCAAAAAAGTAGAAAGTGTACTTCTTGTTCTAAAGCAAATCAAGGAGAACATGCAATTAAGTGCCAAACTGAGCAGAATAAACTCTAAGTCCTATATAATTTTAGAAGAAAAAAGTTATGAGGCCAAAACAGTCAGGGAAGGCTTCACAAAAGTGGTGGGGCTTGCTGGGTGACCCTCATTATGCCCCAACAACAACAACATGTAAATATTTTAAAGTGGCTTAGAATTCAAAATGGAGGTAATATAAAGTATTCTACAAATGACAACAACTACTACTACTATATAAACCCTCATAGAATGAGAAGTCCTCATAACGAGAAATAAAAACTGTTTCTTTCTCTTTCCTCAACTCCTGTTCAGGTTAAAGGTCAATTTCATCAAGTCATCTCATTAACACAGACATGTCTTTGAAGGTATTCAGTCTTTGCCATGCTTGACATTTCACCAGACTACAACCAACATGCCAAAGAATCAGATTCAAATATTAATGAGTAAAAGGTCACAATGAGGTAATCTCCAAAGCTCTATTAGTTCCTGTTTTCTGACCCAATCCAATTCACAGTGCCCTTTTTCCAGTCCTCTCTTACTACATACATTTACAGTCACTGGCTTAGTTTCAAGACACACCCTCTAAACTGTAATTTCACTTAAAGTGCATTTTAAGTGGAGGCCTCCCAGTTGCCAGATCCCCAATCCAAGGGTGATCTATAGAGATATAATGTTAAGATAAAAAGGAAGAAAGGGAATCGACTAAAAATTAAATCCAATTTTGATATTTAACTACTAGACAATAAAGAAAAAGAAATAAAGGGAAAGGGAAAAGAAAAAAGGAAAAAAAAAAACCTCTCTCTTTCAAACTTTCCAATAAGCTATTTAATAATGTGACAAAGCAAGGAGTATTAAAATATTAACCAAAGCTTCCAGGAAAACCTCTATAATCTCAATTGTTTATTAAAGACCTTTACAAACCTCATAAAAAATTAAGTGGGCTTGGAAAAAACACACCACAGCCATAGGAGAAAGTTTACAAAACACAATGGTACAGACGCCTGCCTGTCTGCCAGCCAGTCCCTTTTAACTTCCACATACAACTTATTACTCAGTTCCTAACTGGTCAATACCCTAAATAAGAGCATTTCTCCTCCCAAACACCTCATTACCCTGTTTCTTTTTTGCTTTTTTGAGCTAATGTATCCTGTAGGTGCTCTGGTTCATTATTTTCTGCCAATAACAAATACTTCATTTCAAATACTTAAAACTTCAGGTTTCTCTGAAGGAAATCATTTAAGATCTTTTTTATATGAATTTAATTAGCTCTTTTAATTAAGCTCAATATAGGAGAACAGTACATGATCCATCATGTCCATTTTATGGATAGTGGTAGTAAAAACAAGATAGGACTAGAGAAAGTGATACATAGAGAAAGAGCAAGAACTTTGGTTCATATTACCTTAGGTTTAAATCTTGGCCCTTTCACTTATGTGACCTTTAGTACAGTTACTTAATTTTGGTTAAGTCACCTCCCACAATAGTAAAATGTAGATAATGACAGCAAACTTATAGAGTCTGTATGCAATAAATGAGATGATATAATATGAAGCTCTGTGCAGTGTGTGACACACAGATGGTGCTGAATAAATGGTCACTACTTTATTAATAAAATGTTTCTGTCTTTTTGAGAAATACTGAACATAGCTTAAGGGAAATTTTTTTTCCAGGAAAATCAATCATTTACTAAGTCATTTTAGTTATTAAGAAAACAAAACAACTTTTATAATAGTGGTTAGCATTACATAGAGAGAAATATATATATATCTCATTTTATAAAATAAAATTTTAAATATAAGGATTTGCCAGGCAAAATTAAATATCTCATATTTCTTAAAAAGTGGTTATAGGAAAATTCAACATAAAATTCTAATATGAGCTAGACTCATTATCAACTTTCATAAACCTAGAAATTCACTCTGACTCAATCCTGTTGGAGGATACAGAACATGAAATATGAATATTTAACTCAATTTGGGAGGAGAAATACTCTTAAATCATTTATATCTTAAGGAAACAGCCTGCATATTTTCCCTATCCTCCTCTTCATCCTTTCTGAACAGCCCTCAAAAGGAGCTATTAAAGAGGAAACTTTTCATCACAGTGTATCTGTGTGAAAGGACCAAAATATGTTAACAATTAGAGAAGAGGAAACCTAAAGGACTGCCTTGTTAATTAAGGAACTTGCTATCAAAGAACTCATTAAAAGGTAATGAAACTAAATGGCTATTAAAATAAATAACCACTGAACAAATTTTGTCTTGCTAATAGCCCCTCAATACAGCTTCTTCTAAATACTTGCAATAGTAAAGACCTAGAAAAAGACGAAAAACCATAACAATGCTAAAACAAAGATTGACAAATCCAGAGGTGAAATGATCCTAAATAGAAGGCAAAAGCTGAATTGAGAAAAACCTACCTGGAATTTAGAATATAGGACATCAAACATCCTTGAAAAGTCCTTTAACATTTATCCTGTTCTCAGAGACCCTGGATAATGTGTTATAGAGGCTCTATACTTCCCTATTCTTCCCTATACTTCCCTATTCCTAGCCATTAGGTTAGAATATGGTTCTTCCTGTTCTTAGTGACTCCTTCATCTACTGCTTGGCACCCAGCTTCTTTCTTATCTAAACATGTAGAAGTGAAAGGTAAAAAAACCTGCAAAACTGTGCATTATTGGAGAGATAATAGTCACGCAAAGTAAGTAAGAACAAGAACTGAAGGATCTTTGTAATAGAATGTGCTAGAAATTTATTATTTACATTGTACTCAACAAGTTCAGAACATTTTCCGAATACCAGAAATCTGTGATAGGAAGAAGATGCCCCCTTTACTGAAGAAAGAATATATTTTCAGAATATGTTGGCTGCTTATTCATTATTCATACTCTCTTTTACTTCAACAACAATAATCCATGGTAATATGAAAAGTTAGAAAAATTATAATTCTCAGCTTCTTGTCATATCTTAGAGGCAAATGATTTGAAAGTAATGTCTACAGAATCACTTTCATTTCTTTCTCTTCCTCCTCCTTTCCTTCCTTACTTTCTCCTCCTGCCTTGAATATAGATGTGATGCCTAGAGTTCCAGCAGCTATCTTGGAACCTTGAGGAAAAGGTCTGAAAAAGACCTCAGCCCTGATATTCTTCAGTCTCTGAGCTAATATCATATTTGGAGTTCTTCTTATGTGAGAATATATACTCTGATGTATTCAAGCCATTGAATTTGGATATCTGTTCTTATTGATAACTGATAACTATGTGAAAGCCAGTAGAATCAGAAATCAGGTGAGAGATGTGTACGTAATAATGCACATAAATGATGTGGATATAAGGCATGAGACAATCATTAAACGAGGCAGAAGAAAAGATCAAGGGCTGACTACTCAACTTGTTTGTTGACAAGTATACGGTCTGTAAAGATGCTGCCATGTCTGAGGTCAAGTAAGGAAGGAATTAAAATACTAGCACAGGACACAAGAAAAAATACTGCAAAACAAAGGAAAGAGTACAGCATTTGTGATGGTTAATTTTATGTGTCAACTTGACTGGGACATGAGGTGTTTGGATATATGGTCAAACATTTTTCTGGGTGTGTCTGTAAGGATGTTTTTGGATGAAATTAATATTTGAATCAGTAGACTTGAATAAAACAGATTACCCTCCCTAATATGAGCTTCATCCAATTAGCCGAAAGCCTGAATAGAACAAAAAGGCAGACCACCTTGCAAGTAAGTGGGAACTCTTCTAACTGCCTTGAGTTGGGCTCAAACTGAAGCATTGACACTTCTTGGATCTCAAGACTGCTAGCTTTCAGACTGGAGTCACACCATAGGCTTTTCTGGTTTTCAGGCCTTGAGACTCAAACTGGAACAATGCATTGGCTCTTCTGGGTCTCAAGCTTGCCAATTTCAAATCTTGGGACTTTTCAGCCTCCATATCCATATAAGCCAATAAATCTCATGTATCATCAATCTCTCTCTCTCCACACACACACATACACACTCTATTGGTTTTGTTTCTGTGGAGAACCCTGACTAATATAGCATTCAAAGACTCAAAGAATAAGCAAGACTCAGAAAATTATATATTAGAGGAATGAAAGGAAAAGTTCAAGAAACTTTGGTATTATTATCTTGAGTAGTAGTCCTCAACTTTTTAGCACCAGGGACTGTTTTCATGGAAGACAATTTTTCCACGGACTGGGGATGGGGGGATGGGTTCAGGATGATTCAAGTGCATTACATTTATTGTGCACTTTATTTCTATTATTTTTACATTGTAATATATAATGAGATAATTATACAACTCACTATAGGTTGGGGACACCTCATCTAGAGTATGAAATATGCTATTGTCAATGAAAGAGAAACATAAAGCAATAAGGAGAAAATAGTAAACAGTGTGAGGTAAAATGCTAACATTATTAATAAAAAGTCAACAGGAAATGAAAAGGAAGATAAATAAGATGAAGGGTTGTAAGAAAAACAAAAGCATAGTAACTAAATTTAAATCCATATGAGGGAGAATAAGTACAGGATTTATGCTATAGGAAATTAGCCAAGTCATGTAGAAAACAAACATGAAACATTTTCCCAGAACTTAGAATAACAGTATGAAGCTGAAAATTATAAGAGAAGATAATCAATTGGAAGACAGAAAATAAAGTTAACATCAATTCAACTGATGTTTTTAAAGGGGAGCCAACAACAACAAAAAAATGAAACACAAAGAATAACTCATATATCAGAAAAAAACTTGGCAAAGTTGAGGAAAGCACATAAAAAAAAGCTCAATTGGAGTCAATCAAAATCAGTGAAAATGAACTCAAACACACATGTAAATCATGGAAAACTTATAAATAAAACGACTAAAATGAAGAATTTTTTTAAAAAGTACACACATTCAAGCAGAAAAATGAGGCTGATACCAATGAAAAAAATCAGATTTCTCTGCTGCAACACTAAAAGCTAGCTGACAGTGAAACGGCATATATAGAATATTGAGAAAAAAATGTCATGTAAGAATTTTTAAATTAAGCCAAAAGGTGAGAAAAAACATTTTGATATAAATAAGAAAAGGATAAGAAAATATGAAATAAATATCTTTATTTAAAGATATACATTGTGAAAACTACTGTCTAAAGGCATAGAAGCTGAGTAAAAGCAAGGTAAGTGTAATAATTGTCTTAAACTAAATGTAAATTTCAGTAATTATTATGGAAAAGAGACATATAACAGAAAATAATATTGTAAAAATGGTACTCTTGATCTAAAACACTGAAATATACTAATATATGAGAGAGGGGGAGAATAAAAATATGTGATAAACCACTTATATTAAAAATTTATCTCAAATAAAAATTTTCACACTTAATTCCAATATTTACAGTATCATAAACTGAAGAATGTTTTTTTTAAAATGAAAGAATTTATATTTTCAAAGCCCCAAGCTTGTACAAAAGCTAAGAAAATATGGCATATGAACCAAAATAAAGGAAACAAACAAACAAAAAAACTTTAAAAAGAGAGATCATGAAACAAAATAACATAGGTATAACCAAATAATCAGTTAGCACAATAACTATATATGGTTTAAATCATCCTAATAAAAGACAGACAAGACTAAAAGCTAACTGATAAAACTGACAAATAAAACAAAAAAGCATAGTAACTAAATTAAAAACATTAAAAATTTTGTCAAATTAAAGCTAAAGTTTGAGAAAGATTTCCTTGAATGCCAGGAGCAAAACAAAACAACAAATATATCCAAGAAAACCAAAACAAACAATCAAAAAAGAAAACAATGAAACACCTGTCCCAATCTTTGCAAATTGGTTCTTTGTTGGGGCATTTCAACATTTATCCAGGCTCACCCTGAGCCCAGAGACTGGCCTCAGGTGAAAGCTTAGTGTCTTCTTAAATCTTTTCTGAGGTTATTGTACCAGGAATATATGTGGCTTTCTAACCTTGCCATTATAAAGGTGTAGGTTTTGTGGGGTTTTTTTGGTTTTTTTTGAGGTGGGATCTTCCTATATTGCCCAGGCTGCTCACAAACTTCTGGATTCAAGAGATTTTCCTACCTCAGACTCCTTTGTAGTTGGGACTACAGGCATACACCACTGTGCCTGGGTGATTTTAAAAATATTTTTAGAGACAGGGTCTCGTTATGTAGCCCAGGCTGATCTTGAACTCCTAAACTCAAGTGATCCTCCCACTTCTGCCTCTTGAATAGTTGGGATTGCAGGTATGAGCCACTGCATTCAACTAAAGATGTTTTTGGATTTCCTAATTTCCCAAAGAATCTCCTCTTGCTTTTCCTCTTGGGGTTTAGGCAGTGTATTGTATGTCTGCATTGTAATTTTTTTGCTCCAGGGACTTGTAGGTTTTTAGTTCACCTTATATCATTTTTGAGCACTGCTTATCATATTCCTAGTTTGAGTTCCAAGTTCCATAAAACAAGGACAAATGTCTTGCATGAAATAGCTCCAAAGAGGTTAGAATAGACATACACAATAATTTGCAGGTAAGACATGCTCTACTTCCTCTGGAAGTAATACACAGGGTTCTACAGTGAGGATGAGGGCTACCACTGCTTCAAGATTGCCACCACACCAGGAAAGGTGTGGGGCGAGAGCAAGTAAAAATTCCATACAGCTACCAACCGCTTCCAAGTTGCCTTTATCTTGATTTAACATTATTTGGTTGCTGTAAACCTTTGACTATTTTCCAGAGTTCTGACAAAATCGGTTCTAACGGTTTCTGCTTATTTTTCAATGTTTCTGTAGAAGGACAAGAGTTTGAAGCTGCCTACTCTGCCACATGCTAATATCTCTTCCAAAGGCTGTTCTTCTTAACTCAAGCAGCCAGGTCACAAATATATATCACAGATCAGGGATTACCAATCTCATTTCAGAGACAGGTTCCATGGTTCTTGAGGAGGGATTCCTAAAAAATTGTTTTCCTTTTTTGTGACTATATAAAAACATAAAATAAGTTTGGGTTGTTTCAATTGAATGCTGACATTTATGACTGAAAACTACTAAGTAATTTCAGTAATTCAACTTACATTTGTGTTTACAATAAGGTTGGTATCAAGGAAGGGACATTTTTGCCGCAAGCATGGACCTTTATGCAACTGTATCAGGTAAGGGTCAAATTACTTTACCAAAATAGTAAAAAGAACGTTTCACAATAGGTTAAATAAAAGAAAGTGACAGAAATACTGGACAATCACACATGTTAAAGTTAGTATTATATTCATATTGAGTATAACAATTTAGCTTTAGCAAAACAACATGAATCTCATTAAGCTAATGTTAATTTTTTTGTTTGTTTGTTTGTTTGTTTGAGACAGAATCTCATTCTGTCACCCTAGTTAGAGTGCAGTGGCGTCATCACAGCTCACTGCAACCTCAAACTCCTGGCCTCAAGTGATTCTCCTGCCTCAGCATCCTGGAGTGCTAGGATTACAGGCATGAGCCACCATGCCTGGCCTAATATTAATTTTAATGGTTGTAAATTTTTATATTTAAGTTATACATTTGTTTTAGGTATAAAGTTGTATAAGAACTAAATGTATAAGGTATTTACACCTACTTTATGTTTACACACAAGTAGGTAATACTGCTAAAAAAAAAAAAAGGGAGAGTAATTTAAGACCTTTTTGTTTACTAAACCTGAACTTGTAGTCATTTCAAATTTCCAAGTCTTTTTTACAGATACAATTGATTTTAATAACGTACTTAATTTTCCCATTTCTTTTTTCCTGACATACTGAGAAAATTGACAAAAAGCATGTTACAGATGGTAGATCATTAATTACATATTCATATATCAAAGACAGCATATTAGTCTCTACATTCTAGTTTTAATTCAAGAGCTAAAAGGAGTTCTAGATTTCTGTCATCTCTAATTTACAAATGAGCCAGCTTTTGAGATCTCTTGGTGTCCTTTCCCTGACACTGAGAGAACTCCAAGGCTCCATACTGAATATTCTATAAATTATTTTTCTAAAATCCCATAACAACAGCACAATTGCTAAGGATGACAAAAAACAATAAATCAACTACATAATGCTTTCCAAAAAAACCCTTGAAATCTAACCATTGGCTCCTTTTCAACGATATGAATAGTTTATCTAATTGTTCAATTACTAGATGTTCAAAAACCAGTTTTATAAATACTTATCCATGACTAAAAAAAAAATTAGTTTCAAGTTTGAGTGCTTGACTCCAGTTAGCTAATGTGACAAGAAGACAAAGAACCCTGCCATTTTCACATAACATGGACAGAGGCCCTCTGTGCAAGGATATTAATATGCTAAGAGAATAGCCTTTTAAGGAACAGATGCACTCAGTCTCAATCAGCTAAACTTTAGAAATTAATGACCTTCACTAGCTTTGCTTGGTCATTTTTTGGTGCCAACTTCTTGAGTACCAAAGTTCAATTCAAGTCAGTTTGACAGAATTAAGATACAGCCCAAGAATACAATTTTCAACTCTACATAAATTTACCAGCTCATTGAAAGGGCCAAACTCTGCTCATACTTACCCCAATTCAAAATGCTTTGGTTAGTTGAGGATGAATGGTCAATTAATAGATTACAATATAACTTATATGACATTTCCTTTTTTCTTTATCTAATTTAAGACATGATGTCTACTGCCTTGGCTGTGTTGATAATAAGTACTCTTCTGTTATTGATTTGGTAAAAATATTTATGCTAAACAATATGAACATGTTGTGTTTTTAAATATCTTTCTTTTAAGGAATATAATCAATTGCTATAGCAACCTTGAGAAATCCTTAAGACTCAGGTACTTATGCGCATCTTTAAGTCAGGAAAGATAATGGGCTTTAAGGTTCTACATTCAGCTAACTCAAGCCAAATCTCCCAAATGGAGCTTTCAACCCAGTCCCTTAAACTTAGCTACGAAGTTATGAAATCTTACAAATCAAAGGAGAGATTTTCACAAAGGAAAAGATGGTGAGGCAGGAGTCCTCCAAAAAATACACAATTCAAAGGTTGAACCATTGTCTCTGTGGCAAAAATGAAGTTGACAAAAAAAGCAAAGTCTTCTTAGGTTAAAACAAAAAACCAAAGAACAAAAAACAAAAACCCATGGTCAAAAAATACCCTGAAAACTCTCGTAATGCTCTGACAATTTAGTTTAAAATGTATGGAAGTCAGTGTGTGGTGTGTGTATGTGTGGGAGTGACAGTGTAATCAATTATAAACAGATGCCACAACTCACTATCTCTAAGGGTCTAAAGTGTCATAAACAGATTTAGACCCAACTTTCTAGTAGATTTAACCATACTAGTGTAAAAGCCAATTGAGCCAACTGAATAAAACTGTTGCAGAACACTGCTTTGTTCCATTAATAAGGAAGAATAAGTAGCACAAAGTGAAATTTCTGATTATTGGCCTTGGCCTTATAACGAACTAATTAGAAACTTGGTATACATAGTACATATGGTATATACAGAATAGTGCCAAATAGCAAAAATAGTTTTACTTTATATCTTCATTAGTAAAGTGAAGAGAAAAAGTGATTTCTAAGAGACTTTGCGGGGTAATCTTTTTCAGGATTCTAGAGGTGAACAAAAAAATTTTGACCAAGACCATACTGATTTATCAGACAGCTTAAATTAGGTTATGTTATAGTAATAAACATTCCTAAATCTTTGTGACTTACAACTACAAAGATTTATTTCTTGCTTATGTTACATGTTAGCTGTCAGCCAAGCTGAAGAAGCAGCCCCCTTCAGGAACATGCTGCCTTCATGGCAGAGGGAAGACAGCCATGGCAGAACAATGTAATGTTTCATAAGAATTTTGCTTGGAAGTGACATTCCATCTCTTTTGTTCACATTTCATTGGACAAAGGAAGTCATGTGACCAAGCCTGATGTCATTGGGTGGGGAATTAAAATTCTCTCACGGGGAAAGCCAGCAAATAATTGGAGAAAATAATAATACCACAATCTGTCAACTGGTAACAAATATTTACTTTTCTTTCAGCATAAGAAATACACACACCCTGCACCCCAATGGAGATAATCATAACTCCTGTCTATTTATGGCAATAGACTCACAAAGTCCAGGATCTTATGATTGCCTTTATTTAAAATCCAGATGAAGTACCTTTTACTCTGGAGACTTACAAACTAAAAAGACAAGTTAGCTGCCCCTCAAACATCTAACATATAATTGCAGAATGGAAATAATATAACTGGAATACATATGTAAATTTGAAAGGGGACAAATGGGAAACACACAATAGTCACTTATCCTGTGAATTCTGAAATTTTTCTAGGCAGAAGTTGCAAGGGTTGCTGCTTTGCTCTGAGAGTAGGGAACATTCTTAATTGGGTACCAGTTCTGCTCTGCAGGAGAAGCTTCCCAGTTTACTGTTCTCTGAGGCTGCTGGCTCTGTCCCATAGGAGGTCATTCCTTTTTCTTGATTGTCCTTGGATCTATAAACAAGGGATTATAGAATACTGTCCCCCTCCCCTTGCACACACATACTATATCACCACCTTGGTGGCTGAGCAGCTTTCTCCAGCTGCTTCCGATTCATAGAAGGTTGGAGACACACAAGTTATTAACAATTATAGTCTCTTTTACTTAAACCTAGTAGCTCTTTTGACAGTACAGCTCTCTAAAAAGCTTAGTTGGCTTTTAATTTATTTGATTATAGCCATTTTGTTATACCAATAGCCATACCCACAAATGTTTTTAAGATATGCAACTTACTCCAGATTTAATTATAAGTTCCTTGAGATGAGCAAGTTTCTGTGGGAGAGCCACACTCTTAGTTTTACTTTGTTTTCTTCCTTCCTGTGCCATTTTATTCAAATAAAAGGGTTTATGGGGCATCCACTTTAACACATTCTGAGTTTTTAACAAAAGTGTGCTGGATATAGCTCTGATGTGGTCTTTGACAGTGGCTAAAATATAATAAGCTTCTGTACATTCAAATAAGTTTTTGATTATATATTTTATCAATTGAAACTGAGAAACAGTTATATATTTTAACCCTTCAAGTCCTGGAATTTCTGGATTCTCCCTATTCCCTTTATACTCTGCTTACCCACTGGCCAATTCTTTTCTGAGCTCATCTCTCCTCTGTAATACTTAATCAAACGAAGCCAACAGTAACCAAAGAACATTAGTTAACATTTTATTTCCCTAAGTTTTTGCCACATACTAATGCCACATACTCATTTAGTACATTATCTGATTTCTAGTTGCTCAGGTGACAGCATCATCAAAACTTTTATTATGAGAACCACGTCTGCCCAGCCCCTAAATCAATGTCATATATCTTAGGTGTTGTGCATGCTTATTACAATAATATCCCATTCTGGTATCATTTTCTGCATCAGTGAGCTTATACTCACCTATGATAAAACAATAAACAACTCCTAAATCTCAGTGGCTTACAAAGCAAGTCTAATCTTTACTCAAATTACTGTTAGCAGGGGATCGGCTACTCTGATTCATATCATTTTAATTATAGAACCAAATTAGAAATGGGGCAGCTCCTTTTTGGGACATTCCATGCACATGGCCAAGGTAAAAGAGTAATGGAAGAACCACAGACTGGCTCTTAAAGCATCTTCTAAGAAGTAACAGATGAAATTTATACTTTCCCATTTCACTAGCAAAAGCAAGTCAGATGGCCAAGCCTGACACAGTGAAGGTCACTAAATAACTGAGAATAATGAAATATACTAAAACAATTTATCAAAACAGATTGAATGCAGAAGCATGCATAAGAATTCAGCTGTCTTTTATGAAGTTAGAGATTAAAGAGATTTTCAAAATGTAAATAATGCTACTCTTCTCACTAAACTTTGTTTTAGAAAACAAACATGTTACTTATATTAATGTATATTGAATTTATTATTGCTCTTTTAAAATAAATATTTTAATGATTTTTAAGATTTAATTTTTATTAAGGCATATATAGATAGATGTAACACAAATGAACAAAAGTTCCTTGGGCCATTAAAAATTTTTAGGCACATGAATGGCTCCTGAAACCAGAACATTTGAGAACTTCTGCTCTACAGGAGAAACAGTAATAATATTAATAATCTAAGGATTGGTAGTATTAAAATAAATCTTTGGCCCAGAGTACATGTTGAATAAATATTAGATATCATTGCTAATGATGACAACTAAAGAGATGAAAAGTAAATGACAAGAGAAGATCCTTTTATAAACACAATATTCAACTCTTAAAAATCACAAAGCTATTTTTTTCTTCAAATAGGAAAGCAGATTCCTGAAGACATTACAGGACAGTTGTTATTGTTGTTCCCTAACAACAAAAGCAACACATAATTGTGGTTAAAACAAATAAACAAACATTATAGAAATGTATAAGAAAGACAATGGCACATAGTAATTTGACATTGCAGAGATGACAGATTTCAAACCCTTTTTTAGTTCTAGAAGTGTGATTTCTAACAAATATATACCTGCAGACACACACATATACACATTTTGGAAAAATGAGCTCACACTAGACATACTTCTTTCTAACATAGCTTTTTAAAAATTTTACGGTATATCTTATACCAATATTAATGTGTTTATATGTTGATTTATATCTTTCTGCTACACAAACATCTCCAAATTTAACTAACTCTCTTCTGCTTGTTTCCAACATATCATTATTAAAAACAGTGCTATTCAAAAAACAATTACTGACTATTAAATGAAGTTGCTGAGTAAAAAGGTAGGGACACTTAAATTTTTAAAAGATGAGGCCAGTTGCCTATTAAAAGTTCATATTCTAATAGTGTATCAATGCTTTTTCTTGTCACGACTTTGCCAAAACCGGTATTTTCACTCTTTTCCCATTATGTTCCCATATTATGTTGTCTAATAAAGGTAATTGTTAATTATGCCTTCTACCTCTAAGATCAGGAACAGTTTTAATATGCAATAAATTAATATTACTTGATCCTTGATAATTTAAATAGAATTCACCTGATAAGCCACCTAGAATATGTGTTAATTAAGAGGTAGTGGTAGATAAGCTCTTGACAGTTTTATTCATTCCATTATGTTTTCCCTATTTATTTTCTACCTCCTTTTAAACCTTTCTTAAATTTCCTAGAAAATCATCCATTTCATCCAAATTTTCAAAGATTATGCAGTTGTAGCATTCTTTCAATTTCTCTGTGTTTTAAATCATCTCCCAATTCTTATCATTAATTTTGTATATTTTTGGCTTTGTCCTTATTCTCTACTTTAGACTAATGATTTATATATTATCAAAGAAAATTCTCTTAAATCTATCAATTCAGATTAAATATTCAGTTGATATTTTATTCATTGAGTTTTCATTATTAATTCCTGTTGCTTTCCTTTACATGCTGATTTTTTAAAATCTTATTTGTTTTTCATTCTTACTAGATTAAAAACTGAAAACACTGAGCCTATGAATTTTCCTTGAAATATAACTGTAGCTCTATTTACCTTCTCCATGTTAATGTGACTAATTCTATGATCAAAGAATTGTTTAATAGAAAATAATCTATCAGGATTACTGTTACATAGATAATTTGACTGACTGTATCTCCATATTTGCTGGCATTACAATTTGAACCCAAGTTATTCTGAATCCATTATTTGAGCTCTTAATTATTATTTTCTATTGCCACCTGTCTTGCTGTTTATTTTGTTTTTGATCTTTTGTTTTATGGCCTATATTTTATTTATTTTTAATTTCCCCTTCTCTCCCTCAATTATTAAATTTGTAAAATACATAAATTATCATTTTATATTAGTGATGATTTTATATGTTTAAGTCTATATTTAATGGATTGTAAAATGTCCTAACTATAAGATACATCATTTTTAAAGGATCCCAAAAATAAATAGGGTGCCAATCAAAACTATATGTTACTATTGATTGGAAAACATATCCCAGTTTCAGAGATGTTTCTTAGAATTGGTGAAATATACTAGTATGCTTAAGCCACATTTTTCCATTTGAATAATTCAAAAACAAACTCTCCTAATAAAGATGAAGCAATCAGAATGCTCGTATAACCTTCCCTCCCACTCACACCCCCCCTCCACATTTCCATTTTGCTTGTTCTTTCTGAATTTTTTGTTCCAGTTAACTATCATCAAATTTATCATTTCTAGATTATATATCTATTTAAGAATTCAAATGTTACATCCATTTTTCCTAGTCTGCTTGATTTTGTGTTTAACAAGTTCTTCACCAATCCTCCTAGATGGTAATTTTGTCATTTATGAATTCCTTTTTTTGATTCATCTTCCATGTAAGTTTTTAGGAAAAGTTCAAAAAGATTTTAATTTCTTTTCTTTTCCTTCTATTTTTTTTTAAAGACAACTTCTTAGAGAGGAGGTCTCCCTATGTTGTTCAGACTGCTCTTAAACTCCTGGCTTCAAGTGATCCTCTCACCTAGGCCTCCCAAAGTGCTGGGAATACAAGTGTGAGCTACCACTCCTAGGCTATTTCTTAAATTTTAAATTTTTACCTATTTTTAATATTCTATAGACATTATTACAGTGTCACTTGGAGTCTGAGATAAAAATATGAGGATTAACTTGATTTTTTTTTTAGAATAGGGAAATCTCATTTATTGAATAGAGCTGAAAAACATTTTTTATTTCAAAATAGTAAGGGTGTACAAATGTTTTTGCTGCATGGACACCTTGTATAATGCTTAAGTCAGGGCTTTTAGTGCCCATCACCCAAATAATGTTCATTGTACCCAACAGGTGAGTTTTTACCCCTCGTCACCTGTCCTCTCCCCCCTTCTTGATTTCCAATGACCTTTACTTCTCTATGTGCCCATATGTACCCATTGATTAGCTCCCAATTATTAGAGAGTACATATGGTGTGTTTTTCCATTCTTGAAAAACTTCATTGAGGATAATTGTCTCCAGTTCCACCCATGTTGCTGCAAAAGACATTATTTCATTTCTTTTATGGCTGAGAAGTTATTTTTTAATCCACTCATGAATCAATGAGCAATTAGGTTGATTCTACATCTTTGTAATTGTGAATAGTGCTGTGATAAACATTTGAGTGCAGGTGTCTTTTTGATAAAATGACTTCTTTTCCTTTGGGTCAATACCCAGTAGTGGGATTGCTGGGTTGAATGCTAAGTCTACATTTATTTTTTTGAAGACTCTCCATATTGTTTTCCATAGAAGTTGTACTAAGTTTCAGTCCTATCACCAGTGTATAAGTATTCCTTTCTCTCTGCATCCACACCAGCATCTATTGTTTTCTGACTTTTTAACAATGGCCAGTCTGACAAGGGTAAGGTGGCATCTCACTGTGGTTTTAATTTGCATTTCCCTGATGATTAGTTATGTTGAGCATTTCTTCATATGTTTCTTGATCATTTGTCTATCTTCTTTTGAAAAACTTTCATTCATGTCCTTTGCCAACTTTTTAATGGGGTTGTTTGTTCTCTTCTTGTTGATTTATTTGAGTTCTTTGTAGATTCTTGATATTACCCCTTTAGTGGATATATAGTTTGTGAATATTTTCTCTCATTCTGTAGACTATTTACTATCTTTCTTATTTCCTTAGCTGTACAGAAGCTTTTTAATTTAGTTAAGTCCTATTTATTTATTTTTGCTGTTACTGTATTTGCCTTTGGGATCTTAGTCATAAATTCTTTGCCTAGGCCATTAAAATACTTTCCAATTTGTCTCACAGCATTATCTTTTTTTTTCCATTGCAGTTATTAAAGAATAAAATTATATGAAGTTTTAGAAGTGCTCCCTCTCAAGGAATATATGGCTATATATATGGCATATATATATATGGCGATATATATATGGCATATAACCATACTGGACCAACATAAGTATTTAAATAAATAAGAAAAATACAAGAAATATAAGATGGACATTCTTCCAAATTCAGTCTTTAATTTAAAATTGTCTTCCCTATAAGTTTAATTTCTAATATGCTTTTATAGTTATAGAGTTTTATGACCTCTAAACACTACAAAGATACTGCATCAAACTATGTACCAAGTAACTCCTTACATGCAGTTCCAGCACATACAAATAAAAGCACAGGAATCTCAAGGTTGGAAGACTCACAGTTCTGGTCTAATACTCTCTCCTACGTGTGGATTGCTCTTGCAGCATTCCATAAAAAATCACCTATCCTCTGTTACAATGCTGTCCACAAGTTAACAAGCTCATGTTCTATTTAATTTCTCTCTCTCTAACTCCTGCTTCTTAGATCCATTCATAACAGGTCTAATCCATCTCCACATAAGCACTTTTCTGAGCATTTGGCTTTCCCATTTCAAAAAGAGAATGCAAAGGGCCATTGAGTATTCAAATCTTACTTTAAATAAAAGACAGCAAATTAATGATAAAAGTCAGGAACAACATCCATATCAGCCAATTGTAAATTATTTTCTTTCCATAAATATTTGACAGTCCAACCTTTGGAGAAAATCATAGACAGACAAAATCAGCATTCCAGAAAACTGTGACAGGCTCCCCAGAATTCCTATACCCTATAAATGTAAAAAGGGTAAAATGCCCTGCAAAGAGATCTGAAAAATATAGGAGAAAAAAGCTGAACTCTGGTATTTGAACAAAATCACTTTCTCAGAGTGCTTCCCAGGCTTTTTGAATGAAAGTATTTAAGTCAAATACCTACTCAGGCTCCTTGAAATCAGAGACCACCTGGCAAGTTTACCAGAAGGGCCTAAAAGACGGAGGTCATATACCATAGAAGGTATAGACACATTAAAAGTTAAGTACATGACTTTCACATTATGGAAAAAAAGGTACAGAAATTAAACAGTGAGAGAAGTTGTTAACGCAAAGTAAAACAGAGTCAAGGTGAGTCATAAGACAAGTAGACATTCATGAGTTACTCATAAAGGTATTGTAGTTTGGTAGCCTTGGTAGCAGTGTTTTTAAATCAAAAGTAGATCAAGTGCTAAATACTATAATTAGAGGAATTCATTAAATCAAACAGAAGGTCACTAGAAGCTTCTCTTGACTTTCTACAGTTAGCATCGGTAATACAATTGTGCCAGGTCCAGCAAACTTCCCTCAATAGCACAGAATAGGTATGGTTAGGGCAAGTCATAGTCATATCATTAGCAGTAGACTGGGGCCAGAAACTAACATGGCCTAAGAGCTGGACTAGGACTGGCATTTTAAGCATTATTTTTAAAGCTACAAGCTTATGCTCATTAGGCTCACTCCCTGCCCTACACTTGGGAGACAGGTTCCACCAGGAAGGTAAACAAAAAACACTGGAAGGATCCCCATGGACAACTGCTAAAGGAAAGGGAAACCCTAAAGAAAGATCACAATTAAATGTCCCCTCAGGAACTGATACCTCATATTTCCTTTACCACCTGCATTGTAGCATGCCAACATTATTGCTTTAATAATCTCAAAATAACTGATGTCTCACATATATTACAGAAAGATCTTTAAGTTTTAATGATAATATCTATTATGTAAGTTTCAATATCATTTATTATAAATATTATATAATATTAAATGCTTACTACATATTAGGCAGTGTTATCATTTAGTTGCTTTTAGTTGAATATTCATTTCCTGAAATAAAATTCTTATAGGTTTATAACTGTTAATAAGAATATATCTGTGATCCAGAGAAACCTAATTTCATGTAAATATTTGAGATTTATTTTTATAATTTTTCCCTTTTCCTCTCTCTAACCTACCAGTTAATATCATGAATGCTTCCAGTTAACAGTAATCTTTGAAACATAAAGCAAAGAATACCAAATACATATAATTAAAGAATGCAGAGCTATAAGAAGCAGAGACTACACACACCAACATTGTAGAATAGACATCTCCATCATGCTAGGGAAGAAAACGGAGGGATTGGGAAACAGGTGTGGCACAGAGAAGTAGAATAGGGAAATGATAGCATGACCAACTTGCTGTGACTGATACTACAACTCCTTAAGAAGGAAAAAAAGTTTAATTTTGAAAATTATATTAGAAAATAAATTTAAATTTCTTAAAGAGTAATACTATCATCAAATGACACAATTATAAGAGTGAAAGGAGAAGCCACAAACTAGGAAAAAATATTTGAAATATATATATATATATATATCCTATAACTAAAATAGTAGTTCTCAAAGTATAGTCTATAGATGCCTGAGGGTGCTTTGATCCCTTCAAGAGGTCCACAATGTTAAAACAATTTTTGTAATAACACTAATGTATTATTTGCCTTTTTCACTATGTTGAAATTTGTACTGATGGTACAAAAGCAATGGTGGGTAAAACTACTGGTGTCTTACCATGAATTAAGGTTATGGCACCAAATTCTCCACTGCCAGGCACTCACAGTAAAGAAAAAAAAAGCCAGTTTCAGGTAAAAACCTCCTTGATAAAGCTGCAAAACCATTAATTTTATTGAATCCCAACCCTTTAGCTATATGTCTTTTTAATATTCTCTGTGACAAACTGGGAAGCACGCAGAAAACACTTTGCTGCATACCCTAAGTATGATTGTCTCAAAGAAAAGCATTTGCATGACTGTATTACAAGCTCATCTAGTTCCTTTTTGCCATGGAACACCATTTTTACTTGAAGAATAGCTAAAAGACAAACTGTGGTTATTCAGACTGGTGTATTTGGTAGGCATTTTCTTGAAAATGAAAGACAGAAGCCTGCCACTTCAAAGAAAACAACTGACAGTATTCGTTGCGATGACAAAATTCAAGCTTACGAGCAAAATTGAGAATTTTGGAAAACTAGTATCTGCTAGCATAAGATAACTTCCCAATATTTAAAGACTTCTTATGAGTCTGACAGTAATATTAAAGAATGTGATTTTTTTATAGTACATGATAAAACATGTCAACATTTGGAAGATCTGCATAACATTATCTAAATGATCAATACAATACATGGTATTATAAAATCAAAGAGGGTAAAAGCTCTATTCAAACTATAAAATAGATGAATTAACTTTTAAGATACTAGAGTATGAAAAATTCATTGAACAGGGTCTCAGATTCCACATTGCAACTTACCTTTACGAAACTACCATGTGTCAAGTTTTGCCTTAGTATCAAACAAGAATATCAACAATTAACTGAAAAGGCTATTAAAGTACTCTTCCTTTATCCAATTACATATCTGCAAGGCCAGATTTTCTCATATACTTTAAGCAGAACAGTATATTTCAAGAGACTAAAGCAGAATCAAATTTGAGACATACACCTTCTACTAAGCCAGACATTAAAGTTGCATACAAAAATATAAAACAATGTCACTCTTCTAACTAAATTTCTTTTGTTCTGAAGAATATAGCTATTTTTCTTGAAAAATAGTTATTCATGTTAATAAACTATGAGTATATTATTTAAAAATAAATATATAAGTATTTTTAAAAATCTCATTATTAATTTCTAATATGATAAATATTGATAGATATAACCACAATAAATAAAAGCTCTTTGGAGTCCTCAATAACATATACTAGTTTAAATGAGTCTGAAGGCCAAAAAGTTACAGCTGTATTAGCTTCCTACTGCTGCTGTACAAATTACCACAAACTTAGTGACTTAAAATAACACAGATATATTCTGTTACAGTTCTGGGGGTCAGAGGTCCAAAGAGGGTCATATGGGACTAAAATTAAAGGCTGCATTCCTTCTAGAGACTCTAGGGGAAACTCATTTCTTGCTTTTTTCACTTTCTAGATGCTGCTCACATTTCTTGGCTCCTGGCTGCATCACTCAGACTTCTACTTCTGTCATTACATCTTCTCTGACATTCTTATCTCCCTCTTATAGGGACCCTTGAGATTGGATCCATCCATGTAATACAGGATAATCTCCCTTTCTCAAAACCTGTAACTCAATCATATCTGAAAAGTCCCTTTTGCCAGGTAACATATTTATAGGTTCTGGGGATTAGGATATAGATAGCTTTGGGAGATCATTATTCTGTCTACTGCCATTGCTGAACTAAATAAATATATTTGAACTCTTTAAAATGACCAAAAAGGGGCAGATAACCAAACAGAAAAATCAGCAGTAGAGTAGAAGGTACTTTAAAAGGAGTGTATAAAAATGGCCAATGAGCATATGAAACGGTGAACAATTTCATTAGTCCTCAGAAAAATGGGACTTGAAATGCCAATGTAATACCAATATATATCTAATAGAGGGGTTGATATGAAAAATTCATGTTGGCAAGGATGTAGAATAATTGGAATTCTCATATGCTAATGGTCAGAATATAGATTGATATAATCCTTTACAAAATTGTTTGGTAGGATGCTGGATATTTTCATACCCTATGACATAGCAATTTCACTCGAAAGTATGTACTCAAAATAAATATGTTCACCAAAACACATATACAGTAAGTTTCAAAGCAGCAATATTTATAATAATAAAAAATTGGAAACTCAAATGTCTAACAACTCTAGAACAATAAATTCTATATTAATATAGATACATTCATATAATAGAATATTGTATAGCAATGAGAACAAACAAACTATTTCTGCATACCATGGATGAACTTCATAGATAAAATGTTGAGCCTAAGAAATAACATAAAAGAGCACATACTGTATCGTTTCACAAATGGGCAAAACTAATCTACAGTATTAGAAGTATAGATAATGATTACTCTCAGGAAGAAAGGTAAAGATTTGGTTGGGCGGGGTGGTGGTGGGGGCCTAAAAAGGTCTTCCCAGAAACAAATAATGTTCTGTTACTTCATCTTTGTGCTATTCATACAGATATGCCTACTTTGTGAAAATTTGTCCGACTATACACTTTTGATTTGTTCACTTTTCTAAGTTCATTATTCTTTAATTTACAAAAGGCACATGAAGTTATTTCCTTTTCCAAAAGATGGGCTACTTAAGAAACACATTTCTTTAGGGACCTCTTAACTAAAACAGTGAGCTACAGGAGCCACTGTACAACAGCTGAAATATAGATTCCATATTGTCAATATGGAACCAAGAATATAGTTCTAGAAAAGAATCCTTATATTTTACACAGTTTCAGCTGGAATCTATGCTCACATCTACAAAAAATAGGCATGAAAGAAAACTGCCTTTAAAAGGGTTCATGTTAAACTTCTTGAGAGTATAGAGCTAGGGATCATTTGTCTGCTGAAAGACCGCTTCCCATTTTTAGGTCCCTGTGACCTCTTGATTTTAAGATTATCTTCCAAAGGAGTTATCAAAATAATGATTAAAGGAAACTTAAAATGAAAACAAAAAATAGTAATCCACTAAAAGAAAACACACATATGCAAACACATAGTATAAAACTTCTTTGTTTTGTTACCATCTTGGAATAAAGATAGAAAATCATTCCATTTGTAGGAATCTATAAAGGCAATCGAATTATCCTACATGAAATAAAAATAACAAGCCAAAGCCATTTTTAAAAATATAATGCATTCAGGGATTTACTGCAGGGTAGAAAATTTGGCTTTTTGTTTGTTCATTTGTTTTGTTTTGTTTTTGTTTGTGTCTTTCTGTGTGTGTGTACCTAATTATTTTTTAAGAAGGTAGTTTTTTCTTAAGAAGAGAATGAACCTCATCTATAGCCAAGGAGCTAAAAAGCAAGAAAACTGCAATTGCTAATTCAAAGAAGGAGTCCCCAGGGGCAAGTATGTACTGTGTCTTTCCAATAATGTGTGTTATTTGTTTGAAGAAGTTCAAGAACTTACTAAACCATATAAAAACAGTGGCTATAAACCACCATAAAACAAGTGCAGAACAGTGGCATATACCAGATCTCTGTTCATTTAACTGTGACCTCCTTACCCTACAACATGTGCAATAGATATGCTATGGCATCCTGGCACCAATTTGCAGGCTCAAATTTTCTTTCTTGTCAAAGAAGCCAAAATATAGTTTAGAATATCTTAACTACAATATTCCCAATCAGCAGTATTTCTTGGAAACATGGATAAATACCTTTCCAGTGCTTTCCCAACCTCATTCTCAATGAAATGGAATTATAAAGCAAAATAAATTTGTAATAAAGAGCTGTAATCAAAATAGAAGATGTCCCATAATGGCAAATAGTCATCTGACTTGTGCGTCAGTATTCTACGCATGATATCCCTTTTAGGCATTCCAATCTCATCATGACATTGACTGAATGCCTACTCAGTGTTGGACATATTAAAAAGTCTGAGACACTTTCCTGCAAAGAACTTCTAACGTTAACTGATAAAGGGAAAATATAGAAAAAACATTAAGATAATATATCTTAAGTTTCAAGTAGAGAATGGAGATAATAAGATCTATAGTAGTTCACAAGAAAGTCAAACTCTTGGGGTATGAGTTGTGGGGAAGAGCAAAACCAGCCCTGAAAGACCTCATGGGGAAACAGGCTTTGAATTGTATTTTAAAGGAGGAAAAGATTTCAAAGTGAGCCATGAACAAGAATCTACAGCTAGGAATAAGCACAGTATGTTTGGAAACAATGAACAGATATATTAACTTGGCTGAAGTCACAGCTTTATATAGGGGAATTAGGAGAAATGTTATTTAATGTGGATAGGAGCTACACTTAAAAGAGTGGGAATGATTAAAATATTCTGAACAGAGGGAGTGACAGATGAACAAGTATTCTTGTTAAGCACATCTGGAAATAAATTGACATAAAGAGAAACTGTCTATGGTCTTCCATTGGTGTTCATCTTTACACTGACCACACACCCTCAGGATCTAGCCCCGTCATTGATTAATTTTCTGACCTTGGGCAAAATCACTTCAGGCTTCAGTTTTAACATTTGTCAAGTAAGGAAAATAATGACTGCCCACATATCACAGAGGTAGTTTTTTATAAAACAAAATGAAATAATGATATGTAAAAAAGTTTGAGTATTACAAAGTGATACATGGATGCAAGGCATTTTTATAAATAAAATTCTATCTTTTGAAAAATAATAATCTTTTTTATTTGGAGAAACTTGAGAGAATATGGAAGGAGAAAGAGCAATTTAGAATTTTAACCCAAACAAATTTATCTCCAAATAATAGCTTATAGCTTCTTCTTTTAATAATTAAATGATTATTTTTAATGACACATAAGATCGATCCAAAAATGGTTCTCAAACCCCAGGCAAGAATTCACTTACTTTATTACTCAAAACGAATAAACTCCACAAAAACTTACTGTGTACCATTTCATGCAAGGTGCTGAACTGCACACAGAAATACAGATGAATAAAACAAGATCTCTATCCACAGGGTTCACAGTCCCTAGCTGGCAATCAATGTATCTAGTAAATGGGATGATATAATGGAACGACTTTAAAGGCAAATCTATTTAAATCCTGACCCTGACACCCATTTGCTGTATCCCTTAAAAAACACATATCCTCCTTGAGTTCATGTTCTCATCCGTAAAATGTAATAATAATACTTATCTGACTGGGGTTTTTGAATCTTCATTAACTGGGATGACATATAACACATGCAAAGCATCTGGGACACAGTAGATGCTTCTTAATTATCAATGTCTCTTTTCCCAAATCAAGTACACAAATGAATGACACATCCTACCCAAGGTAGAATTGAGCTAGTGCAATAAAATAACTGTCACAAAGAAGGAACATGTCACATCTAGTTAGGAGAACTGAAGAAGACTTCTTCCTAGAAGGTGTGATATTTGAAATGAGCCTTGAAGGATATATGATTTCAATACAGACAATTAAAGGGAAGAAGCAATAAAGGTAGACAAAATGAGATGAAAAAAAAAAAAGACTCAGGGTAGAAAATAGTTGGGTGTGCTTAACAAAGAGCATTACTTCAGTATGCTGAATCTTTGGTAGATAGAAAAAAGAGAGAGAAAGATAAAGATGAAAAGGTAGTTTGAGGTCCCATTATGAAAAGTCTTGATGGTCACAGAGATTTTTGTACTTAATGAGAGCACTGACAGTTTCTCAGTAGCAGAATTATTTAGTTAGCTCTGAGACGGCAGCAGTTCATAGAATTAAATGGAGTGCTAAGAGAAATGTCAGTTCTAAAAGGGTTTTGGATGGAAAGAATTTCAGGAACTTCTATATAGAAAATAACTTTCCCTTAAAGATGGCCCATTGGCTGCCCAAGAAGTAAGGCCAGGGACAGGTATGATTGTACTGTCAGACAAAGAAATTAAGAGAATTTCCAGTTAACTCACAAACCAAGGTGGGTTCTGAGAGATCTTGTCCCAGGTCATACAAATGAACATTAACAGCAGACTGAGAAACAAATTCAGGATTCCCTTCTCTGGGTCTGTTACTTGAGACAGTATTTCCTCTCTTTTAAACAAGATCTCTAATTATCAGGATAATAAGGATAAATTCACAAAAATATGCTCTTATGCTGAGCATGCAAAATGGGAAACTGTGCATGCAATTGTAAATTATACAACTGAAGCTTGAAAAAAATGCTTGTGTACTTACCTCATCTATTAACTCAAGAGACATGTTAACATTTTAAAATTCTAACTGTGGAAAATCTTATTATTACAGTCATTTCTGGGTGCCTCATGAAGATAGGTAAGCTGCCTTGGACACCAAAGTTCAAGGGAAAAAATAGTTGCAAAATTAAATAATTTTCTTCTCTGACTATTCATTTTCTAACAATGAGTATACTCTAGGACACCCTCACCCACCTAAACAAACATGCTCACTTTCTCTCTCCCTCTCTTACTCTCTCTCTCTCATGCCCACGTGCGCGCACACACCTAGATACTGATCTGAACTATTCTGTTGGCCATACTGCTGTTGTGATGTGGTAACAAAATATCCCTGAGAACAAAGAAAATCTAGGGATATCAACATGTAAGAGAACAAGACAGTCTTTGCCTTTTCCTTTCTAGTTCTCTACATATACATACTTTCTATTAGTCAGTTCCTCTTTGAAAGAGAGATACTCCTGCCAGAGAATTTCAACTATGAAAAGAAAATATTCATATTAAGTAACAGACAAATGATTTGGGTCCTTTCTCAGAAAAAGTTCCTTCCTATTCCTCTACTTCTTTCTCTAACAATGCACAAGGGCAAATCTTAGACACAGCTCTGTTTTGTCACTAATATGGGGTTCCATGAAGAAACTGTCCAGCATTCTGGGGAGCATTAAACACAAATGCTGGGCAATCTATTTTGCTATTTGTGGAAAACCAGATAAGGTAGTTTTAGAAGTCACACTTAATCTGATTTTAGGGAATATAATGGTTGGTGAATCCAACTAATTTTTTAAAGTTTAGCTTCAAAAAGAGAGCTTTATTTTAGACAAGACAGAAACACAGCATTTAGGGAAGCAATATTAAAGATTTAGGGCTGTCAATTACCTCCTACATTGATTTTGAATAGTACATGGTAAAGTGGTTCTATAGTCTGAATGGTAAAACCAACTCAATCCACACTGAGAAGTTTTATAGTATTTAGGCAACAATTACAGCTTAGAATAAACAAAATAGGAAAAAAAATATCAAGTAATTATTTACAGTATATCCCTTCAAGAAAGTTCACAACTCTACAGGAGATAAAAGAATGCATTTTAAGTTAGACAAACACCAGTTTAATTCACATTACTGCTTCTAAATGACCTAAAGGTTAAAGTAAGGAATACAAAGTATGATGTTGACATATGATAGCTATTGTATATATGGGAGCCACTATATTATATGGCATAAACAGTAACACTTATTAAGGTTTCATTTTTATTTTTTAACCACAGAAAAGCAAAAAAATAAGGAAGATGAATATAGGAAGACCCATCCAGGATAGCTTTGCCTTTCAACTACTGCATATTTTTCTCATGATACTACAAGATCTTACTCAAATAACTGTACAATGCTAGGGGAGACATAATGGCCAAAATAATACTGGTCATTTTCCCTCTGAAATTTGACATATATTTGAATAAAAACTTCCTTCAATAAAAGTGCTTTTTAAAAATATAAATTAGTTATCAAAGATACTAATTCTTGAGATGAAAAATAATGATTCTAAAGATCACCTCTTCCTCCACCCAGGATTATAAAAGCACCAAATATTTCAAGACAGAAAAAAATTTTAAAAAGCACAAGTAAACAAAAAGTAAAAACTAAAAGCTATATAGAGTTAAGTATAGTTAAACCAGGGAGTACATAATTCTATACTTTTACTATACATAATATATTAATAGATGATTAATGTATATGTGTAGATTAATAAAAACAAGATTATAATGCATATACTGTTTTGCAATCTGCTCTTCCAATTAAGAAATAATAAACATATTTTTAAATTAATAAATATGTATTTACATTAATTTGATGAATAAATGATATCTCATGTGAATATATAATAATTCAGTGAACACATCTGTAATATTTATTGAATTTTTAATATATGCCAACTCTTCACTATAAAAAACACAATATTATGTTGCACATACTTATATCTGAATTTTATAATACACCCATGATTATTTCATTAAGTTAGAATTCCAAAGTGGAATTGCATGATTAAAAGGTAAGAAAATTTTAAGGAATTTCTCATACTGAATGGGGAAAAATTGAAAGCATTCCTTCATAGAATAGGAACCAGACAAGTTTGCCCTTCATCACCACTTCTATTCAATACAGTGCTGGAAGGGTATCCAAATGGGGGCAGAAGAGGTCAAACTATTGCTCTTTGCTGACGATAATATCTTATATCTAGAAAACCCCAAAGATTCTCCCATGAGACTACTGGAATTGACAAACAAATTCAGCAAAGTCTCAGGTTACAAAATCAATGTACAGAAATCAGTAGCATTCCTATATGCCAACAACAGTCATACTAAGAACCAAATCAAACACTCAATACCCTTCACAACAGCAACAAAGAAATAAGATACCTAGGAACATATCTAACTAGGGAGGTGAAAGACTTCTACAGGGAGAAGTACAAAACACTGAGGAAGGAAATAGCAGAGGATGTAAACGGTGGAAAACCATACCATGTTCATGGGTCAGCAGAATCAACATTGTTAAAATGTCTGTACTGCCCAAAGTGATCTACAGACTCAATGCAATCCCTATTAAAATACCAACATCATTTTTCGCAGATCTAGAAAAATAATTCTATGCTTCTTATGGAACCAGAGAAGACTCTGGTGGAGCAAAAGCAATCTTAAGCAAAAAGAACAAATTGGGAAGGCTGGGTAAATTGGAATCAACTTACCAGACTTCAAGCTACACTATAAGGCTATAGTAACTAAAATAGCATGGTACTAATGCAAGAACAGGGACATAGACCAATGGAACAGAACTGAGAACCCAGATATAAAACCATCCTCATATAGCCATCTAATCTTTGACAAAGCAGACAAAAACATACCCTGGGGAAAAGAATCCTTATTAAATAAATTGTGCTGGGAAAACTGGATAGCCACATGTAGAAGACTGAAACAGGATCTGCACCTCTCACCTCTCACAAAAATCAACTCACAGTGGATAAAAGACTTAAACCTAAGACATGAAACTATAAGAATTCTAGAAGAAAATGTTAGAATAACTCTTGTAGACACTGGCCTAGGCAAAGAATTTATGAAGAAGATCCCAAAGACAATCACAGCAACAGCAAAAATAAATAAATGGGACCTGACCAAATTAAAAAGCT
>VBSM01002608.1:117980893-118050378 GCA_008086735.1 Cheirogaleus medius | reverse complement strand
CGAGTAGATGCGGAGCCCATTTTCCATATCTTGTGTCGCTTCACTTTGGATAACAGGCTTAAGCTAATTCAGGATAGCATAAACGGTGTTAGCTCACTGTCGTTTCTTAGAATTGAGTAATATTCCATTGTGAGCATGTACCACATTTTAGTTATCCACTCATGAATTGACGGGCACTTGGGTTGTTTCCATGACCATGCAATAGTGAATTGTGCTGCCATAAACATACGGGTACAGATGTCTTTATAATAGAATGACTTATGCTCTTTTGGGTAGATGCCCAACAATGCTCTTGCTGGGTCGAATGGTATTTCTATTGCTAGCTGCTTGAGGTATCTCCAAATTCTTTTCCACAAAGGTTGCACTAATTTGCAGTCCCACCAGCAGTGTAAGAGAGTTCCTGTCTCTCCACATCCTCGCCAGCATTTGTTGTTTTGGGATTTCTTGATATAGGCCATTCTCACTGCAACCTTTTTCTTAATGACTTCAATCTTTGGTGTTATTCTTAGGAAGGCGACTCAGTTTCAAATTATATAAAAATTTGCCTATATTTTCTTGGTTTTTCTCAAAATCTTTTTACTGTTTAAAGATTTAAACATTTATTCAATCTGGAATTCATTTTGATATATGAGATATGAGGTTAATGTTCTTTTTATACAAATTTCCAGACAGTAGTAGCAATAGCAATGACTGAGTGCCATCTTTATCATATACTAAATTTTTACATTGCATTTATGATATTTATAAGTTTTATATTCTAATTCTTTAATCTGTGAGTCTATTACATTTTGAGAAAGATATTAAATTATTTTGCTTTATAATAGCATTTCTCTATTTGATAGGAAAAAGGACACACATTAATTTTCTTTTTCATATTTTTAGCAAATATTTTCCATTTTTATTTACAAATGAATTTTAGAATTATTTTGTTAAGATACTTCCTTTACCAAATTCACTTGGTACTCTCTGCAAATAGATTAAACTCAGAAAAACTCTCTACAAAATGAAATGCTCCCATCCTGGAACACTGTATATTTGTACATAATGAAGCCTCTTTTCTATTAATTTGTGATGTCTTCACATTAGTTCTACACATTATTATACTTGGTAAGTAAATGCATACAGAAATCTTATGCCTCAATAGTGAATAGGACATCTTTGGCAATATATTTTCTATGTGAGTATAGCTAATATAAGAGAAGTTCACTTGTTTTCTAAGTGAACCATCTAATATAAATTCTTATTGGTCTTAATGACTTTTCAGTTGATTTTCCTGAGTTATTCAACTAGACAATAATAATCTATGAATATTATTAATAATATGCATGTGCTATGGTTTGAATGATAGTTTCTCTACAATTCATGTTGAAACTTAATCCCCCTATGCAATTGTATTAAGAAGTGGAACCATATGGAAAATGACCGAGTCACAATTGGGAATAGTGCCCTTATAAAAGGGATTGGGTGAGTAAGTTTGTTCTTTTTGCTCTCTCTGCCATGGGAGGAAACAGAAGGTGCCATCTATGAGAAACAGGCTTTCACCAGACAATGAATCTGCCTAGGTCTTGATCTTGGACTTCCCAGCCTCCAGAACTGTGAGAAGCAAATCTCTGTTGTTTATAAGTTACCCGGTTTAATGTATTTTGTTATAGCAGCAGACTGACATATATGACTCATTACAATATTTATAATTTATTCTATTTAGCATTTATTCAATAGAACTTCTAAAGCATTGGTTAGAAGCACCTTCACCCAACTCCTGATGTTCCTATAAATAAATGTTTTTAGTGTTTCACTAATTAAATCTATGGAGGCTGCTGAATTTCCCAAGATGTCCCTTATCATGTTATTGAAATATTATACTACCTATAAGTTTTGTTTTTAAATCAAGAAGGCAGGCTGTAGGTTATAAAATGCCTTTCTAGAATACATCAAGATACTTTATCTCCTTAACCTAGTTATGTGATAAATTATGCTAATAGATTTTTTTAGAATATCAAACCATCCTTGCATTTCTTGAATAAATCTCACATATTAGTGTGAAATTACTCTAACACACTCAGAATTGCCAGGTTTATATTTTATTTATTTTATTTTTTATCTATAATTATAAGTGAGATTATTATTATTATTATTTTAGGGTGCTAGTTTTGTCAGATTTTGGTATCAAGATAAAGCTAGATGAAATGACATAATTTTCTGGAGGTAAATGCTCCTATTAAGAACTAAGAGGGAAAGTAAAAATGTAAAGAAAACATACATTTAAAAATACCAGAGTGCTGTGAAGCAATGAGGACTAAAAGGAATAAAATTGAAGAGTGGATGAAACATTTAAAAGGTGAGCTGAGGGTCTGCAGCTGTCCCTGGGGCCATGTGCCAAACCTAGGCATGGACAACAGACTAAGAATCTTAAAAATAGGCAGATAATAACTACTAGCGGTGAAAAAAAACATGGAATTTTTGCTGTTTCCAAGGGGATAGAGTGCCAAAATCAGAGATTTGAGGACCAGTTTTCCCCTGAAGATATTTCCTGAATTCTAAAACTACACCGCTGAGGAAAATAAGAGTTTAAGCCAAAACCCTTGAAAAACAAAGTGAGATTTCCAACAGTTTCATAGTATTTTAGAGAAAAAGACTCACTAGTGGAAAGATGCATAAAAATGGTGGGAGATGTCTTATTTCATTTGAGCTGATGTAACAAAATATCATGGACTGGGTAGCTTATAAACAATAGAAATCTATTTCTCACAGTTCTGGAAGCCAGGAATTTCAAGATCAAAGTGCCAACAGATTTGGCACCTGCTGAGAGCCCATTTCCTGGTTCATAAATGGAGACTTCTTGCTGCATCCTCACATGGTGAAAGGAACAAGGCTGCTCTCTGAAGTCTCTTTTATAAGGACACTAATCCCATTTGTGAGGGCTCCACCTTCATGATCTATCATCTTCCAAGGCCTTACCTCCTAATGTCATCACACTGGTTATTAGGTTCAACATATGAATTTTTGGAGGTACACAAACATTCAGAGCACAGGAGGAGCTGAAAGCCCTTGAAGGAGTGGTGAATTGATAGTGACAATCACCAACCACTTTTCTCCTATTGGCAATTGCTGATCTGGGTACTGCTAGGATTCCTTCTGAAGACATTTGCCAAATTCTAAAACTGAAGAATGAAGGAGGCTGAATAAATAAGGTTTCTCTGAAAAGCAGAAATTTCTATAGTCCTCTTTGGTGCTGAAGAGACAAGGACATGCCAGACTCTTATCAAAAGCCCTGCAGAACCACATCCTAGCAACAGGGGCAAACCAGAAGTATACTACAACTGCAACCCAGTCTTAAGCCAGATCAGTCCATGATTGGACTAAGGTGATCAGCCTCAAACCATAACCACTTGTCCATTCTGCCTATTTAGTAAAGGAAAGGGTGAACCCTTTCTGGTGGAAGATAATATCACTTGGAATCTCTACATATTTCAGACATAATGTCTAACATCAACCAAAAAATACTAGGAAGAGACAGGACCATATGACTGAAAACCAAGGAAAAAATCAGAAACAAAGCTAGGTAAAATATACATAAGAATTAGTGTAAAAGGACTTTAAATGACTATGACTAATATGTTCAAGCAAATAGAGAAAAGACAGACAAAAATATGGAGAGTTTTATCATAGAATATCAGTTTACATAAAAAGATTAAAGGATATTCTAGAACTAAATGAAATATATCTGAAATTCTAACTCATAAATTTCTTTTCTTATTTCTACCAAGGCTTTCATAATGTCTTTGTGCTAATTACCTTGAAGATAATAAAAAGATAAGCAGACATGATACTGTGGACCATTGTCAAAATAAACGAAATGCAACAGTCAAAGAAAAATGATGGAAGAGGCCTTTAAACATCATTAAGGGTCAATAAATATAGCATGAGTTTTTATATACTGAAAAGCTTCTTGGCCAGTTACAACAGAAACTAACATCTTTCACCAAACTAGATTTTAAGGGCACTTTATTTTATTATGTATGAAGGACAAAGTAAGAGCAACTGTCACTTACAGGAAGGTGTGTGAATACAGCAAAGGTGCTACGCAGAAAGGCAATGAGGTCTACTAGGTAATCACTGGCTTTGTTTCCCAAGTCTCCTGTCATCCAGTCATAATCTGCTAGCTGTAGAAACTGGTCAATCTTCTGGTTTAAGTTGGTATAAATCTCTTCTTCAGCTGCATGTCTAGCATCCTATGAAATAATATAAAAATTGGAAAAATCATTAGATTTCCAGTATTCACAAGGCAGAAATTTATATGAGCTTGGAGCTATCTCATATTTATACCTATTAAGTAACATAATTGGGAATATGGAGTCATATCCCAGTCTCCCTTAATTTTTCTTTTTTCAAAAGCACTCTAGTCTTTTCTATATTTTGTCTATAAGAAAAGCTATTGTTTAATATTTTGCTTCACTAAATAGGGACACTGCCTTCACTACCCTCAACTCTAAACCCTTCTTTACTTTCTTACCTCTGTTCAAAACTAAACTTGCTCTTAGGAGTCTAATCGCTTCCATCTCTTCTGGGACACTAAGAGGCTTCCTTCTTATAATATCAACCTCTATATATCCTCTAGCTCCTTCACAATGCTTATATGTATCCTGAAGTATATATTGGTACACTGTGATGTTTCCTAATATGCGTTCTAAGTAACAATAATCCTAAATGATGCAAAAAAAAAAAAAAAAAAAAAAAAAAAAGCAAAGAGTTCCTAGATCACATAAATTTAAGATACCATGTATAAGAGATTCATGATGTACACTAGCATAGTACAGGCTCTAAGAGGTATGGTGGGATTAATGCTCTTACAAAAATATTTTCAGGACAAATGAGTAGACATTACACCAGGGCAATCATTATTTCAATACTAAAAATCCATCAACATGGATTGGTTTAGGGTAACAGACTACTTACTATCACAGCCAGTGTTTGTTTTTCAGTCTGATGTTACTTAATCTCTATTTAATATTCTCTACTTACAACTTTGTCTTTCCAAGGCTTTCATAAAATGGTTTTCTCCTGGCTTTCCTTTCACTTCTTTGGCTGCCATCTCACTTTCTTTGGGTGATTTAATCAATTCCTATAACTTCCAGTATCTCTGTCTTCAAAATGGATCTACTCCAAACCCATTCTAATTAAAGAATCATATATGTGAGTGCGTCATAGGTATCTCTGACCCATAGAAAGTTTGAAATAAGTAGGTCTAGGTCTAGACTCATCATATTCCCTACTCTTCACCTATTCCATTCAGATCAAGGCAGAAATCTAAGCAACATATTGGATTCCACTCTTTCCTTGTCAGTCATGAAATAAGTCCAATAAATTCTAACTCCAAAATTTCTCACTAACCTGTCCCATCCTCTACATTCTCACTTTTTTAATGTCTGCAAAATTTTGCAATATATCAATGTACTATAATATAGTTAGTGACTATGTTTATTTATATAAATAATGTTATTTAAAAATTTTGGTTGATAAAATTGTATATATTTACCATGTACAATCTGATGTTTTGAAATATGTATACATTGTATAATAGCTAAATTAAGCTAATTAACATATGTATTACCTCACATAATCACTTTTTTTGTGGTGGGAATACTTAAAAATCTACTCTCCTAGTGATTTTTAAGAATATAATACATTATTTTTAACTATAGATACTATGTTGTACAATAGATCTCTTGAACTCATTCCTCCCATCTAAATGAAATTTTCTATCCTTTGACCAAAAACTCCCCAACCCTTTCCCCCAGCTCCTGGTAACCACCATTCTACTCTGTTTCTATGAGTTCAACACTTTAAGATTCCACATATAAGTGAGGTAACGCATATTTGCCTTTCCATGCCTGCCTTATTTCACTAAATATAATATCCCCCAGGTTTATCAATACTGTTACAAATGACAAGATTCCCTTCATTTTTAAGGCTGCATAGTATTCATTTGTGCATATATACCACATTTTCTTTATGTATTCAACTGTTGATGGACACTTACTTTGATGCAATATCTTGGCTATTGTGGATAATGCTGCAATGAACATAGGAGTGCAGACATCTCTTTGACATACCGATTTCATTTCCTCTCAATATATACTCAGTAGTAGGATTGCTGAATTACATGGTAGTTCTATAATAAGTTTTTGAAGAACCTCCATACTGTTTTTTCCGTGATGGCTGTACTAATTTACTTTCCCAACAACAGTGCACAAGGTTTGCCTTTTCTCTACATCCTCTCCAACACTTGTTATCTTTGTCTTCTGATAATAGCTATCCTAACAGGTGTGAGATGAAATCTCATTATGGTTTTAATTTGCATTTTTCTGATGGTTAGTGATGCTGAGCATTTTTAAAGAATTTTTATAAATTTTTCTCTTTAAAAGAATTTTTTTTTTTGGATGTCAGGGCTCTGTCGCGTCCTTGCAGCATGTGGGCCGGGCGGCACCCCGTGCTTGCAGTCCGTGTGCCCGAGCGCACGGGAGGATGGCCTGCCCCGTTGGGCCCAACCTCCCGCTGGGCCTGCCGTGTAGACACGTAGATGGCATAGACGAAGTCGCCCGCGCGAGCGTCCATTTACCCTCTGCACTGACGCGCCGTTGCCCTTCCGGGCTTCCCTTCCGGGCCAGCACCTGGACAGCGCCGGCCGAACGGTGAGCTGGCCAGTACCTACACGAGGCCAGTTGGCCGCCCGAGCTGCCTCCCGTGCCCTGTGCTAGATCCTCACCTTGCTCCCCATTGCCCACCCTGCGGCCGCCACCGGGTCCCGCATACGGGTTCCTTGGTGGTCGCTTGTAAAAGTTGGGGCAGCGCGTGACCCAGAGTAGGGGCTCGGGTCAGAGGGCACACGGGCAGTGTCACGGGGGTGGGGCTGCCAGAAGGTGCTGTAGGGTGCACTGGTCACTCATCCAGTGCAGTAAGTGTCCGGGCTCCCGGGCAGGTGTCAGAGCTGGCTTCCAAGAGCCCACTGTTAAATTTTCGGGAATTTTACGAGTTTATCATTAAATACAGACATTAATAAAAATTAAACTAAAAAAAAAAAAAAGGATTTTTTTCTTTTTCTTTTTTACTGAGGAGATGTAGCAGTTGGTGTAAAATGCAGGTGCATTAGCTTAAGCATTTTTTTCATATACCTGTTGGCCATTTACATATCTTCTTTTGAGAAATGTCTATTCAGTTCCTTTGCCCCCTTTTTAATTGTTTTTTTGATATTGAGTTCTCTGTGTTTCTTATATATTTTGAATATAAACCTATTATCAGATGTATGGTTTGCAAATATATTCTCCCATTTTATAGGTTGTCCCCTCACTCTGTTGATTGGTTTCTTTGCTGTACAAAAACTTTTCAGTGTGATATAATCAATCTCATTTGTCTATAATTGCTTCTGTGGCTTATGCTTTTGGGATCATATCCAAAAACATTATTGGCCCAACCAGTGTCATGGAATTTTTTCCCCAATACTTTTTTCTCATAGTTTTACAGTTTCAGGTCTTATGTTTGTCTTTAATCCATTTTGAGTTGAGTTTTGTATATGTGCGGGATGAAGGACTAATTTCATTCTCATGCCTGGGCATATCCAGCTTTCCCAACACCATTTATTAAAGAGACTATCCTTTCCTCTTTGGGTGTCCTTGACATCTTTGTCAAAAATTCATTGACAGTAAATTCATGGATTTATTTCTCTCTCTATTCTGTCCCATTGGTCTATGTGACTATTTCTATGCCATAACTGAGCTATTTTCATTACTATAGCTTTGTAGTAGATTTTAAAGTCAGGTAATGTGAGTGATGCCTCCATCTTTGCTCTTTTTGCTCAATATTGCTTTGGGTATTTGGGATTTTTGGTGGTTCCATATGGATTTCAGGACTGCTTATTCTATTTCAGTGAAAACTCTCATTGGAATTTTGATGGGAATTGCATTTCATCTGTAGATCACTTTGAGTAGTATGAATATTTTAACAATATTAATTCTTCCAATCTATAAACCTATAATATCTTTTCATTTGTGTCTTCAATTTCTTTCATCAATGTTTTATAATTTTCAATAGGTCTTCCTCCTACTAAATAGTGTTTCAATGAGCACTTCTATACTTATATCTTTACATTACTTGTATAATAATCTTACAGTGTCCTTGAGTATCTATGTTGCTAAAGTTTTTTTATTTCATTAAAGACTTTATTTTTTAGTATTTTAGGTTTAAAGAAAACTTAAGCAGAAAGTACACAGCATTTGCATATACCACTCCCCCCACACACACTCTCATGCTATTACCTCTATTAAAACCTCCAGCATTAGTATGATACATTTTTTTTAAACTGATGAGCCAATAACAATCTTTTATTATTAACTAAAGTCCATAGTTTACATTAGGGTTTATTCTTTGTGCTACACAATTCTGTGGGAATTGAAAAGTGTATAATGTCATATATTCACCATTACAATATCATACAGAATAGTTTCACTGCCCTAAAAATCTGCTACACTACATCTATTCATCCATCCATCCCTTCCCCAAATACTGGTGACCACTGATCTTTTTATTGTTTTGCTTTTTCCAGGATATCATATAGTTGGAAACACATAGTATGTAGCCTTTTCAGATTGGCTCCTTTCCCTTAGTAATGTATACTTATGGTTCCTCCATGTCTTTTCATGGCTTGATAGCTCATTTCTTTTTATCATTGAATAATATTTTATTTATGTATGTGCCACAATTTGTTGATACATTCACCTATTAAAGGACATCTTCGTTGCATCCAAGTTTTAGCAATCATAAATAAAACTGCTATAACATCTGTGTGCAGGTTTTGTATGGACATTAAGTCTTCAACTCACTTGGGTAACACCAAAGAGTACAATTGCTGGGTTGCATGGTAAGACTATGGTCAGCTTTGTAAGAAACTGACAAACTGTTTTCCAGAATGGTTGTTCCATTTTGCATTAGCACCAGCAATGAATGAGAGTTATTGGGCAGCAATTGGTATTGCCAGTGTTTAATATTTCAGCCATTCTAATAGGTGTGTAGTGGTATTTCATTGTCGTTTTAGTTTGCAATTCCCTAATGACAAATGATGTGAAACACCTTTTCATATATATATTTGCCATCTGTATATCCAGTATATATCTGACATATTTGGTGAGGAATCTGTTCAGAACTCTTGCCCATTTTTTAATTCATTTCTTTTCTTATTGTTGAGTTTTATGAGTACTTTGTATAAGTCCTTTATCAGATACGTGTCTTGCAAATAATTTCTCCCAGTTTGTAGCTTATCTTTTCATACTCTTAACAGTATCTTTCCTACAGCAAGTTTTCAATTTTAATGAAGTCCAAATTAACATTTTTTTCTTTCATGGATCATGCTTTTAGTGTCATATCTAAAAAGTCATCGCCAAATCCAAGGTCATCTATATTTTCTCATATGTTATCTTCTAGGTGTATTATAGTTTTGCATCTTACACTTAGGTTTCACATTTCGAGTGAGTATTTGTGAAAGGGATAGAGTCTGTGTCTAGATTCTTTTTTTTTTTTTTTACATGTGATATTCAGTTGTTCAAGGACCATTTGTTGAAAAGAATCTCCAAAGAATTGCGATTGCTCCTTATTGATGATCAGTTAACTATAATTGTGTAGGCCATTTCTGGGCCCTATATTCTGTTCCACTGATCTATTTGTCTACTCTTTCACCAACACCACACTGTCTTCATTACTGTAGCTTTGTAGTAAGTCTTGAACACATTATTGATCCTCAAACTTGTTCTTCTCTTTCAATACTGTGTTGGCTACTCCGGGTGTTTTCATTTTCCATTTCAACTATAGAATAGATTTGTCAATATCCACAAAATGACTTGCTAGGATTTTGACTGGAATTACATTGAATCTATACATCAAGTTAAGAAGAACTGGGATCTTTATAATATTGAGTCCTCCTATAAATGAACATGAACTATATCTCCATTTATTACGATCTTCTTTGATCTCTTTCATCAGAGTTTTATAGTTTTCCTCACATAGATCTTATATATAATTTGACAGATTCATACCTAAGTATTTTATTTTTATTTTTTGGTGCTAATGTAAATTTTATTGTGTTTTTAATTTCAAATTCCAGTTGTTCATTGCTAGTGTAAAAGAAAGCAATTGACCTTTGTATATTAGCCTATATCCTGAACCTTGCTGTAATCACATATTAGTTTCAGTAGTTAATTACTTCTTTGGGATTTTCTACATAGTCAATCATGTTTTCTGCAAATAGAAGAGAGTTTTATTTCTTCCTTCCCCATATGTATATCTTTTATTCCCTTTTCTTGTCTTATTGGCTATTGACTAGGAGTGATGTAAGGGGATGTCCTTCCTTGTTCTTGATCTTAGTGGGAAAACACCTAGTTTCTTACCATTAAATATGATGTTAGCTGCAGGAGGTTTTTGGTAGATGTTCCTTATCAATTTGAGAAAATTCCCCTGTATTCTAGTTTGCTGAGAGTTTTTATCATGAATAGTTATTTTTCTACATCTATAATATAATCATATAATTTTTCTTTTTTAGTCAGTTGATATCATATATTATAATAATTGATTTCTGGACGCTAAACTAGCCTTGCAGACCTAGAATAAATCTCATTTGGTCATGGTGTATAATTCTTTTTATACATTGTTGTATTTGATTTGCTAATATTTTACAAGAATTTTTTCAGTCATGTTCATGCGTGATATTGTTCTATAGCTTTCCTTTCTCATAATGTCTGGTTTGGGTATTAAGGGAATGATGGCCTCATAAAATGAGTTAAAAAGTATACTATCTACTACTATTTTCTAGAAAAAATTGTAGAGAATTGGCATAATTTCTTCCTTAAATTCTTGGTAGAATTCACCAGAGAACCCATCTAGGCCTGCTTTCTGTTTTGTAAGGTTATTAATTACTGATTCAATTTCTTTTATACAAGGCTATCTAGATTATCTATTTCTCACAGTAAGAGTTTTGGTATATTGTGTCTTTTAAGGAATTATCTATTTTATGTGGGTTTTCAAACTGTAGGTAATGAGTTTTTAATACTATTCCTTTCTTGTTCTTCAACATGTCCATGGATGGGATCAGTAGTGATGCCCATCTTTCATTTAGTCTCAGCAATTGTGTCTTCTTTTTTTCTCTTGGTTAGTCTAGCTCAAGGTTTATCGATTTTATTGATCTTTTCTAAGAACTAGCTTTTGATTTTGTTGATTTTCTCTACGATTTTGCTTTCATTTTACTCATTTCTTTTCTAATTTGTATTATTTCTTTTCTTCTGCTTACTTTGGATTTAATTTGCTTTTTATCTAATTTCCTGAGGTGGAATCACAGATTATTAAATTTATATCTTTCTTCTTTTCTAATATATGGTATTAATGCTACAAATTTCTGTCTAAGCAATGTTTTCACTATATCCCACAAATATTAAGTTGTGTTTTCATTTTCATTTAGTTCAAAATATTTTTTAATTTCTCTTGAGACTCTTTCCTTGGTTCATGTTTTATTTTGAAATAGGTTGTTTAATCTCCAAATAATGTGGGATTTTCTAGCTAACTTTCTGTTATGATTTCTAGTTTAATTCCATATGGTCTAAGAGCAAGTTTTATATGATTTCTATTTTTTAAAATTTGTTAACGGGTGTTTAATTGTCCACAACATGGTATGTCTTCATGAATGTTCTGTATGAGCTTGAGAAGCATATGTACTCTGCTCTTGTTGGATGAAATCTTCTATAAATGTCAATAAGATCCAGTTGATTGATGGTGCCATTCAGTTCAACACTATCCATACTGATTTTCTGACTCCTGGATTTGTCACTTACTAATAGAAGGATTTTCTAAGAAATTTTAGCTGTATTAGATGTTAACATATAAAATAACTTTTTAGTGTTTTTCAAAATACTCAATTGTTTCTCCTTGGATCTTGTAAAGTAGTGAAGAATTTTAAATAATTTTTTAATACTAATCATTCTTGCATTCCTAACTTTATTTTAATCCCTCATTTTATTTGTATGTACTTCTAGATTTTGTTTATTTTTTGTGTACGATTTTTATATCAATATTTACCTCTAATTGTTCAGATAATTTCATGTGGTTTCTCTGTATTTTGAATCACTTTATGCTGATTTTGAAAAAAATAATTGAGATACTTTACTTTTCTTTATAATCTGAAATAATTTAAGTTATACAGCAATTATCTGTTTCTTAAAGGCCTAAATGAAATCTTCTGGACTTTGCCCTATTTTAAAGTCTTTGACAATGCTTTCATTTCTTTCATGGTTATTAATCAACTAGAGTTTTATAATCTTTTTGAGTCACTTTTAGTAATATATTTCCCTACAGATCCTCAAATGTATTATCACATAGTTACACAAAGTCTTCCAGGTATTTAACTTTTTCTCATTCTGAATTTTGAGTAATTGTGATTCATTCCTTTCTTTTTTCTTCTCCTTTCCTTCCTTCTTTTCATTCTTTCTTCTTTCAGTTCTTCCTTCCTTTCCTTCTTATTTCCTTCCTTTCATTCCTTCCTTCCTTTTAATTAGGCAAAGCAGAATGTTTCTTCTTTAAAATGCAACATCTCTTGTTTGAAGTCTTTTAAAGGCTTTAGAATAAAATCCAAATTTTCTATCAATACAAAACAAAGTGCTTCACAGGTTGACATTTACCTACTTCTATATCTCACTGCCATCCTTACTCTACCCTGAACATGTCTGGCTTTCGTTTATCATTTCATCTTTGTACAAGCAGTTAAAATGTCCCTCGCTCCCCCTCCCCATCCTTTCTTTGCCTGGAAACCTCTGCTAGTCCCAAGACCCATTCCAACTCATCCCTTATTTGGGAAGTCTTCCTTGCAGGTACCAAAGCTGGAACCTCATCCTCTATGGAATTTTCTCTTTTGAATCTGTCAAGGCTGAAATCCCAGGAAGCTTTATCCTCACACCTTTTTTCTATTTATACTCAATCCCCAGAAGAAAGCAAGTCCTATGGCATTAAATACCATCTTTACACTGATTAATTCTAAATTTTTATCTCCTATAATTTTTCCCTGCCAACTTAATATCTCTATGAAGATGATAACTAAATATCGCAAGCTTAGTATGTCAAAAATGGAAGTCTTGATTCTACTCCTGCTCCCCAAATGTATTCTCTCAGTGTTCCCCATCTCAGTAAATAGTACCACATTCATCCAGTTTTCTCAGTTCAAAAGTCTTGTAATTATCCTTAACTCCTCTCTTTCTCATAAAACCCCATACTCAAAACAGCAGTAAGACCCACCATCTTGCCCTCCAAAAATATTTCTTACCACTCTGGTCCAAGTGACCATTACCTCTGACCTGGACTACTATAATAGCCTCCCAATTGGACTCTCTTCTTACACTTTTACTGACTTACAGTGTATTTATTTTCCATATGACAACCACTATTACCCTTTAAAGGATAAATCAGATTATCACCATGACCCTCAATCTTCCGATGACTTCATATCCCCTTTCAAAAAAATCTAAAGTATTTATTATGGTCTACAAGGCAAGAAATCATCTGACTCCTGACTAGCTCATCTCTTATCACCCCCACCACCAGTCATGGATACATCACTGCCAGAATGACCCTCATTCAAGTACCTACCACTGTACTATTCTCTTTGACAGGAATGTGTATCTATCAGAAATCCAAATGATTCATTTTCACATTTCATTTTGGTCATTTATTTTTTTCCTAGTTCTTACCATTCTTACCATTACCTGACATTATATTAGATTTTTTTGTTTGTTTATCATCTATCAGTTCATTAGAATACAAGCTCAGTAAAGTCAGGAGACTCGTTTATTTTTTTAAGGCCTACAGCATGGCCTAATATGCTTTATAAAACTTGTTAAACAGTGAGGGATTGAATACATTTAATGTATTATTCTAGTACAGTGTCTATTTTTCCTGCAGATCAAAAACTCTAAGTCCAGGGACTAAGTAGTTTCTCTCTCTCTCTCTGAGAATGTGCCAGAATCTTAGATACGTCACATAGTAGATACGTAAGCAATATTTGTGATGGAGTAAATTAATAAACACCTTCATTCTCTTTTGTAAGAGAGTAAGGAAAATCTTATGAATAAGGAAATCTAAGAATGCCAGCTTGATTATGTCACATATGGCAGAAACAAGAGGGAACTCTGCAAGAAAATACCTTGAAGACCTTTTCATTCATTTTGCCCCTTTTCCAGCATAAAGGTTTCCATCTGCAAGGGAAAGTTTTCTGAAAACAGTAGCTTAGGAAAATATACAACATGTAGCTGTTATAATTGCCATGTTTATATTGAGTTCTGAGTTAGCTAGTCTGAAACAGTCCTGGTAAAAATAAACTTTCAATGTGTTTTAGGCAATCAGTGTTTCCAATAAGCACTGTCAACATGACCTTTAGTGGTCTCCAGAACTTCTCCTTTACTAAGTATTTAACTGGCTGTTCAACCCCTATCACTTCCTGTCTGCCTTTAATTTTCCCTCAGCATTTTTCACACTGGATCAACAACAAAATACATAAGCCATCCTTTGGGAGGATTTCTGAACATGAATTGAAAAGCCATTGAAATAAAAAAATTGAGATGAGTTCTGGGAAAGAATATCAGTAGATATGACACAGTTCCCATATGATAGAAAAGAATAAATGAACCTCACATTCTAATTCCCTAAATCCCTATTATCTACTTAACACTGAAATATATAGTCCCTTCCACATTTTCTTTTCTGGAGAAATTTTGGCTTTTACAGAAAAGCAATCAGAAAATTAGAAAAATTTTTTGATAAAATTATTGTCCATGTTCTATAATAATTCTAGTATTTAAGAGTAATTATAATTCCTATTAAGCTGCCTAGTTATTTTGAAGCTCCTAAAGCTCTTGTTATGTTTTTGTACTCATTCTCAGTGCCTCTTTATTAAATAATTCTTTTCCTCACTGAAAGAGCCTCATTATTAATATACACATTATTAAGAAATTTGGAAGTTATAAACATAACATGATATATAATAAATTTTGTTTTAAGCAATTTTATTGGTAATTTAAAACAAATAATCTATGGTCATTTATTAATGTGTAACTCAGTTTAGCAGATGGCCTAATTACATAGGTACAAAAAGAATATTTTATGGTCCAACATTGTATTTTTTTCTTACAACAGAAAAATAGTTAAGTCATACCACAATTTTTACCTCTCAAATACAACAGCAGTATGAATCAAATAGGATTTCCTCTCTTATGCCTACTCTCAAGAGAAAGTACCAAAATATAGAGAAAGGGAACAAAAGGATTGGGAAAAGTAGACACTAGGGGACATAAATCATGGTTTCAACTCTCCAACTGTATATTTAATTAACATCAATTTCCAGTTTCAACAGGCTGACACAGAGTATGTTTCAAAACTAAAACATTCAAAACAACAACATAAACAAAAACTCAAACCATATAAGCTACATCTATCTTTTTAATGTTTGAAATGTTGCCCTGTTGCTTTTTCTGCTTAATACCTATTTAAAGCGCACATGGCAATATAAAGTTTAAGTTTATTAAGGCTCTTCCAAGTTAAGGCATTTATCCTCTAGAAACTCATCTACTATCTATCCTTTCACAAGAATGTCATTTTTCCCCATTTGATCCAATACTAGACTAAAACTAATGCTGCATCCTTGTGAGATTATCATAAAATTGCTAACTATAATAGCAAGGGACAGAAAGTCCTCACTAAAAAGTAAGACTAAAAAATTGGTCACAGGATACAGAGCGGAGGGGATAGCTAAGTAGGAAATTTTAACTAATATTGATGTCAGCCATAACCACAATTATCTACATCATACTTAAGAACTCCTGACTGTGATGAGCGTCAACTTAGGAAATGGTGATTTTCATGTACAAAATATAGAGAACAGATTAGAGGACACAGTTGTAGTGTATTTTTTGTTTCTTTACTTTATTTTGCTTTTTAGTTTAAACACCCCAAAACTAGTACTGATATTTGTCTTTCTAAGAAAATAGAGAAGGGAAACAAAACCATAGTAAGTACTTATTCTCAAGAGCATTTTATAATCATCCTGCGGAAACAAAGCCATGTTTGGTCGAATGCCTCAGAGTATGCACACCAGAAGCAGTTCTGCAGTACTCTAGGGGCTCTCACCTTAAAAGTTGTGGTTCCATAGAGCTTGGTGGTGTGAACTGTGTCTGGAAGCACATTAGTGATATTGGTGATGAATTCCTCCAAGTACTTACAGGATTTCTCCAAGTGTGTCGTATTGATAATAATCTGGACCAGCTGAAAATAAGAAGCACATGTAAAAGTCATTTGACTATTCACCCCAGGATGAATGGCTCAATATGAATCTGCTGGTAAAAGGCAAATGAAAGGCATGATGGCAAAGGCCATCCATATTAACATCCATAACAGGTATGTTAAAGCACGGGCTTACCTGTTACTCCCCTACCTGAAACTTTCCTGGCATCCCAAAACATTTCATATTTCCCCCTATTATGGGAACGCTTGTCACTCTGTTTTAAACATGTTTTCTTCTATTTACAAAAGACCAGACTAAGAACAAAAATTGCTAGTGTTTAGTACAGTGCCTGCCAATAAATAATTGCCAAATGAATTAAATAAAGGAACTCCCACTAAAAGAACAAGAATAATTTAAATGGCAACAAGAAGTTTCAAAATTAGGCATGAACAGAGAGATGTCATTAATAGAATAGATTGCAGTTTATTAACAAACTACATTAGTTAATGGAAGAAAGAACATGGGCATGGAAGTCACAGAAACCAGAAACTTAAACATTTACAAATTACTGATCTTGGGAAAGTTTCTTAACTTTACTAAGCCTGTTTCTTTATTTGTAAAATGTTAATAATAATTTCTAACCCACAGAGTTACTGGGAGGATTAAATATTTGTTGTTCTTGGGTGGAACTGGAGGCCATTATCCCAACTGAAGTAACCTAGGACCAAAAAACCAAACACTGTATGTTCTCACTCATAAGTGGGAGCTAAGCAATGGATATGCACTCATACAGAGCAACATAATGAACAGTGGAGTCTCAGAAGAGAGAGGGTGGTACAGAACAAAAAAATTACCTATTGAGTACAATGTACAGTATTAAGGTGACAGGTACACTAAAAGCCTAGACTTCTCCACTATACAGTGCATCCATGGAACAAATAAACCATTTGTACCTCCTAAATATGTTTAAATAAATAAATATTCTGTTGTTAACACTATTTCCCCTTCTCATACAGAAGAGATCCTTAAAAAAAAGACATTACTGGTAAGATAAAAAGTTATCTTCTATAAATTAGTTGGGGAGGCGGATAAGGAAGAGTAACTATTACTGTCTGTACAGAATAAACGTTTGTAAAGAACTTCACAATTCATTTTCTTACACTGTCTTCCCATAAACCTGGAGAAGTAGTTAAATGGACATAATTATAACTTCCATTTTATCATAACACAAATGAAAATGAAGTGATTTTCTCTAGATCATATAATCTAAATGAAACTAATACTCCAACTGAAGTCAAATTATGGACTCATCTAAATGACTTCTTCCAGTACTTTTTAGCATGAGCGTAAGATGGCAGCCCTGGAGTGCTGCAAGTTTGTGTACCTTAGGCTGAAATATCAGCTTCTGGCTCTGCCATCACCTAGACCTTTCCATATTTGATTCTACTCGCTGCAGAAAAGGAAAAGAGAAAAAAATGGTATCTACTACTTATTTCTTAACTATGAAGCTATTCATATTCCCTAGAGTCTAACAGAAATACGTAAAGGAAACTGAATAGAATCTTTTTTTGTCTCTCTTTTCTATGTCTTTAACTTTCCATTTTCACAAGACTATGTCTGGTGGCAGGGTTGTGGCAGGTGGGCAGAGTTGTGGTGTATAAGATTATGGATGAATTTAGGTCTACTTTTAGTCTAGTGAGATACAGAGCAGGGGGAGGGTGGGTAGATGACACAAAGGAGAAATTGGAACTGAAGATGAAGGGAGATATTACACGTGTTTACAAACAATGATATTTAAAAACAAGTTTAAAGGTTGGGATTATACTTCAGAAGAATCATTGTATCATGCTGTGGAATATTAATAAAAAATACGAATAAGACTATAATCAGAAAGTGTATTCTTAACCACTTCCACAACACCTAACACAGGGTTAAAGCACACAGTTCATTCTCGAACAATATATGTCAACTCATAATGATAACGTTTTCGTAACAGTTTGAATTTGGAAACTTTCAGTTTTGGACATAAGATTACTGTCTCCTATAAAATTATCCAAAACATCAACATTTTAACTTTAGAGTGCTCCAGGGAAAAATATTCAACAAAATAAACAATTTATTACCCTCTTCCTTTCATCATTTTCTCCTTCAGATGAGATCCAAAATCATTTAAAAACATTCAAATTGTCTAAATTAAATCATTCTTCTTCATGAGTGGGAATGTGGCTACAGGCAAGGTTGTCTTGATGTGGAAGTCAGAAAATTAAGAGGGTTAATTTGGAGAACTGAAAAATTTCTATTTTAAAATTAGCATTACCTATAGGGAACACATTCTGTCTATCAAAAGAAATCCTAATAATAAGGAGGAATCGTGTCATGTTATTGAAATAAAAAACAGTGGCAGTCAAAGAGAAAATTGTCCTGTTTTGCAGGATATTGGCAGTTAAAGAAAAAAAAGGAGGCGGCTTCACTGGGTACAGTAGTAATTTCCCATGACTTTTTAGAGATCTGTCAACACAAAAGATCAACATAAATTACATCAATTGGCTGTCAGTCACTTTTGAAATGTTTCATTGCTGAGCATAGAATAGACTATTAAAACACTCTAGGATTACAGTAGATACCATGTCATTTTCAGAGGGAATATTGTCTGTTAATGAGGTCTAAGTGATCTCTACTCCTGAATGACAGCTACCAAAATCCTTACAAGGGCATTTACAAATGTAAAGCCAGAATCTGGGGGGTAATTTTGAACTTAAGGATGAAATAAAGCAATTTCAGATATCAACTTCCATCAGAATTTGAGCTCCTTTGATGATATTTTTAACCCTTACTTCCCAAACTTCTTATAAATTATACCACTGCAGCAATTCAAACTGTCCTGAACATAGTTTCAAGGACATGAAACTAACGACAGATCAGATATTTGTTATCTCTTATATAAAGTTCTATGAGAACCGTCCAAAAAAAAGAATGCTATAAAGCAAAAAACCACCTCTCACAACTAAATAAAAGAAGTTACTTAAGTTAAAAACCATTATGAATTAAAAATTTTTTCTCTCTCTCCTACCCCACATCAGACAGAATCTATTGAGAAAGGCACAGAGTACACTGTGGAGGTCATTTCTCCTGCAAACCTGCTCCAAACACCCCTGTGGAACCTGAACCATGATGACAGATGTTCTATTCTTGACAAACTCCAGAAAAGAAAATGTCATCATCTTCCAAAGGTCAAAACTAAGACCTAAATTCCATGAAGAGATTTCCATTCTCAACTATAAATTACTTTTGAGGTGTACACATCTGCTTATATTATTACCAGAACTGCTATTAGCATGTTTCCAAAAAAAGAAAATTCAATACAATTAGGCTTCCAAAGGACTAATCCAAACCAAGAAAATGAGAAGTCACACTCCTCTCCACCCCATCAATGCCTCTCAACTGTTATATTTGCAAAATGACAAAGAACTAAATATTAACATTGGTTCTCATTCACAGAAATGAACTATCCCCAAGATTTTAAGGGATTTGATCTCTATTTCGCCCCAGTCAGGGTACAAAAAACTGTGTAAACTATTCATTTTATAACATCTCCATGAATAAATACTTAAAATACATGGAACTACTGGTTCCAAATTTCAAGGTCTAGTACAAAATTTATATTTGACAAGACTTAAGTACAAAACATTTTAACAATGTGAACAATATCGTAACTGATAATAACAGGGAGTGGAGGTAAGTGGTATGTGGGAGAAATTAATAAATAATAATATAGTCACATAGTCATCAATCTAAATTATGCAAAAGCAAAGGATGAATGCAAAGCTTTGGTCATTTCTTCAGGTCTCCTGGGGTACCATTATGATCATAAAAACATAAATACCCAATATAGTATCACTAACATGAATTCTGAACTACTTTAAATTTTACACTAAGAACTGGCCTGCCTACTTTCATTCTCTCTTCTTTCTTTCAACAATTAAGAACCTCCTATGTGCCAAGGGATTGGGATACAGCAATCCACAATAGTACCCAGGAGAGACAAAGTCTCTGGCCTCATAAAGATTATGGTAAACACATACATATAAACATATAGTATAATATTTATACTATAATAAGCACTGTGAATAGAAGTGAAGCTAAGGAGCTCCATGGTGGTAACAGGTCTCAGCTATTTTGAGATAAGATGGTCCAAAAAGGCTTCTTTAAGGAAATGACATTTTAGAAGGAATTTAAAGTGAAGATATAATTTTGCTCTATTTATATTATATAAATTATTTTTAATCCAATTTATATCTTAAGCCTTTCTATCAATATACTGTTCACAAAGAAGTAGAATTTCCTTTGATTCATGTTAAAACTTTCTTCCAAATTAACTAACTCTCTTGTATTCTGAGATTAATAAACTGGTTTATTTCCTTTCTTTCTGTGATACTGATATTTTAAAATTAACATAGTATGAAAACAGCAAAGATTAGAATTTGGGTTTTTTTTTTTTTTGAGACAGAGTCTTGCTCTGTCCCCCAGGCGAGTGCAGTGGTGTCATCATAGCTCAACCTCAAACTCCTGGGCTTAAGTGATCCTCCTGCCTCAGCCTCCCAGTTAGCTGGGACTACAGGCATGTGCCACCATGCCTGGCTGATTTTTTCGTTTTGTAGAGATGGGGTCTCACGCTTGCTTAGGATGGTCTTGAACTCCTGACCTCAAGTGATCCTCCTGCCTTGGCCTCCCAAAAGTGCTAGGATTACAGGCATAAGCCACTCACCTGGCCCAAGAATTTTTTAAAAATCTAATTTCAAAGCTTATTTCAAATCCTATTTTAAAAGAAAACATTTCCAAACTTATCGCAAATTTTATTTCAAACTACTTACTGATTGGCCTTAAGCAAAATTCTTTACTATCTTTCCTCATCTTAAAATTGGGATAATAATACTAATGTTATACCAAAGAAATAATAAATATCTTATAAATAGTTAAATATAAATACTAATATAAATAATAAAGTATAAGGTTTAATATATACTCAATGCCTAAGAACTAGTTTTGATATGAACTAATTTATTATAGCTTCCAGCTAAATATGGTTTGAGGAAACACACAATCATGCTGACCAGTCTCATTTTAATTCAGATCAACTAGTAAAGAGTGGGCATTAAATGCTACCAAATAATCACACTATCTAGCACAAATCAATTTTCTTTTCCATGCCCTCAGAGGACTACATCAAATCTTTCTCCTTCAGCTCCCACACTTGCTGTCCCATCCCTGCTTTCAGCTAAAGACCTTGCTTTCACTAAGAAAACTGAGCATTTGGAGCATGCCACCATAACATATTCCCAACCACTACCATCTGCATCCATATACTCTGGTTCTTATCTGTTACCAGAGGCAAACTTGACACTACCTAACACCAGTCCTTTTAATTGTGTATTAAATCCTAAACTCTCGAAGCAATAACAGTACTCCAGAGATTCTGCACTTTCTCCTACATCATCAATTTTTTTGCTCTCCACTGTATCATTTCCATCCTAAATAATACGCTGTTATTTCTCCCATTAAAAAATAAAACTAAAAACCTTGTCTTAACCCACTTCCCCTGCAAGTTACCACCCCATTTCCTTCTTTTCTTTGTAACAAAATTCTCCAAAAGAGCGGTCTTATAATTGCTATCTCAAATTCCTCTCTTCCCATTATTGAATTTTTTATTTATATAAACTCTTGATTTTAGGATAGTTTTATATTTATATTTACAAAAAGTTGCTAAGAGTTCCATATACTCAACCAGCTTCCCCTACTGTTAACATCTCATGTTTCTATGGTATACAGCATGTACATATGGTACACAGTACCATAACTTGCCACAACTAAGAAACCAACATTGGCACATTACTAACTGAACACCATGCTTTATTTATATTTCACTAGTTTCCCCCTAATGCTCTTTATCTACTTCAGGATCCCATCCAAGATACCATATTACATTTACTCGTCATATCTCCTCAGCCTCCTCCAGTCTGTGACAGTTTCTCAGACTTTCCATCTTTTTGGTGACACTAACAGTTTTAAGGAGTACAGGCCAGGTATGTTATAGAATGTCTTTAAATTTGTGTTTGTTTAATATTTTTCTCAGGTTAGACTGAAGTTGTGTGTTTTGAGAGGGAATCCACAGAGGTGAATTGCCCTCTCATCAAATCACATCAAAGGTACATGCTATCAACATAATTTGTCACTGATAATGTTAACCTTGATCACTTGCCCGAATTAGCATTTGTCAGGTTTCTTCACTGCAAAGTTACTTTTCCCCTCCTTCCACATTCTACTTTTTGGAACCAGGTCACTAAACTTAGCTTATACTCATCTCCTTGGGGAGGTAGTATCTATATAAATTATTTGAAATTCTTCTCTACAGGACCCATTCTCTTTCAAACCTACTCCATCAGGAGTTTCCCACACCATTCTATTAAGGTTATTAAATATGAAATGTCCAATTTCCTTAAGTACTAAGTTTGACAGTTAATATCTCTGACATTTCACTTTGACAATTCTTGTTTTATTTCTGTTGTGAAGGTACATCCTCAGTTTTTCAAATGCACTTTTTGGCTTGTTATTATCTTTCTTTTTTTTTTTTCCAAGAGCAATTTTTGTGAAACCATGGATAAGTCAAAAATTCATGTTATTTTCAAATATGAGTTCCACTGTGGAACAATGCAGTGTAGACAGCTCGAAATATCAACAAAGTGTTTGGGAAGGATGTGGCTAATGAATGCACAGTATGTTGATGGTTTGAGAAGTTCCATTCTTGTGATTTCAATTTCTAAATTTTAGGAATATACACCAATGGGTCATATCTTCAGTTTGCTAAGATACTATTCTCATCATAGGTACAATGTCCCTCCTCTCTTTATGAGAATGCATAAACTTCCTCAGAAATGTGAGGATTGCCTTTCTCACGTTTCTTCAATCTCAAATCCCTAGTCCTTTTGTCAAACTGATTAGATGCTGATAAAGAGTAATTTACCATTCGTACACATGAGATATCTGAAAAACAAAAGCTGAGTCTGACACCAATCAAGAACTATGAGTGCCAGTATCCTTGGCATCAATAATTCATGCAGGCAAAATGTGATTTCATATTCTATGTTGTATATAAACATTTATTTGGATATATCCATTTATTTGGATAGGAACCCGATTTGCCTATATTCTCCAATCAAAAATTTTTTTATATGATCAATGGTAAGTAATACAAATTCCAACAACTTCAGAAAGAAAACCAGTTAAGCTGGTGAAAACAATGAAAAGGGGGGGGTTGACTTTTTAGAAAAAAGAATGGATTTTTCAAAAGTGACCAAAGAAAAGAAGAGAGATTTCATTTTGCACTTTAACCATTAGGAGCCTATCAAGAAAAGCATGATAGACCATTTAGAAAGTTATAATTAATTCACACATAAGAGCTGCAACTTAGGATATCTGTTCACATATTGGCTTGGCTGCCTTCATTAAGAGGAGCTTTACCTCAGTAAGCCCAATATTCTTTCTTTTAATGACATTCTGCAGAGAGTTGCTCAGAGTCCTGGTTAACAACAGGTTTGTTGACTTACGAATCATGTCATCAACTTCAGTTGAGCTGAAAAAGAAGGGTTAAGAATCAGTAGTCATAGGTAGCAGAATTATTTGGTAAACCATCAGGGTGCCAATGGTACTTGTAGTTATAATAACAGAATAATAATAGCAGCAGCAGCAGGAAATAATATTTATTGTGTGCCATAAAAAGTACTTTAACAAATTCTCTCAGCTTTTGTTTGCTGGAAAAAAATTATGTTGCTTTCATTTTTGAAAATTATTTTGCTGTCTATAAAATTCCGGCTTGATTTCTTTTTTCTTTGAGTACTTCAAGGATGCTACTCCATTATCTTTGGCTTATACAGTTTCAGACAAAAAGTCTACTGTAAATTTTATCATTATGCCTGCATGTAATGTTTGTTTTTATGAATGCCTTCTAAACATTCTCTTTATCTTTCATGTTTACCAGTTTGAATATTATGTCCTTAAGTATTTTTGTTTGTGTAATTCACCGTGATACTTGAAAAAAGAAAAAAAATTCATTTGTTTGTTGTTGCTATTGTTTATATGAACTGGGTTCTAAAAATCTTGAATTTCTTATTTGATATCTTTCATTATTTGGGGAATATTCTCAGACATTATCTCTTAAAATATTCCTTCTTCCCTATTCTCTCAGTCTTCTCCTTCTTGAAATCTACTGTTCAAAACTGTAGCCACAGATCTTGGGCATCTTGTTCTATTTCTTTCACCTTTTTTTCTCTTTGTGTGTCAGTTTGGGTAATTTCTATTGATCCATCTTCAAGTTCACTGATTCTTTCCCACAGCTACATCAATTCTACTGGTAAGCCCCTCAAAGGAACTGTGCATTTCTAACACTGTTGCTTATTTCAAACATTTCTATTTGACTCTTTTCTATAATTTCCATCTGTCTGGTAAAACTTCCTATATTTTCAAGCACATGGTATTTTAAAGTCCCTAAATGATAGTTCTAACCATCTGACCATCTGAGTCTGGTTCTGTTAATATCACTGTTGCTTGACAATGAGTTATTTTTAATTGCTTTTTTGCATGTCTCATATTTTTGACTGAAGGTTGGACATCTTATGTAAAACAGCAGAGGCTGAGGTAAACAATATTTGTGCTTGGAAATCACCATATCTCTCCTTGTATTGGGCCATTAGTATGGGAGATGAATCAATATAAGCAGGAGTTGAGCTAGGTTTGGGTTTTGTTACCCAAACCTATGGTTACCCTCAGTGCCTCATAGATTTCAAATTCCTCTAATGATAGAATGAGCCTAACATGGTGCTAGTGTCCCAGAGGGTTTTTCAGAATGTTTCTGTACCATCCACAGCTCTCAGTTATACCTGTATGCCTCCAACACAGAAGGGATCTCTCCTTCTACATTCTTGGCCAGCATCCAGTGGTAGAATGCTGCCACTTGCCACTCAGTTTTTGCTATGCTGTTAGTGGGAATCAAGGTATTTTCTCTTTTGTCCTGGCCATCTTCAGTCTCAGGTGTCCCTGTGTGTCTGGTGCTCAGGGATGGAGCTTGCTCAACATCCCTGCTCCTCCTTCCAGTGATGGCCAAACTCTGTTTTGTATCTATAGTGGGTCTAGTACAAGAGTTTTCTGCCCTTTTCCCAATGGTAGAAGACCCCTAATGGTATTGGTATAAGATCCCAGACACAAGACTATTTCCTGCCCTTCTTCTTCCAGGGTAAAAAGTTTCTTTTTCTTCAATCCTTCCTGCAGTAAAATGAGTCTTTTCCTGTGCTCTACATAGAGGCAGGGTTTTCTGCCATTCCCCCATGCCACAAAGTTTTTGTTCTGTATGAGTGAAGGGTTCAAACAGGGGGTAAGTAGAACTTCATGCCTTTCCCATGGCAGTGGCTGATCCTTTTCTCCAATACCTGTGACATCATCAGTGGATCTCTCTCATCTCCCACCAAGCATCTAAACTTTCTCTTGCACACCCAGTGTAGGTCAATGGGAAAGCTCATATGAGTGAGTGTAATTTCCCCCTGGGTCTGGGACTCCCAACTAGGGAAGTCTATATAGTCATGCTAGTTCACACAAAGCTGTTAGCAATCCATTAAGACTTTAGTTGATTCTCCCTTTCTTACTTCTGTGGTGTTTCTCCCTTCTTCTACCATGGGTTGTTCTACCTGCCTTTCCTTAGAGGAACCAGTCCCATCTTGGGTTTTAGCCTACATAGTTGCTTTGTAACTTTGGCTCTCTGATGGGTTCCAGAAAAGTTTTAATTTTGTAGCTTATCTGTGTTTTTTTTTTCCTCATTGTTAGACAGGAAGCAACACTCTATACTATAGATAGAGACAATAGAAGTATCTCACAGTAATTTGTTAAAAAAAAAAAGTGCCATGTGTATGCATGTATTCACATGGAAGAAAGATTAAAAGAAAAAAAATCCCCATATATAAAGTGTTATTATTATGTGGTAGAGTTTTGGGTCTTTTACATCTTTCTTCTTTGTGCTATTCTATATAGTCTAAATTCTTTACAAAGACCTAATTTTATAATGTAAAAAAGATCTCTCTGTGTGTATATATACATATATGTATTATATGTGTGTGTGTGTGTGTATATATATATATATATTTTGGTTTTTTAAGGTCCAGTGCAAATGACAGAGCATTATATTAACATATAAATGCCATTTATTTGCTATTTTTAAAAATATTTGTTTCCAAGAGAAAGAGTTTTGTGTCTTCAGAATTCATGTCATTACATATTTTTTCAATATTTTTAAAGAGAAAATTCTTATTGAAAAAAATGAAAGTTTGATTTAAGAACATAATTATCCCTGAAGCTACCTAAAAATCTCAGTCCAGTAATTTCTCTTAGTTTGAGAGCCTTGTATTTAAGAGAACTAATTGTTTTTATACGTATTGTTTCATATCCCACATTAACCGACCCCCCACCCCAAGACAGCTGTGATTGACCAAGTGATCTCTGTCACTCCAGGTTATAATGTAAATGTATTCCAGGGTATAAGACAAATGGCAACCAAAGAGTAAAATGGAGTTGTAAAATCCCCTTGAGTTGAATATTTAATTTGTTAACATGAAACATGTCACAGAGAGTTTTCAGGCAAAAATTTAATATATCCAGGCAAGAAAAGGGCATCAGACATTATCCCTTTTCTAGTTACCTTTCCTCCAAAAGAAGAGAGAAAAAGTCATTTTGCAATGAACTTGTAATAATTCATCACAGTAACATACCTAAGAATACTCTAGAGACCATTCTCTGAAATATGGTCATTTGATCAATAGGATGGGGACAAAAAGGTATAGAGATGGAAACCCTGCATAGGGGGGAGTTTTGGTTTATAACTTCCAAAGATAATTTCATTAATAAGAGAACATGTCTATGAAACCAATCTCATTTTTAGAGAAAAGAACAGATTATAAAAACTTTATGTTTCATTTTTTTCCTTGGTAATAATAGCTATCAAGGAAGTGATTCAAACTATTTTCTAATTATGTTCAAGGTAGCCTGGCATACCACATTCTTCATTCATTCATACATTCACTCATTTTTAAAAAAAATTTATTGAGCTAGGTATAGGGGATATCGTGTTGAACAAAAGATAAAATGTCCTATTTTACTGGAAGCCTTTTCTAACATCCTCAGTTTGTGTTTGGCTTGGATCCTATGTTGCTGCTGTATATACCAGTACTTATCACTAATTGTTGAGTTCCTCAATTAGACTAGATACTCCTAGAAGACAGGGATCATATTTTCAGCATCTTAATGTCTTAATGTCTTCAATACCAAGTAACATCTGACAAATAATAGGTTAGCTATAGTATATGATGAATAAACCAATAAATGAATAAAGAAACAAAGGGGCCTACAGTCTAGCCATACAGAAGCATATACATACATGTAGAGCAATAATGGTTCCAGACAATTGTATCTGCTACTCCCCTTCTGGCTTTGAAATTTCATCAAGTAGAATATTAAAATGAGTATGTCATACTATAATTTTCTAGTGAATTCTCATCAATAGAAAGGATTAAAGTACAAATCTTACTGTAAAGAAAATAGTAGAGAATCAGATGGATAATATGAATTTTTAAAATTATTCAAAAGTTACCAACTTTCCCTTTCATCATGACTACACAAATATAGCAGTGCCATGTGGTGAAGAGCTAATATTAGGACTTTCAAAATCAAAGCTGAAAGGAATATCAAGTTTTTCAGAATATTTATGTATATAGAGTCACAATCTTTGCATTTCCACTGCTTTGTATTATACCTTAGGTGAAGATCTTCTGAAAACTTCAGACAGGCGTAGATAAATTCTTTAATTTGGCTGTAAACTTTTGGCACAAATTCAGAGAAAGGAAACTTTTTGGGAAATGGTTGCTGTAAATGCAAGAATTAATGAAATCAAGTCACAAAACAACAAACATTGAAACAATTTATAAATTATTTAAATTGCAAAAAAAATTCTCCACACTGTGAACTATCTGTTTAACAACCTCAAATTTAAGAAAATGTCCCTAAAGTTTTCTGATACTAAAAAGAGCAAGACATAAATTTAAATAAAACAATAATCCAAATGTCCTTTATCATGTAAAGGGATAAACAAATTGTAGTATATACTCAGCAATAAAAGGGAATGAATCATTGACACATGCACCAACTTAGATGAATCTCAAAAGCATTTTGCTGAGTCAAAGAAGTCAGTCTCAAGGTTACATACTGTATGGTTCCATTTATATGTCATTCTGAAAAAGGTAAAAGTAGATAGAGAATAGATTGATGGTCTCCAGGGTCTAGGGTTAGGGGAGGGGTTGATTAAAAATGGGCAGCATGAGAGTATGACAGAACTGTTCTGTATCATTACTGTGGTAGTGGATACGTGACTCAATACATTGTCAAAACCAGCAGAATTATATACCATAAAGAGTAAATTTTACTGTATGTTTTGGGGAGAAAATGTCTTAAAAGTATAATAAAAGCAAGTATTTCAAAGTGTAAACCAAACTGGAACATCCCCAGCAATCCTCTACTTTTTTTTTTTTCTGAGACAGTCTCACTCTGTTGCCGGAGCTAGAGTGCTGTGGTGTCAGCCTAGCTCACAACAACCTCAAACTCCTGGGCTCAAGTGATCCTACTGCCTCAGCCTCCCAAGTAGCTAGGACTACAGGCATGCGCCACCATGCCAGGCTAATTTTTCTGTATATTTTTAGTTGGCCAATTAATTTGTTTCTATTTTTAGTAGAGACAGGGTCTCGCTCTTGCTCAGGCTGGTCTCGAACTCCTGACCTCCATCGATCCGCCCCCCTGGGCCTAACAGAGTGCTAGGATTACAGGCGTGAGCCACCGTGTCCGGTCCCCAGCAATCCTCTAAACATTTCAGAGGTAATGGGAGGGACCTAAAGCCATCTACTGATTTGCTAATCAGAAAATTCTGTTCCTCTAAGCCCCACAAAGAGTCCTCTGAAGGTGTTTTAGAGTGCTAACCCACTGAGTTGAAGGTAATACTTTCAATGAAATTGATCCAAATGAAAGCTTTAGAGGGTGCCAAAACCAAAGTTTATTTTAAAGCATTCCTTACCTTTTCCAGCTCTGTATCTTGGAATGGGAATTGTCCTACCACCTTTTTATACATCTCTTCACTTGTTACTGGTATGGGACTGTAGTTGTCAGAATCAAGTATGTTTCTATACATAAAATGAAAGAAAGGAAGGAAGGGAGTGAGTGGTGGTTAATTAAAATAATTTTCTGATGAACTCCAATAATTGCATATATACCCCAACCCAAAATGAATGTTTCCCAGATCTTAAATCCACAACACAGCTATTTGGCTTTGGATAAGGCTGTCTTTTAAAAAAGACAGAAAGAAACCTACACTCTGAAACAAATGGAACATAATTATAAATATGAACTACTAGTATTTGAAATTTACAAATGAGACAAAAAATTTTAAGGCAAGTGAGAAGTAAACAACAACAGTAACCCTGTACTAGATCTCCATTCTAACTTTCAAAATTGGCAAATGGTGGGGAGAGGGAGGAAGGATGAAGGGAAACAAAAAGAATATAAATTGTATTTATTACCACTGAACTATACACTTAAAAATGATAAAGATGGTAAATTATTTCTTTTACCTCAGTAAAATTAAATTTTTAAAAAATTGGCAAATAGGAAAAATAACTTCAATAATAAATCCAAACTATATTCACTTAATTCATCTACTGCTCTATGTTAATCATGATTTTTTTCATATTTAGTTCTCCCTCCTTAACTAGATTGGGTGTTCTCTAAAAGCAGGGACTATACAACCAAAATTAAAACAGAAACTCACTGAAGGTATCAGATTCAAAGCATCTATGTCTATGGATATACCATGTTATTAGTTTTCCAACTTCCTGTAAGGATAACCCTCCCCAAATATAATTATAACAATAGATAAATCTGGATTTTAGAAACATTAATATAAATATTAATATACAGATGAATTGATAATGGAGGATATGTTCATAAACTGTGAGGAGTAAGGTTAAAAGAACGTAAGATCTTAAATCTGTAAGAACTTGAAAACAAGATAAGCTGATGGGGAATGGGTCTTGCAATAGACAGGAAAATCACTTAAAGTAAAGGAGTAAAAGTTTAAAAAGAGAAGAAATTAAAGTGAGTTGACATGAAGTATGTGCCAAGAAAACAGTCCAATGAGACATTTTTGAATGGGAGATGTAACAGAATAACTTTCTTATTATTGTATGCATACTGCAAGAACTACTTAAATAATGGGCTTCAAACACTGGACTGTAATAGGCCCCTTATCTGTGTGTAGAGAGAAAAGATAATGAGGAATAACACGAGTGAGTCTTCAAAAAAGGCTTCCCAAAAGCCCAAATTATTCATAAAGGCTCAAATGCCACTTACTATAAGTGAGTTGTAAACTAGGCATGAACCTCCAAGAGAAAACCAAAAAAGCAAATAAGAAGATGCAAGATGATCTGGATGGTATGAACCAAGGGATCTGATATATAACCAAGGAAACAAAAATGCCAAAATAGGGTTTAGGGACTTCCCAACATAGTAGACACTAATACACTGGGATTGGATATCTTGGGAGCATCATTTTGGACCTTATCGCAATTCTCTTGAATTCTGGATCATAACCTGGAGTAGCTAGAAAATATAAGCCACATAAACTTATTGTCTACTGCATCTGAAAAACCTTGTACTTAAATGTGTGTACAGCAATACACAGGAACATACAGACATATGACTACAGATCATTTCCCACCTGAAAATACCTGCCCACTTCTTTAGCAGAGTTTCACTATACTGGTCTCTGATTTCTAACAGCATGTCAAAAAGCTGATTTACAGGAAAACCATACACCTGAAACAAAATAAGAAAATAGTTTTATTTTCTAAGGTGATTTTTTTTTAAGCAACATAAGACAGATTAGGCACTGAAATACATTTTGTTCTTTGGATAGTAATTTAAATGAAACCAACATGGTAGAATCTTTCATTCCCACCTCATACCTAGTGTTTATCTCTCAAGAATTAAAAGATACACAGCAAAATATCTAAGTCAGTCAGTATACCGGGTGTATTGTCAGCTAAGCCCTCCCTACAAATTCTCCTATAACTCCTACTACTTGTAGCAGCCTTCAGAGAAGAGAGAGAAAGTGAAAATGCTACCAATCTCACCCACTTCTAATGTTATTTTACTAGATATAATATGTGGTTCAAATCAACCATCATTATTCAAGATGGTAGGTAAAGAAACTACAAAATCGCCCAGCACCATATCTGAATTAAGAACATTTTGAAAAACTAGTAAGTGTAGTAAGTGGTTCAATTAATTGATTTGACTTGAGAGAGAAAAGGTAGTGGGAACTATTTATGAAAACATAAAGGGTCAGGCTGAAGCCCAGAAAATGCTATAACGAGATAAAAAAAAAATCATCTAGATCTAGAGAAAGAATAAATACAACTAAAAACTGAAAGATACTTATCCAAGTTTAAGTAGACAATAAAAAGATTTAGAGCTGATGAAATACTGATCTAGATGAGCATATGTAAACAGAAGTCACATACCTGAAGTGTGTCGGCAAAAAGTACAATGAGGTTCTTCAAATCTAACACAAGGTTTGGATCAGAGCAGTAAGACTAAAGGAAATATAAGACAAAGTGAGTAAAACATCTTAATTATTAAAAATGTAATTTAATTGTTTAATGCTTAACCTGCTAAAAGGCTCCCTAGATAGAATCCAACACTTTTCTGGAATAAGGTTGCATCAGATTCAACCAGGGAAGAGCTGAATTGAGAGAGTTCAGTAGCCATCTTCTGTATTTTTAATGCTTAGAATTTAAAAACACACTTCGAAATAACTGTTTGGTTAAAAAAGAAAACAACTGATACAATAGATTATTTTAAAATGAACAATAAAATACTGCATGTCAAAACCTATAAGAGGCTAAAGCCACTTTCAAAATAAATTTATTTTATGTACACATTAGAAAACATAAAAGATTGAAAATAAACGAAGCACTGAACTAATGAAACTAGGGAAGAGAGCCAAATAAACCATAAGTAAGTGTAAGAATAAAACTGATGAAAATTAAAAGCAGAAATTAATGACATGAAAAAGATATGAAAGATTTGATTAATTAAACCAAAAGCCCAAGTTAAAAATAAAATCAGTAAAATAGACAAATCTTAGGCAAATACAATTAAACAATAAAGAGAAAATAATGCTAAACCATAGAAGAAATCCAAAAAGGAAAATAAAATACACAGGAAAATAAAAATTACCAATAAAATCCTTATATAACCTCATATCAATAAATATGAAAACAACTGACATGGAAGATAGTTTCTGTGGGCAGGATATAAAGATGTCTGTGTCATCATTTTAAAAGTTTATTTATTTTGATGTATATGTCACTATTTTAAAAGTTCACTGATTTTGATATTTAAATTTTCTCAATTATAATTTTTGTTACTTGTTCTTGATCTCTCAATTTCTGAAAGTTGAATTCTCCCATAATGATGCTGCTTGTACTAACAGTTTTTGTTTTATATATATTGATGCTTCCTTGTCCCTTGTAAAAGGGCCATTGTCTTTCTAGTGGGTTAAAATTAATATTGATACAAAATCTCTCTCTTTTCCCATTTGAAGTTCTTCAAAGTCAACTCTATTCGCCTTGTGGAATACCGCCATTTCTGCTTCTCCTTCTTTATTTTCAATCTGTTTAGGTAATCTTAATTTATTAATATCTCCTACTAGCCATACTATAAAATTTTCTAAGACTTTGACAATTCCTGGGATTAATGACATATGTAGACGTATTCAAGCCATTTTATTTTAAGTTCGCTATTTACCATCATTTCTTTTTTATTTCCTTTAGTGTTTTTTATTGGTTCATTTCTTTTTGATTACCTCACAGTGATTAATAAATTATATTCTTTTTACCCATTGTTTACTTGAAATAATCTGGAGTCTTCATTAAAAAGCCTCTTGAACATGATGTATCACCTTTTGTAGGAATTATTAATAGCATTAAACATTACAAATAATCAGTTACTTAAATTTATCTATAAATTTTATCATTTTTTGCATTTATTTAATTCTATCCCATCTTATAGTTTGGATTTCTTTTTCGCTTTTTGGAGAAGACTAGTAAAAATCTTTTAAAGATAGAATTGGTAAAGAGTAAAATTTGAATCTTTATATGTATGAAAATGCCTTTCATTTTGCCCTCAAGCTAAAGTATAAAATTTCAGGTATGAAAAAATTGTCTTCTTTCATTTACCCTGCTTGACACTCAATGCATTCTTTCCACTTTAAGAAGCTGGTCTTTTTCACTGCAGGGCAATTTCCTTCTTGTATTTTATTATTACAGTTCCCTCTTTTGTCATTGTCCTTTCTTTCTAAATCTCTATTAGATACATCCAAAAGTCTACATCAGTTATCCATGTTTCTTAACTTTCCCTTCATGTTTTCCATGCTTTTATGTCTATGCTCTATATTGTGGCATATACATTTCACTTTATCTTCTTGAACAGAGAATGATATGCAGTCTTATCCATTTAATCTTCCAATTGAATTTCTCTATTCTGATAATCATAAATTTCCAAGAAACCAATTTTTATCTTCAATTTACACCCTCCTTTGGCTTGCTTTCATACTTTCCCTCCTTGTTACATTTCTTAAAATTGTGAATATAGAATACATAAAGAAAAATGAAAACCTTTATGTAAATTTTACCAGTTCAACAAAACTGAACAGTGCCAGCATGCCAGAAGCTCACAGATACTCTAATCACAACTCCATTCCTCCCTATTCAGGGAAACAATGTTCTGATTTTTATGATAATCATTTCCATGTCTTTCCTTAGTTTTTTGTCTGTTTGTATTTTTTAACTAATAGATTTTATTTTTAGAGCAGTTTTGGGTTTGCAGAAAATACAGAGTTCCCATATATCCCTTCAGACATACATCCACACAGTTCCCCTAGGTTCACACCTTGCCTTGCTATGGTATAATGGTTATAATTGATGATCCAATATCAACATATTATCATTAACTAAAGTTTATATTAAGCTTTACTTTTTATGTTGTATATTCTATGGATTTTAATATTTGCATATTGACATGCTCCATCATTACAGTATCATGGAGAACTGTTTTGCTGCCCCAAAATTGCCTGTGCTCTGCCTATTCATCTCCCCTCAGCCCCTGGCAACCACTGATAGTTTCATTGTCTCCATAGTTTCGCCTTTTCCAGAATGTCACATAATTGGGATCATACGTTACATACCCTTTTCAGATTAGCTTCTTTCATTTAGCAATGTGCATTTAAGGTTCCTCTATGTCTTTTCAAGGATTGATAGCTCATTGCTTTTTATCATTGAATAATATTCCATTATATGACTATACCGCAGTTTGTTTATCCATTCACCCACCAAAGAACATTTGATTGCTTCCAAGTTTTGGAAACTATGAATAAGCTGGTATATACATCTGTATGCAGATTTTTATGTGAATATAAGTTTTCAACCCATGTGGACAAATATGTAGACATACAGTTGCTAGGTCACATGATAAGACTGTTTAGTTTTGTAAGAAACCGCTAAACTGTATTCCAAGCTAGCTGTACCATTCTCCCTTCCTAATAGCAATGAATGAGAGTTTCTGATGCTCTACATTCTATATAGCATTTGGTGTTGCCAGTGTTTTGGATTTTAGCCATTTCAATACATGTGTAGTAGTATCTCATTATTGTTTACATTTGCAATTCCTTGATGATATATGATAATGACTATTGTTTTATATGCTTTTTTGCCTCTTTGGTGAGCTATATGTTCGGATCATTTGCCCATTTTTTAATTGGGTTGTTTGTTTTCTTACTAAGTTTTAAGTTCTTTGGGCTGGCCATGGTGTCTCAAGCTTGTTATCCCAGCACTCTTAGAGGCCAAGGTGGGAGGATTGCTTGAGCCCAGGAGTTTGAGGTTGCAGTGAGTTATGATCACACCACTGCATTCCAGCCTGGGCATCAAGGTGAGACCCTGCCTTAAAAAAAAAAAAAAAAGAGTTCTTTGTATCTTCTGGATACCAGTCCTTTATCAGATATGTAATTTGCAAAGATTTCTCTCAGTCTGTGGCTTGTCTTTTTACTCTCTTATTTTCTTTAGTTTATATCCACCTAAATACTCAGTCTTAACCAATATTTTCTTTCTAAACATTAATTATATAAATGGAAATAAGCCATATGTATAACTTTCTATCTTGCTTCTTTCATTCAACATTACATTTGTGAAATTCACCAATGCTACTGTATATAGCTATACTTTGGTAATTTTCATTCTGTATAGTATTCCATGCTTGAATTTAAACCAGATTGTCCATTTTACTACTTATAGACATTTAAGTCATTTCTAATTTTGAAAAATTCAACAATGCTGGATGATATTATTGCATGTTTATTACGGCATTTTAGGGCAAATTTCTCAAGAGAATATAGTTAAAAATAGAAATGTTGATTCATGGGGATCTTCAATTTTACAAGATAATGGCACACTTTTACAAAGTGTTTTACTTATTTAAACTCATTTCCTTGGTAGTGTAGGAGAGTTCCTATTGCTCCATACATTTATCAATATGAGTATTGTTAATTCTTGCATAATGTTCCCTCATTTCATCATAATTTGCATTTCACTGATATAATAAGAAGGCTGAAAACCCTTCACATGTTTTCTCAGACAGGTGGATTCTTTTTGTAAAGTACCTGTTTAAGTCTTTAGCCAATATCAATATATTATTACTAACTTGAGTCCATAGTTTACATTAGGGCTTACTTTTTGTGTTATATATTCTATGGGATTTAACACATTTGGGAAGTGTGTCTTTATTATAATGATTTGTAGAAATTCTTTATATAATTTCTAGCAGTTATTGGCTAGTCATGTCTTACAAATACCATTTTTCACTATGTGGCTTATTTTTGCACTATCTTTTGTAAAGTTTATTCTTAAGGTTTTAAAGTAGTTTAATGTTTAAAGTAGGAATATTTTCCTTTATGGATAGTGCTTTTTGCACCTTAGTTAAGAACTCTTTTCATATACTGAATCATTAAAATATTCTTTTACATTATTTATGGTTTTGGCTTTCACATTTTCATATTTATCCACCTGAAACTCAATTTTCGATGTATACTTTCCTGCATCATGATAGCCAACTGTCACACTACTATTCTTCAAAAAGTCTGTCATCTAACCACTGACCTTCCATGCCATCTCATTCATATATATATATATATCAATATATCAAGAATTCATATATGTATGAGACTGGAGGCCTATTATCTATCTAATGACACTATCAGATTGTCTTAAATTAATATGATTTAAATTGTCGTGATATCTGGTAGAGGAAACCTAAATACTTTGTTCTCAGTCTTGAGTCTCTTACTTGCTTTTGGCTTTTGTACTAGCTTAAAAATGTTATAATTAGGTCATAAGGTACCCATCCTCCCAATAATAAAACTATCAAATTTTGATTGACATTAAATTAAATCTATAGATCAATTTTGAGAAAACATGTCTTTACAATATCTCTTCTAATCAATGAACATTGTATATCTCTAGATTTTCATTAGGTCTTCTTTAACTCATTTTAATCTCTCAATAACATTTTAGAATTTTCTCCACAGAGGTTTTGTTAGATATATTTCTAACTACCTTTTGTTTATGCTATTGTATAAATTTTATCTTTAAAAATTTTTAATTTTTCAAATTTTATTCTCAGTTTATAAAAACACAATTAATTTCATATAATAAATTTGTAACCAGGAAACTTACTAAACTCATCTATTAACTGTAATAATTTTAATGTAATTTCCTTTGGATTTTCAGTGTACAAAATCACATCCTCTGCAAAAATTACCAATAAGTGACCTCAGGGAAAAGGCAGCTTGATTGTTTAGCCTATCTATATATTCAATTCCCTTTGGATTTTGCCACGTAATTCCTTACTATCCTTATGAATACTTTGAGACTTAAAAGAATATCTTATATGTGACATATAAAATGCAGCACTTTTAGTTGCTTTTACCTGAATGTTTGGTATGAGTAAGGTAGCCTTTTGTAGTTCTAAAATCAGAAATGATCATTACTTTGTAAATTTTTCTCCCAGTCCACATATTATTTGTATTTGCTAAAGAATAGTTATTCTATTTGTTTATTGTTGTCTACTATTTGATATGTTAATAATAGTTTTCCTCAAATATTTTATGACTCTTGGATGTTCGTTCATATTTTGGAATGAAGAACTAGGTTGATTAGTATGGATAACTGGGAGGGGTTTCCTCCTCTGTGGTTCTAAGTCTGCTTCCCCCCCCAAAAAAATGACTACAGGCTCTTTGTAAGCAGGTGGGACAGATGAATCACTTTCTTCAAAAAGAAGTACTAGAGACCTTCACTGAACAAGCTATTGTGACTTTAAGTAAGTGGTAAGGTTTAGGTTATCCAAGGGAATTGGACAGGTACCTGGCTGGCCAAGGCTTTAAGAAAGTAGACATCTAAATAATTTCCCTCATGATTTCTCAAAGGTCCATTCCTGTTCACTGTATTCACTGAGTCTGAATTTCAAATGTTTCTAGATTCCATCTAGAAGAATATCTCATGCTTTGACAGTACCTTCCTCTACCATAGTTAATGTAATATTTTCTTTTCTCTGGTTCAGTCATTATTTTGATTCCATCTGTTTTCTAAGTTCAAAGAATTTTTTCAAAATTTCTAGTCTATAGGTAGTAATTTGTAGAGCTTCTTTTTTTAGTTTGTTTCTCCCTCGCCCTCATTTTATTTCAATGAGAATAAAGTTAGGAGATCTGGAAGATACATATAGTAAGTACATCCTTTTGAAAGTTAAAAATGTGGGTGTGAATGTGTATGTGTATAAAACCACTAACAAAACACACTATTGTCTATCTATTACATATTAAGAAAAATTTTCAATATTTAATATGTATAAAACATAAGTTTTATTGGTCACACAGGATTATATTGCTCCATAATATGAATCATAAAAAATACTTTCAGTATTATCATATAATTTGTTGACCATATCATTAACAGTCATATTAGGAGATCTTTTAATATTGAACTATTTCTGAAATGAACTCTCCTTTTTACTAGGCATATTAACCTTTTAACATATTGCCAAATTTGATTTCTAAGTAGGTTGGATTATGTAAGATCTTTATCATGTCTTGAAATCAGCATTGAGAATATTGCACATATTGATGCATGAAATATTTCCTTCAAAATGTTTCAATTTATACTAATAATTTAATGAGAAAAAATAAAGAGTAATATTAAATAGCCACATATAAAACTAGAAAAATATTTCTGATAAACAACATAATCATTCAGATATAGTGTTTGCTTTTGAGATTTGTTTTGATGTTTGGGTTATTCTTACTGTGTTTTGCTTGCTGGGTAATACTAATACAGTAAATAGTGTCATGAAAAACAATTAGCATCTGTGATATCAACCACTCTCTTTTCATGGATAAAATGGTTCAGTGAGCAAATCTGTGTAATGCTGAGTTGTTTTTTAATAATTTTGTTGATATAATTTCCATACCGTACAACTCATCCATTTAAAGTATATAATTCAATGGTTTTTAGTTTTTGTATATTCACATGTATGTGCAACCATTATCACAGTCTATCTTAGAAAATGTTCTTCACTTCAAAAAGAAACCTTACACCCCTTAGTGCTACACTCAGAGGAAAGACCAAGTAAGGACACAGTGAGAAGGCAGCCTTCTGTAAGTCAGGAAGAGAGCCCTCAGCAGAAACCAACCATGTTGGCACCCTAATACCTGACTGCTATTATCTAGAACTGTGAGAAAATAAATTTCTGTTGTTTAAGGCACCCAGTCTATGATATTTTGTTATAGGAGCCCAAATTGACTAAGACAACAGATTATTACAATAGTGTTACCAGACACGATAAGTCATTTCAAAATGATTAAAGATAGAGTCCAATCTCATACCTTATGCTAAAATAAACTGTTTATGGTTGTGATTTATATGTAAAAAAAGGAATATAGAAATACTAACATCAAATACAGACAGACAAATAATTACATATGCTTTGGAATAGAGATGACATAAATCATAAAGTAAAAGATCAATAAAATTAACTATACAAAAATTTTAAAACTTTTAGAAAGCTGCAGAAAAGAAAGCAAAGGTAAGAGACATAAAACTAAGAAAAAAGATTTGCAACATATATATCAGACTAGAAGTTAACATTCATATTAAAGGCAGATATCCATGTTTTATTAATAAGCAACAAGATATAAAAAATCTATTAAAATATAAAATGAAGGCAATGTAAATGAACAAGAAATTCTAAAATAAATAAATACTCAAAAACATGTTAAAAGATTTTCATTTTTAGTATTAATGAAAGAAGAGTATATTAAAATAAAATAATTTCTGACAGATTAGGAATGATTTTCTGTTTTTAAACATAGCCTTCTGTAGAGTAAAGGCAATAGAGAAATAGGCATTCTAATAGATGTTATTCAGAGTTCTAAATCATTCACTATTTTTGTTAGGGCAAATTAGCAATATCTAGAGCCTAAGAAATGTATAGATACTTTAGCTTACTAATTTCATTTCTAAGAATTTGTTCTAAGTATAATTAATTGTGCAAGGATATATGTACAAAAATATTCACTGCAATGTTTTTCATAGCTAGGAAAACAAAACGAAAAACCTTTTTTTAAATCCCTAAATATCAAGTAGATCGGTTAAAAAATAATGGCACATTCCTACAATAGAATATTACATATATTAAAAGTAAAACAAATTCATTAGACATTAAATGAAAAACACAGCATGTTCCTATTTGAAATATATATTATATATTGTATATTCTGTATTTATATACTGAAAAAAGGGCCTTTCAATTTATATATAAGAAAGCTAATAAAAACCATGCCAGGGATTATAGCTAAAATTTGTTATGAATAGTCAAATTTCTAAATTATAATGAAGACTTTTTATAATAAAGTGAAACACTGAATAGTGTACAGATAATCAGCTCTAAGTAACAACTTCTCTGGAGGTTCATACATACCGAGTGGGTTCGGAGTGCTGCGATGGTTTTTGAAAGTGCCATTTCCCATAGTTCGTCAATGTAGGCTCTATTTACTAAGCCCTGGGTTGTATGTAAAATGTGATCTTCAACCACAAAAAAGCTAAGATTGAGGAAAAAAGAAAGCACAGCTGTCAGAGATTACAGTTTGATTACTATCTCAAGGGTTTGACAAACATTAAGAGCTGTCATCAAATTCAAAGTTAATAGTCATTTTTTTCTTTTGAGAAAGCTATTTAGTATCATAAATGAAATCAGACTTCTTGGACTAAGAATTACATCCATGATTGTGATATCTCCTTATTCACCTCTACAGAGATTGGAGTTAAATTTCTATTAAATGGTAACCATGTTATACTGCTAACGGGGGAAAATGTATAAAGGTAATGGATGCTAATTTCACTATATTAAAAAACACCAGGCAATAAATTTCAAAAAACTAATGGATTTGAAGGAGATGATGAGAGCTGAAATACAGATATATTTATAAGAACCCAACATATAAAATATCAAAATAATTCCCCTTATGTGGACTCTCATCAAAGTGTTGAAAAGTATTTTATAAAGGTTTAAAAAACATGAAAGCAAACATATTTCTGAACATTCTTGTCATGGCTTTTTGTTAGTATGCATTTAAAATGTATAATCAGCTATCTTCATATCAATGAAAACAATATTTTATTAGGGAATTTAATGATAGATTTTAATCAAAACTATCGATTACATTGAAACAATCTAAATCAGAAAAAAAAAGAAAAACTTGATGGAAGAATCCAATTTATTTCCTTTTCTTTTAACAGTATAGTCATTATTTTACAATTAGAACAAGCTGTCTGTATTTGGGGTGTTTATTTGGGAACTGCAATTCCATACCACTATATACACTCTAGATGAGGGTGGCAAACTATAGATAGCTTATGGGTTAAACCTGGCCCACTGCCTGTTTTTATTAAGGCTGTTTTACTGGAACACAGCCATGGTCACTTATTTACATATTGTCTCTAGCTGCTTTCACACAACAATAACAGAGCTAAATAGTTGTGACAGAGCCCATATGGCCTGCTAAGCCTAAAATACTTTACTAGCTGGCCTTTTTAGAAAAAAATTGCCAACTTTCGTTGATTATTTTATTCCATCTCACCAAGAACAGAGAAACAAAACATCATGTTTAATAAGATTACAATTCAATGTTTTTCTCCCTTTATTCACAAAAAGTACCCTTTACCAATATAATGTTAAAACAGGATGTTTCTTTTAAATCATTAGAAAATCAAAATTAAGTCCTATCTTAAGGATTTAGAAAAAGAAAACAAAAGAATTTCCCAAGAAAAACCTGATTTATTTTTCCAAGTCTCATAATTCTATGTATTGAAAGTGTATACATTTAAATAAATATATATACCTACCCTACAATTTGATTAAAATACTTCCTGTAGCCATCTAAAGTTTCATGCTACAACAAAGCAAAGGAGAAAAAGTTATTGTTTCTGTTTCGTTACATTAAGACAAAGTTAAAATCAGTTACTTAATCCCTTAAGGCTCAGTTCCCTAGACCTGTGGTCCCCAGACACTGGGCGGTAGACTGATACCTATCCGTGGGTACCTGTCCATGGTCTGTTAGGAACCAGGCCACACAGCAGGAGGGGAGCAGTGGGCAATAGAGCAAAGCTTCATCTGTATTTACAGCCACTCCCCATTGTTGGGATCGCCACATAAGCTCCGCCTCCCATTAGATCAGTGGGAGCATTAGATTCTCATAGGAGCAGGAACTCTACTGTACATAAACTGTGCATATGAGAGATTTAGGTTGCACGCCCCTTATGAGAACCTAACGCCTGATGATCTGAGGTGGAGCTGAGGCGGTGATGCTAGCGCTGGGGAGCAGCTACAAATACAGATCATCATTAGCAGAGAGGTTTGACTGCACAATAAATGTAAAGCACTTGAATCATTCCAAAACCATCACCCCTCACACCCTCCTGCTCCAGTCCATGGGAAAACTGTCTTCCTTGAAACCAGTCCCTGGTGCCAAAAAGGTTGGGGACTGCTGCCTAGACTATAAGGTTAAATATAATAATAGATAGTACCTACCTTATAGGATTACAATGAAGATGAAATAATACAATAAATATCTAGTACTTAGAACAATGCCTAACACATAGCAATCCATAGATGTTTTCTTACTGCAAATCGCATCCACCAAAAGTGGTCTCAGAATGACAGTAAACACTCTCTCTCTTTCACGCTCTCTCTCTCTCTTTCTCTCTAATCAAAAGATACCAAAGAAGGAACGTGAAAATGTGAGAAAAGTGGAGGTAAAGTGGTAGCCCTACCATGTTAGATGGAGGCTGGAGTACCAAACGAGCCTGTTTTCGCCTTTGTTTTCGGTAATAATTCTCAAATGTTTCCCGGGCACCCTGGAAAATAAACAAAAGGAAATGGGTTGACAAAATTAGATCCATTACTTTTGCATTTCAAAGGAAAATGGAAGGTCCCAGGTCTGGAATTTGAGGCAGTACCACATTTCTCAAAATATGCCATTTTAACAATGATAATAACCTTAGAAAATAAAAATAACTGTAACTATTTATTGAACCTTACTTACAAACCCATAAGGGTGGATACAAAATATCCTTATAAGGAAACTTCCAGAACTCAATCATCAGCACACCAAAGCTGGCTTCTGAATCAACTATCACAAATTCACAAGAATGATGCAAACCAACCTTTCCATGAGTTATAATAACAGGTGAGGAAATGTTCCTTAATTAACTCACAGAACATTCCAGAAGAAAAATGTCCAGAAAAAAAAAGAAAACCAGCCTTCAAATGAATCATGAGCAAAGGACCAATGGGAAGCATGAAAAAGGCAGGGACTGTGAAAAGTAAATGAGTCTTTATAATCTAACACAGGATTAAACCTAAAAAAGAAGAAACAAAGCCTTGGAAATTCTTGGTGCATAGTTTCCACTTTTCATTTAGGGTTTCTGAGCTTAAAAGGAGAAGGGCTCTGGAGAATAAGATCTGGCTGATAAGTTCTATACTGGGTTGAATAGTGTCCTCCCCAAATTCATGTCCTTCCCAGAACATTAGAGTGTGAACTTATTTGGAAATAGGGTCATTGTAGATGTAATTAGTTAAATTCAGATGTAGTCATACTAGTGTAGGGTGAGTCCTTAATACATTATGATTGGTGTCCTTAAAGGCAAAGAGAAAAGACACAGAGATAGAAACACACAAGGAGACTATCATGTGACAACAGGGTCAGAGGTTGGAGTGATGCAGCTGGAAGCCAAGAACATCAAGAATTGCTGGTCACCAGCAGAAGCTATAAAGACACAACAAAGGATTCTACCCAGTGTCTCAGGGGGAGCATGGCCCTTCTGATGCCTTGATTTTGGAATTCTAGTCTCCCGAACTGGGATAGGATACATATCACTTTTAAACCAGCTCTAAGAAACTAATACAAGCTCAAAGTTTTTAAAATATCATGCTCCTTCTATTACTAAATTCTACTCTTAATCCAAGGCTTTTTCTAAAAAACCAAGAGTAGTAAGGAAAAAACAACACAACACAGTGGTAAAGGGCACTGATTTTAGAACCAGATGATTACATTCAAATCATGACTCTGCCCCTTACTAGATGTATTAACTGCTATAAATAACTGTATAAATTCCCTTCCACTAATTTAAGTTCTACTGTTTAACTACTTAACTTTCACTAATAGGTGTGCTGTGGTTTTCTCATTTGTAGAAATGCCAATCTCATATGGCTGTAACAAGAATTTAGAAGAGATATAAAGCTCTTAGAACAGAATCTGATAAATACTAAGCATTTATGCAAGTGCTTATTTAAAAAATAAATAAAAAGCTGGGCACCGTGGTTCATGCCTGTAATCCCAGCACTTTTGGAGGCTGAGGCAGGAGGATTGCTTGAGTCCAGGAGTTTGAGACCAGCCTGGGCAACATAGCAAGACTCTGTCTCTACAAATAAAAAAATTTTAAAAATTAGCCAGGTATGGTGGCACATGCCTATAGTCCTAGCTACTCAAAAGGCTGAGGTGGGAATATTGCTTGAGCCAGAAGTTTGAAGTTGCACCGAGCTATGATCAGGCCACTTGCACTCCAGCCTGGGCAACAGACCAAAACCCTATCTTAGTCTAAAAACAACAACAACAACAACAAAAAATAGACACACACACACATAGAGAACACCAGGTGAAGAAACAGACACACAGAAGGAAGACAGCCACACGCAAAGGAGACAGATTCAAGTTATACAGCTGCAAACCAAGGATTATGGAGAAACCACCAGAAGCTAGAAGAGAGAGCAGGGCCCTGTCAGCACCTTGATTCTCCAGAACTATGAGAGATAGTAAATCTCTGTTGTTTTAAGCTAAAAACAAATAAAAAATAAATAAGATAAAATCAACGATTAAAGTGAAAGCCCTGGCCATCTGAAAAACTATGAACTTCAAGCAATACCTAGTTCAGTTTCCTTTGCCATCTAGAAAATTTGAAAAATGTTATTCATCATAATTTCTTTGTTAGATTCCTAAATTAACCCTAAATTGGGAAAGTTGACTTAAGGTACTAAATCATCTAAACACAGTAGTGTAGCTCGGGAGTTAGCAAACATTTTCTGTAAATGGCAGGATAATAAATATATTAGGCTTGGTGGGCAACTATTCGACTCTGCTGTGGTCATGCAAAAGCATTCATAAACAAGACATAAATTAATGAATGTGGCTGTGTTCAAGTAAAATCTTATTTGTGGAAACTGAAATCAGAATTTCATATAATTTTCACCTGTCATGAAATATTCTTCTTCATTTGATTTTAAAATGTAATAAACCATTTTTAGTTCACAGGCCATACAAAAACAGGCAGCAGGCTAGATTTGGCCCATGGGTCATGGTTTGTTAAACCCCAGTGTAGCTTGAAAACAAAGGTTTTAAAAATTCTAAAGTGATTATGACTGTACACACCTGAGTTTTTCTGCCTATAAAATGAAATCAAACATTAGGACAGCTATTTCAAGGCTTTCGTAGTTCATAAGTTAATGAGGAAGCAAATGACTCCATTTAAGAAATAAGAAGTGGAAACTGCTAGTTTGTTAAAGTTATTCCCAACCTGTCAGCATTTCAGAGCATAGTGGTATTATTAAATGTTAATTACATTCTGTACACACTGAAGGGCTTTTCGTTTTAAGGTTAATAGCCCTAAAGGACCTTTATTATTCTAGTGTGACATTACATATTCAACGTGCTTTGGAGCCAAGAAACACTTACTTGAGAATTTAGGGAAAGCCTTCTCTCTAATTAGACCATAATACACTAATTTAATTTTTTGTTGTAAATGATAGAAAATATATAAGATGAAATTCTATATAAAAATCAGATCATGAACCTCTAAACTGGATACAGTTTTGCCTTTCAAATATTCGTTCAGTAGAATAAAAACAAAAGAAAAGACCAATTTATCTAATAGGTCTGGCTTTCCATTTACAAAAACGACTTGAATTTTCCTTAGCACCTATTAAATAAATTCACCTTTGGTTATTCTATTCCCTCTGCCAATTTTGTCAACTCAATGCTCAAAGGTGAATTTGAGAAGTAAATGTTTGACCAATCCAATTGAGTAATTGGTGAAGTACCTGTCTATTCACAAATAGATGAACTATAGAAGTTTCACTTCAACTTCAAGCTCTTTGAATCACTAACATTAAAAAAAAAAAAGCTATTGAAGACATAAGCAAATATAAAACAATAAGCAGGGAAGTGAAAAGGTTTTTTTTCCTATTTTATGCCATTAGTATTACAATGCTCCAAAAGTTTTATGACAATTAAAGTATATAATCTCAGAGAAAAACCAGTCACTTAATATATACTAAGTGCTTACCATGTGATCGGCACTGAGAATGGTCCCTGTCTTCACTGAATTTATAGTCATGGATGGAAGACTGGCAATTAAACAAGCAATTATATTCAAATGAGCTACAGAATCCTATGGTTAGGAGTGATATGTGTGTTTGAGTGTGTGTGTGTAGTGGGTGGGGGAAGTGTCAGAGAAAGCTTCTCAGAAAAAAATGACATGTATACTCCCAATTGAAGAATGAGAGGAGTAAGCCAGGTAAAGAGAAAGGGAAAAAATGTTCCTAGTAGAAACAAAGACGTTCAAATTTTAAAAAGACATCACATATCCCAAGAATTTGAAAGAAGGTGTCCATAGCTAAAACTTCAGGTATAAGGAATAGGGCTGATAAGAGATGAGGCTAGAGTGCTTCATAAATTATGTTAAGATATTTGGACTCAAATGACCATAAGAGTTTTAGATATTTTGGAAGTTGTATTGTAGAGAGTAAAAGAAAGAAAGAAAAACTTCTATTCAAGACGATTAGTCAGAATCTGAGATATATTTAGGAGGTGCAAGCTGGTAATCAATTAGATATGGGTGACAAAAAAATAGGAAGAAAAGAACATTGATACATGGTTTCTAACCTGGATAACTGGTTTGATAGTGGAATCATTTAATGAGAGAGAAAACATATGTAGAAGGAATACACAGGTTGATCTTCACTATTCACAGACTCTTATTTACAAATTTGCCTACTTGCTAAAATTTATTTATAACACTAAGATCAATACTCATAGCTCTCTCATGGTCAGGCACAGACGTGTGCATAGCAAAAAATTTGAGTTGCCCAATGTGCATATTGCCGGCTAAGGTTAAATAAAGCAATTCTCTGCCTTTTGTTAGTTTTCATACTATAAACAAGTATCACTTTCACAGTCTATCCATGTCATATTGTTTTTTGCATTTTTGTGCTTTTTGTTGGTGTTTTTGCTGTTTAAAATGGCCTCCAATCATAGTGCTGAAGTGCTATCTAGTGTTCCTAAACTCAACAAGTCTGTGATGTGCCTTACAGAGAAAACACATGCATTAGATAAGCTTCTTTCAGGCATGAGTATAGTGTGAATTCAACATTAATGAATCAATAACATATATTAAATGACGTATATTTAAACAGAAACACTCATAAATCAAAGTTATGCACTGTTTGGTTGACGAAAATGTGACCAGAAGCTCACAGGAACTAACCCTGAATTTCCCCTAGGAGCAATGGTTCAGTAATCACTAATTCAGTGTTTGCAGTGACTTTATAGAACATAACTATTAATACCATGAATAAAGAGAGTTGACCATATTTGAGAAGATTGATGATGATGACTTTTGAATTAGATACATTTAATTGACAACTTACAAGTGCCAAGTGTTTGGGAGCTGGCGTAGCTGAGTGTACAGTTCAAGACAAATGGCTAGGCTAAAGATAATGGATTTCAGAATCATTAGCAGAGAGATCGTAATCAAAGACCTAGTATAAAGGAGATAATCTAAGAAATGCCTTTAGAATGAAAGTACAAAAGAACCTAGCACAAAAACGCCAAGGGAATTAGGAAATGTATGGCTCTTTCTTATAATTCAAATATAACTTTGAATGTCACTTAACTTAGAAAAGTCTTTTCTATTACTCAACTTAAAATGGAAAGTCTTGCCTAATACATAACCCTCTTTTCATAACTCCATCTAATATTATGTAGTTTGTTTATGGTCTGTCTTCTCTCATTAGAATGCAAGCTCCATGAGAACATGTTTCTAGTTTATCGCATTTATTGTTGTGTTCCCAGCCCCTACAACAGTGCTGGGCACTTAATACGCATTCAATTTTGAATAAATAATTAAAAGTATGAATAAAATATCAATCCATAACTTTTCTTGTACAGCTTCATTTTTATATTTACACTTTATCTCCTATTGCATTGACCATTTTCTTGTAATTATTCCTATTCATCTCATCCTGGTATTTTTCTACCTCCATTTTTCTCTTAAAGTATTCTGTCCCTATTTCATAGGGGTAATGGCTTCTTTAAACCAAATAATTTTCCAGAATTTCCTTTTGGTTCCTGTAGAAAATCATTTTTAGGATCATGTTTCCTCTAGATTTTTAAGATGCTGTTCCTTGACCTTTTCTATTTGGTAAGTTTTCTCAGATCTCATGTTGTTTTATATTGTTTTGTTTTCCCAATTGCTCTATTTTGAATGAGAAGAGGTCTTTCTGGACCAGTACATTCTTTCAGGCTTGTTTTGTGGTTTGCCTTTTGCCCATTCACCATTTATCTAGGATAGATCTAATATTCTTAAGGAAGCACCAACTCATAGCAGGTTGATGTGCCCAGGTCCAAGGCTGTGCCAAAGGCAATCTGCAAACTGACTCCAGTGTCTAGCAAGCGACTGGCCTACTAACTTTGTATGAAGTATGGGCAAACATTTTCCTACCAAACATTTCCCAGAGTTTAAAAAAGTGAACTTCTTAAAGTGAATGAAAACCAGAGTAATATAGGGTCTTCCTATCTTTGTTCTTGTATGGCACTATTATTTTGAATGTTCCCTAGCAAAGGATGAACTGTGCTGTCACCAACAATCCCCCATCCCCCATCCCCTTATACCCCTTACCTCACACTCTGGCAGCCTTAAAATAGAAAAATTCATGCACCCCAGCAGTTGCTGACTGCTATGATCTGAATGTATCCCCCAAAATTTACATGTTGAAACTTAATCACCAATATAGCAATGAGGTGGGGCCTTTAAGAGGTGATTAAGTGATGAGGGTGGGGCACTCCTGGATGGGATTAGGGCCCTTATAAAATAGCTTAAGGGAGTGGGTTCGCCTCCTCCTGCGTCTTCTGCAATGTGAGAACACAGCGTTCCTCCCCTCTGAAAGACACAGCAACAAGGTGCTGCCTTAGAAGCAGAGAGCAGCCTTCACCAGACAACCAAACCTATTATCACCTTGATCTTGGACATCCCAGCCTCCAAAATCATGAGAAATAAATTTCTATTATTTATAAATTACCTAGTCTGTGGTATTTTATTATAGCAGCACAAATAGACTAAGACATTCGCTAATGTATTCATGAATTCAGGATTGTATTTTCAAGTCAGAAGGTATACAATGGGAAGGGGATAAAGTGTCTTCTGACTTTTAAGGTTTGCTTTGTTTATAGCAGCAAAACAGAACTCAACAACTAAATCTCTCGATCCATTCAATCAGCCCAATGGTTACAGAAAATTTTATTCAAATTCAGAAAAAATGTTAATTATCAGCCTTATTTGTCAATGTGTAAGTTTTCAAATTTTTATGCATCTAAAGTATTAGGTCATTAAATATGAAATGTCCAATTCTAATCAAAACTGTAGATTATATCTCAAACAAGATACAGTACAATTAATCAAAGTATGTGCCTAAACTAGCAACACAGTTTTGCCATCTTAACAGTAGTGTATGCCAGCAGTGAAGAAGCCGGAGAGAAAGTGGCGATGAAATCATGAAAGGTGTTTTCCACAGCTTGTTGAGAATTGAATATTTTTCCTTGCAAGAAGTGGTCCAAAACCTGGAAGAAGTGCTAGTCAGTTGGATCAAGGTCTGGTGAATACAGTGGATGACAGAGAGTTTCCAAGTCCAGCTTCCGTAGTTGGAGCAGCGTTGTTTGTGCAACATGTGGTCGATCGAGCACTGTCTTGCAAAAGGATTGGCTTGTCTCTATTGACCAATCTTGGCTGCTTAATCACAAGCATCCTCATCATTTCATCCATTTGGTTGCAATAGACATCCACTGTAATGAATCGACCAGGTCTCGTGAAGCTGTAGTGGATGGTACCATCACTGGACCACCAAAAAGACACCATTAGCTTTTTTTGATGAATATTCCATTTTGGACTGCGTTTCGGCACTTCATCTTTATCCAGCCATTCTGCTGAAGGCTTGCAGCTGTCAAAGATGGATTTGCTTCCACAACAGCTTTTGGCTCATAATTATCCACCTTGGTTTCAGGTCACCCATGTGGCTCATTTTCAAGATTAAAATCACCAGAATGGAACTTCTCAAACCATCAAGATACTGTGCATTCATTAGCCATATCCATCCCAAACACATCATTGATATTTCAAGCTGTCTGTGCTGCATTTGTTCCACAGTGGAACTCATAATCAAAAATGACATGCATTTTTGACTTATCCATAGTTTCACAAAAATTGCTCTTAAAAAAAATTGAAGGATAATCACAAGCCAAAACAAGCATTTGAAAGACTGAGGATGTATCTTCACAATAAAAATAAAACAAGAAGTACTAGCACCTCTTGTATTATCCTGGATAGAGCTGGAGCCCATTCTACTAAGTGAAGTATCACAAGAATGGACAAACAAGCACCACATGTGCTCACCATCAAATTGGTATTAACTGACTTAACTGACCAACACTTAAGCGCACATATAGTAGTAACATTCACCGGGTGTCAGGCAGGTAGGAGGAGGGAGGAAGGGATGGGTATATTCATACCCACTGGGTGCAGTGTGCACCGTCAGGGGGATGGACATGCTTGAAGATATATATGTAACCTGAACATTTGTACTCCCATAATATGCTGAAATAAAAAAAAATTTTAAAAAGAAGTGTCAAAGTGGAATGTCAGAGATATCAACTGTCAAATTTAGTACTTAAGGCAATTGAACATTTCATACTTAATAACCTAGATTTTTTTAAGAAAGAAAGACTTAGAATCCTTAACATTTCCTATGTTAATTATGTACATGCCCTCTAAAATTTAATCCGAATACTAAATTCTGTATTATTATAAAGAAATCCCCACAATAAATTTTTTATCACTTGGTTATAGAGAAACTATATAAGAATAGCTAAATGATTACAGCAAATATTTTTACTTAATGCCAAAGCAAGAAAAAGAAATACTCTCCAAGCTCTGTTAACCTCTTATTCAATTCACTGGGTACTTTATTTACTTAATTTATATTTAATTTAGAAGTTTAATATTATATCACACCTATGTTATACTTGGGGAAGGGGACTAACGCTCAAATTACATAAAAGCCATTGCTATTCCAAAGCCTAATCACTAATCCTAGCACTAGATTAATCCAGTTACCAGGAAATAACATACTTCTCACATGATGCTGGAAATAGTTCTTTTTTCTTAACCTTTTGTTTACAGCTGTGTTTTCTACATTGTTTATCTCTTTTTAAGTTATTATTAATTATAAAAGTAAAATATGTGACTTGTCAAAAATTAGACAGCACAAATTGGGAAAACAGACAAAAGCCATTCATAATCCCATAATTCGGAGATAACTACTGCTTACTTTTTGGTATACTCTCTTACAGACATTTTCCTATTCTAAATGGATAGATATTTCACATATACATATATGTATTAATACATATATATGCATAAAATAGGATCATATTGTATATACTCTTTGCATTGAACTTTGCATGCAAAAATATTTTCTCCAACATCATAATTTAGCATGATCTACTTTTACTCCATAACACTGTTCCCACACATTTTCTTCAAACACATGCTATAAATTGTCATCATACAAATGCTGGAACTAACATCGCTTTGAATAAAGGTCTAAAAATGAAAATAAAAACACAAGTGACAACCTGGAATACTTCTCATGTGTCCAGAACACAAATAATATTGCCACTCAACATGGGCAAATGAGTGACGGTTTTGTTTTGTTTCTGTCTGTAAAAGTGGTTAAAATTTACTGCTAACAAAGCTCAAGGCCAAATTTTAGCTGCTATAGGTTACAAATGTGCACCAGTAATCAAATAAGTCAGGATCATGTGATCTCAGTGTTAGGGGGAAAATAGAAGCTGGATGAAAGACTTAACTATGGATTTCTTTTTCTTCATGAAAGGTAATAATGTACATCATATACAAAGACACCTGGAACATTTCAAACTATTAATGATCCCCATGCTACTAAACATAGTGGCATCTACATTCCTAGCATTTCAGAGAAAAAAATATTTACATTGGGACACTAATTCTTCATATGGGCAATATGTCTACACAGCAGGCAAAGAGGGACACACCTTATATCTTCTTTATTAAATATTCACTGTGCCCTTATTTGGCTAAACAGCTCTCCATCTAGTGAGTCTTTCCTGGCAGATTTGGTACCAGGTCTTTTGGAGAATGGACTGAGTCCTTCTCATCCATCACAATAACAGAAAATTAATCCTTGGATTGAGAAGCAGCTAAGGACAACTACAGAAAGAACAAGGGAGGGGAATAGAAGAAGGGAAGCACACATCATTGTTCTTCCGGCTTTGCCTACAGGAAGCAATATTCCATTAGGTCTTGGGCAAAGCCTGTAATTTCACCACCCTGACTGCAGCTGGAACTCCCTTTTAACTGTCACAGCATCCAAGTGAAGACAGGTTTATTCAGAGTTTAAAAAAAAAAAACAACAAAAAAAACGAAAGGGCCATTTTAATTTGCTTCCATGTGAAAAGGGGAGTACTTTTCATAGTGTCCCATAATGATGTTCAGCGGGATATTACACTTCACCATATGGCTAATTTGCACAGCAGGCCCAAGGCAGGATTTGCTTTCATTAGAACTGCCCTAAACATCAGACTACAGAAACATATGTAAGGAAAAACCCAAGATGCCCCCTATTGCTTAAATATAGAAACATTCAATTCCCAGATGTAAAAGCCCATTCACAGAGTTCCCATGACAAGGTCATTCAAGAGTCACAGAGGTATGTGTCATAGCTCCACACATGTATAGTAGAGCTTTGAAAAATGTCTAAAAATCAAGAGCCACAACATTGTCAAAACACTTCAAAAAAAAAACTATGTATGGAGAAAGAATAACTGCTCTGGTAGATAATTTATCATTAAAAATATCATTACTTCCAAATGTGCCAGTTCTTGATATCACTTAATTTGCTTACAAAATTAATCTACATAAACTTCTGACCCTTTTTGAAGAAAACAGAGGCAGTCTGATGTTCTAACAGAGTTCTGTTTATTTTTAAGATGGCCCTTATAACCTATGTTTGTCTTGGCATTTCCTCCTTCTGCTATATTCCAAGCATAAGCCATAGAAGAGCATCCCCTCTGGGGACTGACAGAGTCTGTAGGATTTTTAAAAAGAAAAAGAAAGAAATCCGATGTCTAATGATTATGGAGTAGTTGAGTCTGTGCTTTTGAAGAAAGCAAACATTATGATTAACAATCTTGGCCTTTGTAATTAGCTTCCCCCTTGCAAGGCAGAGTGTTAATTTATTAAATATTTTAACAAAGAGTCTTTTATTATCAGATTCAGTTTGGCTGGCTCCTTTCATAGCACTACCAATTACAACCAATAAAGCCTTAATTGATGACTACTTTTTATAACCTTTGACCCAAGATGATAAACAGTGGTACCTTAGAAGCAAAAGGGTAAACCTCAAAGGGAATGGTGTCTTAATCATGCTTAGCAAACCCAACTGCTTAAAATTACAACTTACCTACCTGGCTAGACTAAAAAAACAAAAAAACAAAACAAACAAACAAAAAAAAACCCACAAAACTGCAGACTTCCTCTATAATTAAGGTAATTGATCAGGAAAAGATTTGGATTTCACTTTTAAGATAAGCATCCCTTTTGTTAGGAAAACACTAACACGAATAATCTGCATATAACTGTGCACCTTACTGTGCTATTTAATTAAATAATATGATTTACTTCATTTGTAAATAATTTTAATACATGACATAACTTTTAATAGAAAACAAATAAAATGCAAGTCATTTTTAAAAAGTTTTTAAAAAGTACTATGATGTAAATTATTTTCTCACCCTACCCCAAGTCCCATCATTTTATTCAGTGGTCCCTAACATACCAGAGACTACTAAGAGTATGAGAGCAAGGAAGTAAACCAAATTACTTGCCCAACAATGGAACACCAAAAATTCTTAAGAGAATTGAGTGTCAATATTTAAGGAAAGTCTCTTCTAACCTAACTCATACCTGTCAATCTTCTAAATTGCTAAGGTTGTTCACAATTTGGAAGTTTACAATTTCCCAGACAAATAACTTAATCTGTTTCATGTTGCCAAAAATGAATAGGGCCTCTGAACAATTATTAAAGAGCTAATAGGAAAATGTGGCATTTAAAAATGTAAATAAAAATAATACCATCACATTACAGATGGAGATGAGAGATTGTAAACAATCCTCATAATGGAAAGTATAGCTTAAACCAAAGGTATGGTATAAGATTTTATACACAAAGAACTAGGCATATAGCTACCTTCTAAGTGACTTCCCATGCATATAACAAAGTCAATGCCAAGAAAAGCAAAAAATCTAAGGCTCAAAGTACTTTATAAACTAAAAAAGCTATACACGTTATTTTTATGATACATAAAAGTATGTAATGGATGTTTTATTAAAGACATATGGTTGCTCCCTGCATTTCAAAATCATGTTTGCCACACATACACACACAAAATAGCCTTTCGTATAGTTAAGTGAGGATTGGGGGAATTTCATTTAAATAAATCTATGCCATTTTTCCTCATCAACAGATGCTGTTCAGAAACTGACAAATTTGGGAGCTAAAAATAAATAAATCTGTCATATTAAACTTCAGATGTTCAGAAAAATAGGCAGAATATCTAAAAACAGGCAAACTGGACAACTATTAATTAGGTCTACACTTGGTAAATAATGTATGAATACAGGTGGAGAGAAAAAAGGAAATTAAAAATTGAATAAAATTTGCTTCATCACCAATTTATTATTTAAATTTATTATGATAAAATTATGCATGTAGATGCAGTTATAAAAAATAATACAGATCCCATGTGCCCTTTACCCAGTTCCCTAATGGTAAACATCTTAGAATACGACATTGCGTACAACAGTCCCCAATCTTTTTGGCACCAGAGACTGATTTCATGGAAGATAATTTTTCCATTGACAGAGGGGCTGGCGGTGGGAGAGGCTGGTTTCAGGATGATTAAAGTGCATTGCATTTATTGTGCAATCAAACCTCTTTGCTAATGATAATCTGTATTTGCAGCCACTAGCATTACAGTCTCCGCTCCACCTTAGATCATCAGGCATTAGATTCTCATAAGGAGCGTGCAACCTAGATCCCTTGCATGCACAATTTACAGTAGGGTTTCTGCTCTTATGAGAATCTAATGCCCTACTGATCTGATAGGAGTGGAGCTTATGCCCTCACTAACCCACCAGCCAGTCACCTCCTGCTGTGCATCCCAGTTCCTAACACCATTACCAGTCCATGGCCCAGGTGTTGGGGACTGCAGGTGTACAATGTTACAACCAGGACACTGACATTCATTGAGAGTTAAGATGCAAATTTCCAAAACTACAAGGATCCCTCAAGTTGCCTTTTGATAGCCATACCCACTCACCTCCAACCCTATTCCCTACTTAACTCCTAGTAACCACTAATCCGTTCTCCACGTGTATGATTGTTATTTTAAGAATGATACATAAATGGAATTATATAGTATGTAATCTTTTGGGATTGGTTTATTTCACTCAGCATAAATCTCTGGAGATTCATCCAGGTTGTTGCATGTATCAATAGCTCTTTCCTTTATATTGCTGAGTAGTATTCTATGGTACAAATGTACCACAGTTTATTTAACCACTCACCTGTTAAAGGACATCTGTGTTGTTTCTAGTTTCGGACTATTATAAATAAAGCTGCTATAAACATTTATGTATAGATTTCTGCCTGAACTAAGTTTCATCACTCTGCAATAAATGCAGAGCAATAGTGCAATTGCCAGGTCATATGGAAGTCGTATGTTTGGTTTTTTAAGAAACTGCCAAACTGTTTTCCAGACTGACTATATATCATTTTGTAATTTTACATTCCCTCTAGCATCTTCACTAGCATTTGATGTTGTCAGTATTCTGATAGGAATGTAGTGATAATTCATTGTGACTTTAATTTGAATTCCTCTAATGACTAACAATGTTGAATATCTTTTCATGTGCTTATTTGCCATCATCATATGTGCCTTGGAGAATTGTTTCTTCATGTCTTTTACTCATTTCCTAATTGTTTGTTTGCTTTTTACTGTCGAGTTTTAAAAAGTCTTTATATATTCTAGATAATATGCCTTTGTTGGATATGTGGTTTGTGAATATCTTCTCCAACTCTAGCTTATCTTTTTATTTTCTTACCAGCGTCTTTTGCAGAACAAAAGTGTTTAATGTGATGAGGTCCAACTTATCTGTTTTTTTTCTTTTACAATAAGTACTTTTGGAGTGAAGTCTAAGAACTCTTGCCTACCCCTAGATTCTGAAGATTTTCCTCTACCGTTTTCTTAAAAGTTTTGTAATTTTTATAGTTTTGCATTTAAGTCCATGACTCATTTTGTATAAATGTGAGAATTAGCTTGAAGGTTTTTTTGTCTTTGTTTGTTTATTCTGGCACTATTTGTTGAATTGCTTTTGTACTTTTGTCAAATATTTTTGTTGGTCTATTTCTGGGTTTCCGATTCTGTCCATTCATCTATCAGTCTATCCCTCTGCAAATATCACATCATCTTGATTACTATAGCTATATAGTAAGTTTTGAAATTGGGTAGGTTGATTTCTCCCACTTCATTATTCTTTTTAAAAAAATGTTTTAGCTATTCTAGTTCTTTTGCCTTTCTATACAAATTTTAGAATAATCTTTTCTATATCTACAAAAATCATGCTGGAATTTTGATAGGAATTTCATTAAATCTGAATATCAACTTGGGAAAAATTGATATCTTTACTATGTTGGATCTTTCAATCCATGAACCAATATGTCTCTTGATTTATTTACATCTTTGTTGATTCCATCCATTATCATTTTATAGTTTTCAGCATACAAAGCCTGTAGATTTTTTTTAGATATATGCCTAATTTTAAGCAATCTTATGTAGTATTCTATTTTTAATTTTGCTATCTACATGTTCATTGCTAGTATATAAGAATACAATTGATTTTTGTAGGTTTATCTTATATCCTGCTGCTCTGTTGTACCCATTTACTAGTATTAGGTTGTTTTACCTGATTCTTTGTGATTTTCAATATAGATAATCATGTTATTTGCAAACAAGATAGTTGTGTATGCCAATCTGTATGCCCTTTATTTCCTTTTCTTGTCCACTGCACTGGTTAGAACTTTCAGCCCTCTGTTGAATTAGAGTGGTGAGAGCAGATATTTTTGCTTTGTTTGTGATTTTAAAGAAAATCTATTTGGTCTTTAACTCTTAAATATAAAGTTAGCTGTAGGCTTTTTGTGTATGTTCTCTATCCAGTTGAAGAAGTTGTAACTGTTTATTTAAAATTGTGAATGAGTTTTGGATTTTGTCAAATGCTTTTTCTGCATCAATTGATATGATTATGTGATTTTTCTCTTTTATACATCACTGAAATAAACCTCACTTGGTCATATATTCTCTTTATATATTACCGAAGATTACTTAATATTTTGTTTAAAAAAATTGCAACTATATTCATGAAGGATATTAATCTGTAGTTTTCTTTTTTGTACTATCTTTATCTGCTTTTGCTGTCAGGATACTACAAGCTTCAAAAAATGAATTGGAAAATATTCCCTCCATTTCTGCTTTCTGTAAGAGATTGTATAAAATTGGTGTTAATTCTTCTATAAATGTGTGGTAGAATTCTCTAGTGAAACAATCTGAGCCTGAAGATTTTAGGGGGAAGTTTACACATTATGAATTCAATTTCCTTCACAGTCACCATGCTATTCAAATTATCCATTCTGCCTGGGAATGGGGGCTCATGCCTGTAGTCCCAGTACTTTGGGAGGCTGAGGCAGGAGGATCGCTTGAGGCCAGGAGTTCAAGACCAGCCTGGGCAACATAATGAGACCCTGTGTCTACAAAAAAAAAAAAAATTTAAATCCACTTCATATTGGGTGATTTGTGGTAGTGTGTGCTGTTCAAAGAATTGTTCAATGTCTAATAAGTTGTCAAATTTGTGCGTGTAGAGGTGCTCATAGTATTCCTTTATTGTCCTTTTGATATCTGTAGAGTTTATTCACTTTAATAATTTTACCTAAAGTGATAATCAGATCAGAGAGAAAAAAATATTTAAAATGTGAACAGGTGAAAGAACTTGGGTTTAGATTGTAACAGTATGGATAAGAACCCTGGTTTACCTTTAACTATGTGATCTTACAGAGTTTATTTAATCTCTCCAAATTGCCTCAATTGCCTTACCTTCAAAATGGAGATAATATATACTTGTTAGGGTTGTTATGAGGATTAAATACAACAATGTATGCAAATCACATAATATGGTATCTAGCATGTAGTAATTATTCAATAAATGGTAGACATCATCATTATCATTATCTACAAAAACATTGCATGATTATGTAAACCCACATAGTAGAAACAAAAACAATAATGTTGGGTCTATATTTATTGACATGAATATTTATGATGTGGTATATGTTAAAGGGGGAAAAGCAAATTATAAAGAAAAGCACACAGTTCGTATAACTAAATTTTTATAAAAAGGTTAATTAAATGTGTCCAAAGAACAATGTCTGGAAGGAAACAGACCAAAATGAACAGACCAAAAGGAAACAGACCAAAATGTGCTGAAATTGTGAGTAACTTTTCTGTTTTCTTTTAAAATGAACAATGACATTTAGAAAATACATAAAGATACTTCCTTAGTTCCCTTTTCTTAAAGAAATAAAAAATAACATAAGCATCTATATTGAAGGTATCATAGCGTCTAACAGGAATGGGAAACTTGCAGCCTCAAGGCCACATGTGGCCCTCCAGATCCCCAAGTGTGGCCCCCCAATCGAATGCAAAGCAATATGGAGATACCTCAAAGAGCTACAAGTAGAACTACCATTTGATACAGCAATCCTATTACTGGGCATCTACCCAAAAGAACAAAAGACCTTCTATAAAAAAGACATCTGCACTAGAATGTTTAAAGCAGCACAATTCACAATTGCAAAGATGTGGAAACAACCCAAGTGCCCATGAATACCTGAGTGGATTAAGAAGATGTGGTATATGTGTAGCATAGAGTTCTATTCAGCCACCAAAAATAATGGTGATATAGCACCTCTTGTATTATCCTGGATAGAGCTGGAACTCATTCTACTAAGTGAAGTATCACAAGTATGGAAAAACAAGCACCACATGTACTCACCATCAAACTGGTTTTAACTGATTAACACTTAAGTGCACATATAGTAATAACATTCATCGGGTGTCGGGCAGATGGGAGGGGGGAGAAGAGGATGGGTATATACACACCTAATGGATACGGTGCACACCGTCTGCGAGATGGACACGCTTAAAGCTCTGACTCGAGTGGGGCAAGGGCAATATACGTAACCTAAACATTTGTACACCCATAATATGCTGAAATAAAAAATAAACATAAAAATAAAAATAAATAAATAAATAAAGGGATTTGTTCTGTAAAGTTTGGATTCAGTCAAAAGACTGCACTCAAGGATCCAGAAGCCCACATGTGGCCCCAAAGCCACAGGTTCCCCACCCCCAAAGAGAGGAAAAACGTGCTTTCCTAGAAGCTGATGGGTGAGAATAAAATAGGTTCCTGTGCTATGCCTAGAGTTAGACAGGATTAGAGTTAACAGTACTGGCACCTGGAAAGGAACTCACTGTTCTTCTGGTAGGAATAAGATGACCATAACCGATGCTTTTGACCCTATCATCTACCACTTGTGACTACAGACACAGTAGCTGGCTATCTGATAAATAACAAGTTTGTAACTCTAGGATAACTATATGGGATAATTTCAGGCATCAGAAGACATCCTGCACAGTGGAAAGTTTCAACAAAAGGTCTTTTGAAATAGCCAAATATATGGTCTCCCTTAAGAAAGTAATAAAGCTATGCCTTTTAGGAAAGAGGGGAAATTTTTGCTCTTTTCTGAATGGGAGGGCCCAAATGAAGCCTGATTCTGGAACAAACTGCACAATAACCTGGCATTATAAATGGCTATTTGGCAACTCAAGGAAGGATGATCTACCCTAAGACTAGTCCAGAATGAGTTTGGCTCTGCCTGACTTAGGGCTGGCAGTGATCCTTTTAAAACAGCAGTATTAGCACCTGCCCCACCCCTCCTCATTTTCCCAAGCCAGGTCTAGAGTGAAGAGCAGAGAGCACAAGGTAATTTCTAATTAAAAATAAACCCTTAGCATGAACTTTAGAGAACTCTCCCAGCAAGGATGAAGTTTTAGATGGCAGTTGCAGAACCCTGACAGGCCCAAAGAGACCTTGTATGACGACATTAACACATTATTAGAGTCTCTCAGAAGGCAACATTCCCAATCTTTGGAGTGAACTCTTAAACATATTTTGCCCATCGTCTTTCTACCTAGTCGTTTTTCTAGGCCAAAACTACTGTGGTTTATGTGACTTTCTCCAGGTCCTTATATCTGATTTCTAAGTCTTTGCCAATATTCGAAGGTAAGGCATGACTATTATTTTCAATGTCGTTTTTCCAGAAACTACCAAGAACATTATTTAAAATTTTTATAAACAGCTCTTTCTCCTCAAACTTAAAAGACCAGAATTAATGCAAAACAATGTCACTGTATTTAATTTTTAGTAATACTTTCAGAACATATCATTATGGAAAAAGTCTTTTTACTAACTGCACAGCATTTGCTCCTGCAAAAGAAACACCAATGTCATAGTTAAAATAAAAGGGAAGTTTCAAATATGACTCATAATATCAGGCTTTGACCCAAAGTTTGTCAATCTCTAGTTTTGTGATCCACTGAGCAGATCAATTAATCTCCCTGAGCCTCAATTCACTCAACCATCAAGTCAATATAAGACACTCACTATAAAACTTGTCTATGTCAGACTGGTATAGTGAGGCTCAAATGAGATAAAGTGTGTGTTGAAAGTGCTGTGGAAAAATTCAAAGCTCCTAAAATTGAAAGGATTCAGCAGTTTGGGATGTTGACTATGAAATACCTTAGGGTTAATAACTAATATTGTCAAATGGAGAAAAAATACAAAAATTATCCTTCCTTTTAATGAGGATCATAGATTTGAGTCTTTTCTACTTCTCTACTTTCAAGAACTGTTTGAGAAGCAGATATAATACTAAAAATTAAACTAGATCCTGCTCATAAAGGGTATTTCATAGAGGCCACAGGAAAGAAGTATTTTTAATTATGTTGAAAAAAGGGAATGGAAAACTGAAACAATTTATGCTTCAGGTTTAAAAGCATGTACTAAAAATTTCTCTCAAAGATGTTATATTTTAACTAGATACTTCATTACCTAAGATTCTTGAAGAGGCAGGGGCTGGATTTAAGGTTTGAAGAAGTAGAAGAGACAACTTTACACATGCTTAAGAAAAAATTCTTATTACAAAGCATTAATATATATTGAGGAATCATTATACCTACTATGTTCTAGGTAGGCCTACTGGTAGCTAGGAGTTCATAAAAACAATCTCATTATCTCATTCACTCACCTCTACAACTCTTTACAGTGCATTTTCCTATCCCTGTAAGGAAACTGAAAGCTAAAGTTACAAAGATCATTGATAGCAACATGAATTTTTCTGATACTATCTCATGTTGTTTCTACTATCCTGTCCTTTTCTCTCTTTTTTTTTTTTGAGCTTTATAATTCAAAATATTAAGGGAGTACAAATGTTTTTGTTATATACCGCCCTTTTCTATGCAGGTTTTTTTGTTCTAATGCCAGAGACTCCACTTCCAGCAACCTGACGCAGGTAGCTTTTGGTTTCTTTCCTCCAGGAATGGATGAAGGTTTCCTTCTGAAACTCTCCCTCCCTCAAACCACACTTTTAAAACAAGTCACACTAAACTTCGGGGGAGATGAACAGGCCTAAAGTGGTTTCAGGAAACTTATATGAAAATTGTTTTAGTGAAGGAATGTGTTTCACCCATTAATCACAGATGAAAAGCTTAAAATACAAACACCAAATTTGTAATCGTATCACATACATGTCTTCCCGTATTTTATTTATTTTTTCCCTTTTCAAAATTTTATTTCAAAATATTAAAGGGGTACATACAGATGTTTTTGTTACATGGATATCTTTTATTATGCTTAAGTCAGGGCTTTTAGTGTGCTCATTATCTGAATAGTGTTCATTGTACCCAATAGATAAGTTTTTACCCCTCACCACTCCCCCTTCTTGATTTCCAATGAACTTCACATCTCTTTGTGCCTGTGTGTGCCCACTGATTAGCTCCCAATTATTAGAGAGTACATGTGGTGCTTCTTTTTTCATTTCTGAGATACTTCACTTAGGATAATTGGTCTCCAATTCCACCCAATTGCTGCATTACCTCATTATCTTTTTGTGGAATTAGGAATTACCTCATTCCTTTTTGTGGCTGAGAAGTACTCCATGGTGCGTGTGTGTATATGCATGTGTGTGTGTGTATATATATATATTTTGTGTGTGTATACACACACACACACACACACCCCACATTTTCTTAATCCACTCGTGAATTGATGGGCACTTAGGTTGATTCCACATCTTTGCAACTGTGAATTGTACTGCAATGAACATTCGAGTGCAGGTGTGTTTTTGATAAAATGACTTATTTTCCTTTAGGTAAATACCCAGTAGTAGGATTGCTGGGTTGAGTAGCAAGTCTACATTTATTTCTTTGAGGAATCTCTATACTGTTTTCCATAGAGGTTGTACTAATTTGCAGTCCCACCAACAGTGTATAAGTGTTCCTTTCTCTTTGCATCCACATCAGCATTTATTGTTTTTTGACTTTTTAAATAATGGCCATTCTAACAGGGGTAAGATAGTATCTCATTGTGCTTTTAATTTGCATTTCCCTGATGATTAGTGATGTCAAGCATTTTTTCATATACTTGTTGCCCATTTGTCTATCTTCTTTTGAAAAACTTCTGTTCATGTCTTTTGCCCACTTTTTAATGTGGTTGTTTGTTCTCTTCTTGCTTATTTGTTTGATCTTTCCCTATCTTAATACAAACTCCTTAATAAGTACCTCTTCAATGTCATTCATGTTTATAAAGATGCTGAAATTTTTAGCAAGGAACTCTTCTTTTCAAGCAAGGAACTTCTGATGCTCCTCTTCACAGTCTAGAGTGCTACTTGGTTTGAATCCCACAGGTATAGAATAAAATATATTTTCAATAAATATTTGTTAAATGAATAAAGTATAGTTGTATTGAAGCAGTAGTTGCTTAGGTTTTTTTTGGTATAGTTGCTGTTTTTCTTGGAATGAATGACCTACAAAGAATGTATGGTGACTAAAAATTCACATTAGGGATAGTTAGAGGTATACATACTCTTTGCTGTAAGCACCAAAGTCTTTTCCACTTTGGTTCTCCAAAATGGATAAGGAAAACCACTTTGTGTGGCCTGACAGATACATTAATGACCTTAAAAAGAATGACTGGTATTAAAGTAGCACAGAAGAAAGATAAGAAATATATAAAATATTTCAGTGTTTTATGGAAATTATGTCAAGATTTTCAGGGTAAAGGTAAGTGTTATAGGAAAATACCAGTAGCAGCATTTTGACAAATGCTGATGGGATTTCTCCAATAATGTGACAGTTAAGTAGAAATGGTTTAGAGCATTTTATTACCTTTTAATCGGAGCATCACATACAAAGAATTGATTCTATAATACTTCCTCAGATCAAGACACATTGTTGAAACATTTAGTATTGTATTTTTAAATTTTTTCTCTTTCATGCCGCATTTTCAATCATGCTCCCCTCACCAACACAGGTACTCACTTTAGTGTATATTAGATGTGTCATTTAAATGAACGTTTTGTATTTATTTATATAAAAATGTATTTTTGAAATATGTATAGTATTATCTTATGGTTTTGTTTTCATTTATATAAATGCTATTGTATTGTTAATTATATTATTTCTTACTTGGATCCCCCAGCATATTTATGGAATCTATATACATTACTATATTTAAATACTCTTTAGCATTTATAAATGCTTGGTATATGTTGCATATTGTATTTAGTCATATATAAATACAAATTTTTAAGTTTTTATCTTGCTTATTAAAAATATATTTATATTTTTTGATACATATTAGATATACATATTTTGGGGATTGTAAATATCAATTTTACTAATTCATTTCCACAGTGATGAGTGCCTAGGTTGCCTCCACTCTTTGCTACCAGAAACAATGCCAAAATAAATACTCTCATAAACTTTTCCTTCTGGAAATACCGGAGAGCTTCTTTGAGGTATGGACCATCACAATGTGGCATCAGGTCTTGACAGCAAGCCACTAGCCTATATAGCACAGCAACTTTGGATAAATCAGGAAAAAGTCTGTTAAGTTACCACAAACTTCCTGTTAGAATTTTTATTTGAATTCATTGATTTTACAAATTAAACAGAGGAGAAATTGACAATTTTACAATGAACAATTGGACAACCTATTTATTAGTTATCTCTCTCCATTTATTCAGCACTTTGTTTAAATCCTTTAACAGAATTTTGAAATTTTCATCACAAAGGTCTTGCACATTTTTATGTTAATATCTATATAACCTATTAAAAGGTTTATTTATTTTCAATTGTACTTTCTTGATGGATATTCTTAGTAAAAATCATGCTTCTACCTCTTGCTTAAGCATCTCTATAGCAAGAGTTGTTTCTTCCCTCCTTTAATCTGCTTCTTCATTAAGACAGATGACTGCTGGGGCCTCAAGTTACTGACACCCAATAGCCCTAAAAGTATCTATTCCATGGCTGAGACTTTAGAGAGATTTTAAAATTTTCCCAGATTCACACATGCCACTAATATCACAAATGACACACCTAAAGAAAGATAAACTAAATCTAAACCATGGGATTATGATGACAGATGATGTTAAAATTGTCACAACTGTTCATAGAGGTTCAACACTAGCATATATACATTGTAATATATACATTGAAGATTTAGCTTCAAGCTTCTAGAAAATGTAGCCATCTGCAGGGCACTGCAATAAATATCTTGGCAGCCTTGAAGGAACCATCATTTCCAAAAGACATAGCCTAGCAGCCCCCCCAATTTTTTTCTCCAGCCCATTCTCCTCAGAGAAGAATTCATTGTATGTTTAAGGAACAAAAGATATTCTTTATAAATTAGTGTTAAATATGCACTGCATAATTTTGTACTTACCTAAAATTTCGTAAATGACCAAATGTTTAAGATTATGGATAAATTCTTATTTTTTTCATATTTCACAGCCCATTATATCATGCAACTGCCACTTCCCTATAGCTAGAATGGTTAAAAAAACAAAACAAAACAAAAAAAATGGAGATTTTTCTTAAGGTTTTAGTAGCTTATATAAAAATTCTAGCAAAATTGATGTGGATACCAACATTAGGATTTCTAGGTAGTATTCATCACTTTTATAAATGTCATCCTTTTATTAATAAATGTGGTTGCCCAGAGACCCATAAAGGTTCTAAATTTATTAAGAAATGGTATACCAAGTTGACAAGAACTGACAATATTTTTGAGATGTACTGACCATCAACAAAATTGAAAGAAAATTAAAAGAGGGCTTAATAATCATAGCGGATATTCTTTTATGGAAATGTTAAACATACTTACACTGGAAGTGACCAAGAATTTCTTCACCATAAGAGGGAGGTGAACCTCTCTCATAAGAGAGAGGTTTCACCATAACATATTCAAGGTTCATATATATTGATTCATATCTGATGAGCAGCAATATTCAACAGAAATACAATGCAAGCCACAAATATGAGCCACATATGCAATTTAAGATTTTCTAGTAATCATAGTAAAAAAAGTAAAAAACAGGTTATATTAAACTTATAATATATTTTATGTAACTCAGTGTATCAAGAATATTATTTCAATAGGCAATCAATATAAAAATTATTAATGAAATATTCTGCATTCCTTTTTGGTAGTGAGTCTTTGAAATCTGGTTTGTATCTTATGCTTACAGCATATCTCAATTCAGACTACTCATGTTTCAAGTGATCAAAAGCTACATGTGGCTAGCAGTGGCTATCACACTGGACAGCACAAGTCTAAACCATCCAGAACAGAAATTGTGCCCTAAGTCAGAAGGATGGGACCATGTGCTCTGCATGCTATAAATGTGTAATAAATATTTACTGAATAGATGAATGAACAAAGTAAATGAAGTGAGACAAAATCCTAAAGCAAATAAAATAGTATAACACAAGCATATAAATGGAAACATCATCCATCAAACAAACAGGATTTAGCTCTATGTATAGTTCTCTGCTCCAACCATCACTAGCCTGCTATGTAATTATCGTAGTTCTTAAGTTATAGGAACAGAACTCCATGGATGAGCCTCTTGAGGTGGGAATAGGCACTGGCTGAAATAATGACACTAGGGTCACAACCAGAGTAGCCAGTGAAATACATACAACAATGTCTCACTAAGCTCAAGTACCAGTTTTTTTTATCAATGGGATAAATTCAAGTATCTAAATCACTACAACACACCACTATCCACTAACCTGAAGCATAAAAGCTGCCCCCAAAGCCCAGAATAGTGCAAAACCTCCAGCTGACAAAACAGCCTGCCCAGAACTGCTTGATTTGCCAGTAGAGCAAAGAAAAGGAAAAAAAGAATGGGGAGGGGAGCATCTAACATACTTCTTCTGCCCTGTTGTTTCTACTCCCCACGATGACAAGACCTTTGTGAGCAGGCAAGGGAGTTGAGAAGAGAGAACTCAATCTCTGCAGTCCAGGCTGCTTCACATTTTTCAGAAATTACTGCATGTTCAAACAATGGGATATTTGTCAAAGTACAACCTGATCACCAGAATTCATCTGTTTTTCATAACCACATTTGACCTAAACTGTGCTGACTAAACAAGGTACCCTGTGTTTTGCAGTCTGGAAAATGTGGCTCCCAACATCATTTTAAAACACACTAAAACCTCTGGCCCCTAGACTACAGCCTCTTGGTAACTAAGTGCATTTGGATTAGGCCAAGGATGATGTCTGCTGGCTTCCCTTGTTACAGCAATCACAGATTTTTATTTTCAACTCATATTTGGGTTAATTTCTCTTTTTGTTGTATGTATCTATCAAGAGAGTATAAAAGAGCTATAAAATTTTTTATACTTTTTCCTTTCCTATGGGCTATGTATATACATATAAATTTGCATCTATAACACATACCCTTTTAATTTTTTATTTGGATATAATTTCAACTTATAGAAAAAGTATAAGAATAGTACCAAAAAAAGTACCCTTGACCCAGATTCAACTACTGTTAATATTTTGCTACCTGTGCTTTATCATTTGCTCAATACAAATCATTTTCTACATACATTTCTTTCTTAACCATTTGAAAGTATGTTATATATATCATATTTCTTTACTTCTAAATACTTCATTGTGCATTTCCTGAGAATAAGGATAACTGCTTATATAATCACAGAATAGTTAAAATTTCAGAAAATTTAGTTTTTTCTTAATCAACTGTCCATATTCCAATTTTGTCAATGGACCCAAAAATTCCCTTTACAGTATATTTTTCCTCAAGTACAGGATTCCATCTAGAATAGGATCAGCAAACCATGGCCCTTGGTTCAAACTCATCCCATTACCTATTATGTAAATAAAGTTTTATTGGAATACAACCACACTAATTCATTTATTTATTGTATCTGGATGCTTTTGAGCTGTAACAGTATAGTTGAGTGGTTGACAGAGAGGGACCTGATGGCCCAAAAAGCCTAAAATATTTACTATCAGGACTTAAATAAAAAAAATGTTTGTGAATCCCTGGTCTAGGACAATGCACTGAACTTAGTTGTCATGTCTCTTTAGCTTCCTTTAATCTGAAAAAAATTCCTCAGCTTTCCTTTATCTTTTATGACTGACATTTTTTTAAAACATCTTTTTTTCTCTTTTTCTCTCTCTTTCTTTCTCTTTCTCTTTAAATGGAATGTTACCCATGTGGGATTTCTGTGTTATTTCCTCATAAATTAGATTCAAGTGATGCAGTTCCACATCAGAATACTAACTACATAAGGAATGCTGTATCTCTTTTAAGGGATCTTATTCAGAGACATATAATAGCTATCTGATCCTTGATTGTGATATTAATTTTGATCACTTGGTGAAAGTGGTGTCTAATTACCTTTTTGTAAAGATGGTTTATTTTAGAGCACTTGTAGATTCACAGCAAATATGAGAGAAAAGTATAGCCTCCCCCATTGTCAATATCCCCCACCAATTACTATTTTTCTCTTTTTGTTAATAAGCAATCTTGGGGAGACACTTTCAGACCACACAAACATCCTATTCCTTACCAAAATGCCCTCCTTAGATTTAGTATCTATTAATGATTCCTGCCTGAATAAATCTTTATTGTAATGTTTGCAAAATGTACCATGAAGGGTCTGAGATTTTACCCACTTGCAAGCCAACAAATGAGTGTGCCACAGTTTCATGGATTCTGCCAGAAGGAATAAGATTTCTAGATCAGAGACAAAGGACTTTATTAATCATATCAACAGAAGTAGCCAGAGTATCAGCATTTGTCTGCACAAGTTCCCAGAGTCCCAATTTCCAAAGGGCAATGTGAAAAGGTCCAGATGACACCTGCACACACAGTGAGTTGTACTGAAGGTGAACAACCCTAAGCATAGGAAATCCAAATCTCTTTATTTCATAGAAAACACTATCCCTATCTTCCAAGGCTGGAAGCACACCTGCTTATTTTCTGATGGGAGACATTATCCCCACTTTTTATAGCTGTTAGCTATGTAAACACCTATGAAAACATGGTCTGGATCAAACACAGTGCCTCTGCTTGCAAGATGTACAGAGATGCAAGAGACCCATGGAGAATTGTCTCCCAATAGTCAGTACTCAGCAGTCTCCTGTAAGTAAGACCACGTCATTCTCTCCTATTTAGGTATGTATGTATGTACTCATTAATTCATTCCTATATCTGTTTATCATTAGTATGCACTCATGGTTTTCTATTTTTTTTTTTTTTTTTT
>VBSM01002608.1:117923854-117980793 GCA_008086735.1 Cheirogaleus medius | reverse complement strand
AATGTTATTCCTACATGTCCACTTAGGTGTTGATCCGTTAATACCAATTTATTGTGTTTTTAATGGAAGAAATTATAATTCTGAATTTATGAACAATGCAGGGAAATCTAGAAAGACAATATGCCATATGCAACTAAAGCTTAAGGGAAGAGTCCTCAAAGCCCTCCCAAAAAACCTGAATAATGGTGTAAAAAAAAAACACACAATTAGCAGCTGTAGAACACTTATTTCAAGTTTGGTCTGGTTTGGGCCATTCACTGTCTTATACATAATACTGGTTTCAATGGCATGATTTTATGTCAGAAGTGGAAAAAATAGTAGGCAAATGGGCTCATTTTCATGCAAGAAAAGAAATTGATCTTACTGCTTAGTAAAGGAAAACACTTTCCTTCTTCCTGATAACTATGGTCATCAGGCTTCCCCATAGGATAGTTGTAGAGCAAAAATTCTGACACTGTCACATAAAAACTAGGAGTAAAGAATTGTTAAAGTATGCACCAAAGACAACTCTGAAGAAAAAAGACTTTTTGAAAAGGTAGCCTAAAAAAATGTAGAAGGCCTTCCCACCCCCACTCCTATTCCCAATCATTGCTGACAGGAGACCAGGCCCAGCCCCTGATTGGGTGTAGAAGAAAAAACATGGTTGATTAGGTTTACAAAGTTCATGTATTTATTATATATCATATTAGAGGACAATATAAAATACTGAGTAAATAATGCTTATAAAGTCCTTACAATAGGTCTTCACACATAGCATAATAAAATAGTTGCTTTGATAATAATGACAATTGATGGAAAAAAGAACACAAGAATTTATATCTAGTTTTTAGAGTTAATTCCACTATTTACTACTTATGACTTTAGGTGAGTAACTTAAGGCCTATTCTGTGAAAAGAGACAGCTAAAAGAAAGGGTACACAAAAACTCTTCTTCTGCTAACATTTTATGATTTTTAATCTCTAGATTAGAATTTTTATAAAGGTAACATTAAATGTAGGTGAGTTGTGGGAAAAAGCATACTGGTTTTCTTGCATTATTTCTTATATCTGTGTATCTATGTCAACATATTCACTAGTCTGGTTCCTGGTCTCTTATTCCTTCCTCATTGCATTCTTAAAAAGTCCTTTTTATAATATGAATATTTGGTGAGTGCGGGCTGGGTGGAGTATGTGCGAATTGAGACAAAAAATGTTAATGATTTACTATACTCCAGGTACTACGTCAGGTGTTTTTGAATATATTCTTTCATTTCATTCTCATAGAAACACTGTGAGATGAATACTATTATTTGCATTTTTAAAATGGAAAAATTGAGGGCATTAAAAGTTAAGTAATATATGTAAATCAAGATTCAAATATATCTAATTTGTTCCTGATTTTTAAAAAACACCATGTTGACTAGAAGTCAGTTGATTTATCATTTTAATTATTTTAAAATTATAAAAGAATTTAGCATGTTTGCAAAACTTTTTATTCTTTGAAGCTACTGTTTTCTCAATGAACAGAAATAAGCTCAGAAGGAATGCAGCTTTTACACTTTGGCTTCTCCACTCCTTTTCTTTCTGAAATATAAAATGATACCTAAAGATGTAACAGCCATCTTGCAAGCATAAGGACAAAAGCCACATGCTAAAGATGGAGGATTGGAACAACTAAATTTAGAACTTAGGTCTTTGATGACAGTGTGGAGCCAGCATACCAACACTGAATTATCTATATCTGGACATATCATGTTATTTAAAAAACAAACTCTATATTTGTTTAAATCATTATACTGGGTTTTATTTACATACAGTTAAATGTAATAAATGATTTCATTTTCATATCCAAAAAAATATGTCAACATTTCTTATACTTTAGTTCAGGGCAGTGAGAAATCCTTAACCTTAATTAATAACACTCCATATAATAGGACAATGAACAATATTAATCTCAACCAAAATAGGTCTCTATTAATTTTTCATAGAGTACTTTCTTGAGGTATTTTAAGTATTCATTCATTCATTGTATAGTTATTTATTCAGCTCCTTCTATGTGGTAAGAATTATACAAATTCTGAGATTTCAGGAAACTCTAGTTAAAGAATCTGAAGTAAAAAAGTAAGATAGATCCTGCCTACATTCCCTGAGAAAATCTTGGGTATGGGCAAGCAGAGAGACTGAGCTTTCTACTCCAGTATTAAGGCCCTAAATTATTTCTCCTCTAATCTGTTGGTTTGAGTTATAAGAATCTGAGAAAGTAGAGAATCCAACACAGTCCCAAACTCAGCTTTATCAAACTCCCACAATTTAAAATAAATCAGTTATATTCATAGGTTAAAAAAGATAAACTCTTCATTATACCCGCTGTAATTAACCATAAATAAATATGAGCCCCAGATATGGCATTTGCTTCTGGTAAGAAATAATTTTGCTATATGCAATTTACATAACTGTCTGAATGACCAAATTCCCCTATAAAACAAAAGAAAACTACTTTTCTCTCCTACATGATCTTTTGTTGTTTAGATCACAGGGCACTGGCTGCAGTTATTTACTGCTCCCTTCATAGTATTGATAACTATTTGGACAATTATTAAACTAGGTATCCAAGATAGAACTCATATTAGGCAAGCAAAAAAACCCTGAAAATTAAAAAATTTAACAATAAATAAATCTGGCAGTTATAACCAAAATAGGTTGTAGGGAAAAAACGTAGAACTAGAAAAAGGAAGAAAAATGTAAAAGAGATCTGCTGGACATCTGAGATAAGAGAAAGTGAGTTATAAAAGCCAAATCCAGAGATGTCAGGAATGGGAGAAATTTGGCACAATTTAGAAGAGTCATCAAGAAAAAGAAAGACAGAAGTATGTTCCAGGAGAGAGAACTGCCTGTGCAAAGGCATCACTGTGAAAGCACAGTGCTTTCTCAGTGCACTCCAGAGTGTATCTGGAGCATAGAATGTGAGCAGGCAGGAGGAAAAGAGCAACTGGAAATGAGGTGAGAGAGTTAAGCCAAGGATAGAATATGGAAAGCAATACAATACCATATAAAGAAATTTACTTTATTCTGAGAGCAATGAGAAACTAAAGTGTTTAAGCACAGTCTTGATAAGATTAAAATTGTATTTAGAACGATTACTGGGCGTTATGTGGAAAATGAATTGTTTCTTCTTCACTTTGTCAGAGCTTGAAAAGAAGTCATCATATTATTGTAATGTCTAAAGTTGTTTATGTGAGGTATTATTATTAAAAAACAGGTAAGCACACTGGAGAAGTTCAATCTTCCCAAAGTAATCATCTTGAAAAACAAATGCAAGCATGTTGAGAAATTAAAAAAAAAAACCTCACTCCATTTTTTTCCTCTTGTTTCATTCAAGGCCAAATGATATGTATGCCCATGGGTAATAAGGTCACCGGGTTAAAAGAGCAATATGACAATTATAAAAAGTTAGATTACAGCTACTACAAACCCGGGCCCATTAGCCCATAATGCAGGAAAGTTATCACTATAAATGGCTTTTCCTGAGTCCTTATCTATGCAGTGCACAAAGTATCTCACCCTCAGTTTTTTCACTATGATCTATGTAGTGTTTATGCCTATCTAACCTCACCAGGCACCAGCGGGTCAGTGAAACTAGGAGGCAGTGAGATATGGCAGGAGAGTGATGAGACAACCTGCTAAGTGTCAGAGATGGACTAGAAGTTACCAAATATTTCAGGGTAAAACTTTCCACATTAAAAAATATCTCTAAAGAAAATACTTAAAATATGCTCTTATTGCTCAGAAGTACTCAGAATCACCATGGAAACAAACCAGAAAGCTTCCAGCTCTTTTCTAACAGTGTAAGTTGGCTCCTTCAAGGTGCAATTTGCATTTTTCTTAGATAGTGTCGAATAGCACATGAATATTTTGAGAGGGTAAATAAAGTCCATTTAAGATGAAAACAAAACAATAATTATAAAAAGGATCAAAGGATGAGGCTCTAAATACCAGCTCCTGAAATACTAAAATCGCTTGAAGTTATAAAAAATTTCAAGTATATAAACATTGGAATTCTTCTCTAAAACCAATGATATCCCAAAATATTTGAAAATGGCACTTATACATTTCAAATTACTGTTCTCAGAAAAGTTTTTCCATTAAAAGCTCAATGTTCTTTTCTTATTTCCCAATGAATATTTATATATTTCAAATAAATATGACAGATTAAAAAAAAAGCCCTCCTCAGGTCTTTTTTTACAAAGCAGCTTTTCTTTAGATCCACTAAATTATAAATTTATTAAGAGCAGAAAGTATCCTGATCATCTTTGTATATTTCAGTATATTAGGACATGCTGGATTAAAGTTTAACATGTTTATTTTTTTTGTAGATCTGCTCATAATATACTTGAATATACTATTAATAATATGAACTATAAAAAGAGTTTCCACATTTGAAATAGGAGGTCTCCCCCCTTTTATTTTTTTAACACATCAATTGATGAGACTAGTGTTCCCTAGAAATACAGCTCCAGAAACAACTTTCAGGAGATCTAGATCATCAGATGATATGTCATTGGCAATGCTGGAATTTTATATTCACAATTTCTAATTTCTCATCACTGGTAAAATAAAGTATTGTTTTTTTCTCTATATAATACCATCTTTGGAAATATCAAATACAAACAAACTTATTCGCCAGCTCTAATCACCTAGAATTTTGCATATGGGTACTTCTCATTTGTCTTAATTTCTAGCATACGAACAGTAAAGGACACTGCTTGTGCTGATACCCAAACCAATTTAAATGTTAACTCCAAGGGTCTCTGTGAAAAACTAAAAGAGTTCAAATAATAAATTTTTACTATAATTATGTAAAATAAATACAAATCAACCATTCTAATATTTAAAATAGAATCAGGATAGTTCTAAAACAAAAACCTAGGCTACAGAAAATATGTAAATTTTAAGAAAAACTTTAAAAGCCAGTTACAGCTCTATTTGCTTATTAGCTTTCACTGCCATATTATCAATAGTTGATGAGAAGCACTGGCAAAAATGCTGTGAGGCTGATGTGTATCTTTTTTTCATCTGCCAATCAATTATTTTAATATCAAGATAAAACAGAAATGTTTCTCTATTTTTTAAAAAAATATCTCATTATTTTAAACAAATCAAATTAACTATCAAAAATACACCCAATCCTTCAGATTTGCTTTAAGTCTGTGTTCTAAATCTTGCTGCTAAATTTACTTGGTTATTAAATCACAACAGTGCTTTTTGATAAAAATGTAAGAATGAAAACCCTAAAATCTTCACTCTGATGTCAACAAAGGAACTATTTCATGACATGATTCAGAGTGAGGTAATCTCTACCTAATGAGGCAGTTTCCCCACATCTAAAGTCACTTATTTAATGTACTCAAATTTGTAAAACACTATGAGACTGCAGAGCAAAGTTATTGTATAAGATCCAAGATGATATTATTATAAATGTATATAAACAAGAACCCTCAACTACTACTATTCAAAGGGATCTTGAAGTCTAACATTGAGAATGCTAAAACTAATCATTTTTCTTTAATTGAATACTCCAGTACTGTTTTCAACTCTTCAATTATTTATTCCCCAAGCGCTTTAATATAATAGTCAATTGCTATCAAAGTTCTTTTAGTATTAATAATTTCATTAAGAAATTCCCTTAACACCTCAGAAACATGTCACTTAGAGCTACTTATGTCTGAGCCTTTTTTCCACTCTCCAAATCCTTGTCGTTATCTGTAGTTACATGACCACAGTTTTTGTAGCTTCTTCCAGCCTCCAGTGCAGACCATACCAGTAGAAATCTCCAGATTAGAGTGGGAGAAACATGTTCCAGGAAGATTCCTGCCCACCCTACATCATCCAACCCTCCACCCCTTTGATAGCCATGAAGGACTGTAAAGAGATTGTAGGTAAATTCTAGCTCTGCTGCTGATTCACTTTTCCTAATTATAGCCAGGTCCTTAATAAGAGACATTACTAAAAGCAAATAAGAAGAAAAATATTCTGAAATATAACACAATAAATTATGATCTGGGACATCAATTACTAACAGTTCTCATTATTATTTCTAAATCTCTGCCCTGAATCCTCTTAAGTAGAAGAATTCAAGGGACAAAACTATTAGTTTAGCTGCTGAGGCTAACTTATTCCTAACAGAAAAACAGGTCATCAGCTTGCCATGTATAAGGGCTGCTTAGGGAATAAAGATTTATGACATAGAAATAAGGTCACTTTGAAATATGCTTTCAAATTTAGATTTTCCCAAGGCTTCCAAATCTAAGAAAAAGACAAGGTGGTGGGGAGTTTGTAGGAGGCTTATAAAAGGGGATACTCAATGGAATTAGAGTAAGCTATTCTGGGGCATTGGTCTATAGTCAACAGATACCTGAAACCTGACTCAGCCTGTACTTCCCTTTAGATGAGGGATTCTTTCTGGGTCTATGGATAAGATTGTGGGAGTTAGGGAAGCCTCTGAAATTCTAAGGCAAATAACATACACAGTACATATGTGCATTTTGTCTGGTGAAAGGGTTCACAGCTTTCATCAAATTCTCAGAGGCCCCTTGCCTAAGAAAATTTAAGAGAAATATTGCACTTGCTGGAGCTTTTATAATAAAGAATTCACTGTACAATGACATTCTGCATTCCCTTATCTCTTAGGTTATTGTATAGTTTCCTTTAGTGATTGGAGGATTATTAGACAAAACTGAGGTTCTTATGATTCATGTATTACTGGGGGGTATGTATTACTGTGCTTATTAAAAAATTCATATATTGCTATAATTGCTATCCCTGGACCCAAGATGTCAGAAATCTTTAAAATAGATTTTTTTATTATAACAAACATGCACAAAGTACATAAATCAAAGGTGTACATTTTGTCAATTTTTTTTTAAATCTAGGGGTTTAAACTTTTAATGAAAAGTGATATAGATAGCTGGAGACCAAGATATCACAAGAAGGTAAGATCATAAATGAGGCCCACAAACTAGGGTCATGGATATATTTACAGGTTTGCCCCTCTAGTATCTTTTAATGATACCCACGCTGCTTATTATGGGGTATAAATACATCCTTCCAGTGATAGAAGGGTAAAGAGTAAACTTGGAAAAGACTCAGATATTCTAGTATATAAAGTAGCTTAAAGTACATGCAAACCTTTGTCCAAATTGATTTGGGTTTGAGGATTGGGGCCCATAAACATGGCAGACAACACTGAGTCAATGAAGTTTTTAAATATCTATAAGACAGACTAGTTTCTGTCTTCATTGGACACATAGTCCAGCCATCATTTTAATTACCACTACACTATGTATAAGATCCTCAGATTATTATTATTGATCATTTCCTTAACAGTAAAATTTTTAGTTTATGTTGTTTTTTCCCTTTTAAAAATATTTTTCTTTAATGACTATAAAATGATATCTTATATCCTGCCCATACCTAAACTGTATGTGAAAATTTAACCATATAAATTGTTTAAAACAATTCCATAAAATACACCTACCTTTGCCCTTCACATTTCCATTGCATTATTATATCAAGGACCAAGTCTCAATTAACCACTATCTGACCCTTGTTCACTTTCTTCCCTCCCCTCCCCCTGCCAAAGTTTGCCCTTCCTGCCAAAGTTCAGCACTTCCTAGAAAAGTCTCACTGCCTGTTTGATATTGTACTTCACTTTAGTCACCAAAGGAAGAATTTACAGGTGCTTGGCCCCATCTATAAGACCATGACCGAAATCTGACCTCCTGTTACAATACGTGAACTCCTGCCCTGCTGATAAGGCTGGCAGATATAAGTAGGATTTTTCAAATAATCCTTTGGGAATTTATAAGCAGCACAGCCATAAAAGGGGGGTGAATGGAAGGTCGGTTTCACTAAAAATAATAAATATTGCCATGTTTATTCAAAGTGTGCCTTGTTATCCTCCAGGCCAAAAGTTCAGATAAACACTATTGTAAATGACAAAATATTAGAACTTTTTGTTACTTATGTTATGATCCTTCCGTTGGATACCAATAGAACTGTTTTCCCTTGTATAAGTCCTAGCCCTGATATTGTATAACACTGCCTGAGACTAGAATACTGGATTCATTTGCAGGTCTAAAGGAGGGTAGTTATCTTTCAAAATCAAAAACATTTATTGAATAGTATATACTAATACTAAGTGCTAAGGATTGGGGCTAAAAAAAAAATGAACAAATATGATACCTGCCCTAAAAGAGCTTACAATCTATTGAAGAAAAAGAAAACATTTAGAATATCATGATATAATACAGTAAGCACTAATATAAATATGCACTGGATCCTATAATACTATAAAAAAGTGGGTCCACTGAACTCAACCTGGAACATAAGGAAAATATGCTGCAGGACACAAGTATAAGATAAATAAGAATCAGTAAAATAAAAATAAATGGAAGTAGTAATTCAGGTAGAAGGACCAGCATAAGGAAAGGATGAGAGGCATGGTACATTCAAAGAATTGGAAGCATTTTAGCATCATCAAAGCAAGGTGGTAAGCAGCAGGTAATATTGATGGCAGATTATGGAAGACTTTCTATGCTTCTATATCCTATATTTTCTTCTATATTTCTATATTTTACAGGTGATCAATTGGAGAATTTTAAGCAGATAACATATGTCAGATTTGTGTGTTAGAGAGATTACTATGACCATAGTGAGAATTGAATTAAGACTTTAAGATAAATGGTAGATAGAACAACGAAGGAGAATGTTTTCAATAATTCTGAGGAGAATCTAAACTAGGGCAATAATTTTAGGATAAGAAAGAAGAGATAGAGTCAAACTATAATTAGGAGATAACATTTACAAGATTTGGAGATCTGAATATGGTATTGAGAAAAAAAAGCAAGAGTTTTAGATTTCTGGCTCATGGCTAGATAAGTGATATTGTTATTACCTGAGATCACTGGAAATTCAGATGGGGGGGCAAGAGATAATGAGTTCATTTTGAAACATACAGACATACAGCGTTTGTGCTGCCTGTGTAATATCCGAAAGGTTAGATTCAGTAGACAATTATATACACAAGTTTGAAGCTCAGGGGAAAGCAGAGGAGTGAAGACTTAATTTTGGAAGTCATTAGAATTTCAAATCATGACAGTAGATTATATCATTCAAGAAAGGTAGAAGACAAAGAGAAGTGGGACATGGGTAGAACCCTGGGAACAATGAGGGACACTAAGAAGAAGCAAAGCCAAACAAAGATCAAAATAGGCAATAACTATCAAAAAGGCTGGTAGAGAAGAAGAAAAACATACTGTAAAAGAAGACAAAGAGGTCAAGAGTTATAAAGCAAAAACGATCAACAAAGTCAAAGTCAAGAGGTCCAGTAAGATACAGAGTTATTGTTTAGAAATAGAATCTTCGGGGGAAAAAAGATACAGATTCAGAGTAGTCATATAAACAGAAGATCAGAGAATGAAGAGTGAAGAAGTAGAGAACGAATATTAGAATGGAAAGGAATGAAAGAGCTATGGTTTATTTTCTCCACAGTCCCCATTTCTCTATTCCTAAATCCTCTTTTCTTAAGGCTTAACATTATATTAGAAAATAAGAAAAATTATATTACAAACATTTATATTAAGTAATATAGTTTTAAATATCTTTGTCTTTAATGTTATGAGGAGCTATCCTTTACCATGCAGTAATACAAATTAGTGACTTGTGAACAGGGAAACTTTATAAAGAGAAGTAATAAATTACAGCCCCCAAAAAGCTATGAAAAGAGACAGCACTAGAAGTTATACATGTTCTGGCCCTTTTTTTAGCAAAGGAATCATTTCAGTGTTTATTTAAAGTCCCTATAGGTCTAGAAGACCAATGTGTAAAAAATAAACATAAATTCCCCCCAAAATAGAACTGAGTTTCTACTCATAATTATACCTTTTAAAACTAGGAAACACTGTGAATGGGGGAAGAGACCTATTTCTGTCATATTAACAATGCCTTACAAATTGTCATTGAAAATTTATAAATATCAAATATTTTAACATTTCAGAATACTACTGTGTAGAATTTATTTTTAAATGGGCAGTTGAAAGTCCTCCTGCTTTTCTAGAGCTTATCATTTCTAAATAATTACCAGTATGCCCTAGCTTCTACACAGTTTAGGACTATATAGTCATTACACAATTAAAAATGTATACATTTTTTAAAAAAAGAATGTATTAAATTTTAAAAACAGTAAAATTTATATGTTGATGAAAGAGACTAGAACCCCTATATACATATCTATACTTTGTGCCATATACTTTTGGAAATACCAATACTTTGTCTAACCATCAGCATCAGAGATACAGAATGTTCACCGGATAACTGCCATTTATTAAATGCCAATTAAATGACAGAGACTGAGTTCAGCACTATTTATTCAATATCTATAACTGCACTAAGAAGGTAATTATTGTCCCATTTTATATATGAGAAAACTAGCCTAATACCATACAGGAAACTTGTCTTCCGTGAAACTTAGGAACCAACCCCCACCCATCCATAGCACACACAGCAGGAGGTGAGTGGCAGGTGAGTGAGCGAAGCTTCATCTGTATTTGCACCTGCTCCCGCTCCCTCATCTGTGGAAAAGTTGTCTCCCATGAAATCAGTCCCTGGTGTCAAAAAGGTTGGGCACCACTGCCATACAATGTGCAATTAAATTATTTCAGTACTCCTATAAAGAGTATTCAACACTCACTATTAGAATTCTCACATGAGGAAAATCTGTTATATTTTCATATCATAAAATCTTAATGAAGATTATAAAAACTAGCATACACATAGTGATGAGATATAGTGTTGTCATATTATAGTCATTCAAAGAATGTAACTTCTCCCCTGGTATATTGTAATTATTTTAAAGCATAAGTCCTTGACTTTTTTTTTATACATCCTTGCTTCTTCAAATCCATTTCATGAAGAAAATAAGTTCAATGAGTATTTATTGAACAAGTAAACAAATAATAAGATTTGAGTCAGCATATGTTCAAACAAAGGTACTGGGCTGTTTAGTTACCACTTATTTATTTATTCATTCATTCAACTAATATTTACTGAGTACCTATTATATGCCAAGTACTATTATTGATACTGAGGATATACCATTAAACAAAACAAACTACCCATTTTCATAAGCCTTACATTATTTTAAGGAAAAAATGCATTTGATTTTTCAATTATGAGGCTTACTATAAACCTTGAAACTGGATGTGAGCAAATATGATTCTTTTTCTATAGAAAATTGGTTTAAATACAATAACTGTGAACTCCCATATCCATACATACTATTGAAAAGACTAAACAAAATCATGAAGTACAGAAGCCAGATGATAAGGGAAAAAAGAGGAAGTGTGTGGCAAAGGAGAAATGCATATTAATACATCTGTGAGTTCTACACAACTTTCAAGGGACAGATAACTCCTATCTTACATGTCATTTCATAAAATAGACAAAAAATGGAGAGATGTTCAACTTATTTTGACAAGGCCAAAATAACACTGACTTTAAACCACATAAGGACAACACACACACAAAAGAAAATTATAGGCCTGTTACTTATGACCATACATACAGATATGAACAATTTTTTTAAAAGCAACAATAAAGAGCTAAATTCCATAGGATGTTATAAAAGTAGTAATACATGTCCATCAAATTCAGTTTATCTAAAGAATGCAAGTATGATTTAACATCTGAAAAAAATCATTCAATGAAATTTACCGTATTCATGAACTACGGGATAAAAACCATAGGATTATATTAATATATGTGGAAAAAATACAATAAAATTCAACATACATTTATGTTTTTTCAAAAACAGTTATCAAGAATCTAGGAATAACCAAAGAATATTTATCAAAAACCTACTGTAAACATCAGTTAATGAAAAAACTTTATATACATTCTCTGTAAGATTAGAAATTGGACAAGGATGTCCACTATCACTTTACTGAACAACCAAGTAATGATGATTATCCATAGCTGAGATTGAAAAAAATTGTCTACTTGTTTTAGATGCTTTGATACAATTCAATCTACATTCAACTTCCTCTTTATATAAGAAGGAATGATAGATGGAGAGAGAGGGAGTGTATAGGGAGAAGAGAGAGGGAGGGAAAGAAAGAAGAAAAGAGGAAGAAGAAGCGGGAAGGAGAAGGAAAGGAAGAGCAGAGGAAGCTACAAGGTCTTTTCTCAAACTAATGGAAACTACCACAAAATACTTCAGCCCATAAAGTCCATGGATCAGTGTCCCATTGTCTGAGTAATGATTAAGTGACATTATGTTAAATATACAAAGAACGAAAATGGGAACAGAGTGGACAATAAGACATACTTGAATATATTAAAAACAACCTGATATAAGCTTCACTGAACTTTGCTATAAAAAATATCACTAATGGGCTTCTCTCACCAATTTATGTTTGTTGATACTAGAGTTTAATATTTTATTCACTTTGTGTGTATCTGTGTGTCTTCATGTGGGTATACTACCAAGATGGAGAAAGGAGCCATTTTTTAGAATATAATTAATACCCACAATATTTCCTGCCCCCCAGCAAGGTTCCTTTTTCCATATGCTTTATATGACAAAAGGAATAATAGTCATCGGAAATTGAAAATATGAATATTTTCACAAATACTATTTTAATGTATAAATATAGGCTATTGTTATTGAAATAAGTACATTATTAAATTAAAAACAGAAATCTGAACATATGAGTATTTCTAGTTATAAGCTAATTTGTTGACAACTGATAGAAATGTTACTAGCTATAGCATATTACATCACAGACATAAACAAAAGATTCAAGAAGAAAAATATACTATTGTTTATAAATAATACTGCTTAAAAAATAGTTTCTCATTCTGCATTCTTAAAAATACATAAAAACTACCAAAAATGAGAAAGAAGAGTTTTGAATTTAATATATATCTTATTAGTCAGAGCCAGATAAAAACTCACCAAAACAGAATATATGTGTAGACATCGATAAACAGGAGAGAAATCCACCAAATCTTGGGCCCCAGGTACCTGCAAATACAAGATTATCACAAAAAAATTCAAAGAAAGCTATTAAGAGCAACTGCATTCACTTTTACTACTTAAGCGTTTTGTTTTTTTTAAAAGTTCTAATTTCAAAGTTAGAGATATAAAACAAACAAAAAAGTATGCTCCAAAAGATCTAGTTCTGGTATTTTAGCCATGGGACTAATAAACTGTAAAGGTATACCATCAAGGCTGGGACAAAGCCCACAAGCATGGATAGGAGAGAAGAGAAACAGGTGGCACTAATCCTGTATCTGCCTTTATAGGTACATCTTGGGCCATGAGACTCTACAGGGAAAAAAGAATGTAGGAATGTGACTTTGATAACTTGACTTTGTCTTCTAAGATACATGTTAGTTTACATATAAAACTAAGTTTCAGCAGTCAAAACCAAAACTTGGCACACAAGATGAATTAAATGGCTTGCCATCCAACTTCTGAAGGACACAGGAATTAGCATGCAATCAGAATACAGAAATATGCTGGGAAGAGAGGGGAAATTATGTGAAAAATAAGATAATGAATGGAAAATCCAAATCCACAAGTAATCATAACAGATTATAACATGAATAATGCATGTCAATTAAACCTAGACATCAAAAGAGAAGGTAAAAGAAAAAATATCAGGTAAGAACTAGAATCTAGTCTCAGTGCTAAAATTGATTTGCTATGTGACCTGACAATGAGTAAGTCACAATTTACTTTGGCCTCAATTTCCTCAATTAAAAAAAGGAAACTATCAATTGACTTATAGGGATTTAACAAGAATAAAAGGAGATAATGAAGGTAAATGTTGAACAAAACAAAATTAAACAAAAGGAAAAGGGAAATAATAACATAAAGAATTAAACCTCATTTCTTCTTTGGGGGTATAGCATCTTCACCAAGATGCTTTTCTTTAATAAAATCTACTCATTCTGCAATTCAAAAGCACAAGACCCACTTTCTTTTCCCTCTGTAACCATCACACCTCTATATTTATTGCTTCAAATTTATTGAATGTTCTGTTCATCTGCTCCACATTCATGGGGGCAAAAATTAAATCTCTATATTTAAGTACTTCGTAGTGCTATATAGTGTGTAAGCATGCACAACAAACTTTTAAGTGAATCTAAAGACTGATGATAAAGTGCTCCCACACCAAGGCCCAAGGACAATTTCACTTAAAAAAAAAAAAAAAAAGCCTTTAGAAGAGTTAATGAGCATTGCAAATTACTGAGAAAAGCATTTTATGGACAGATGGGCACCAAGCAGTTAAAAAAAAGTAAGAGTAAAAATCATGTAAAAATTATAACTGTAACAGTACAAGTGGACACTCATTTCCATCTTAACATAAAAAGAGTCAACAAATGATCACTTTAGGAATTCTTATTTGAAATTATAACATTAAAACATCTTTATAGTCTCCCTTTTTTGATTGCAAAGTAGAGATTTGAAGGAAATTTATTTTATCTTGATAGAAAAACAGAACCTGTTTCATCTTGCCAAACACCAGGAAATTTCTTTTATCTTGCCAGAAAACCAGAGCCTACAACTAAGCAAAATATAATCTCAAAAGAAGAAAAATAGAAAAACATCAAAAAATTATATTCACTGTAGTATTTAAATTACATAAAAACTACACATGCATTTGAAAAAATGACAAGAAGAAAACATGTTAGAAAAGTTTGATCTGTATGGGAAATGAAATTTTTTTCTTTTATTAGAATAAATAGTTATAGTTATTTATTATAAATAGATATTTACAAAAAGTTTTAAAAAATTTTCTTACCTAACATTGAATAGCAAGTCCAATCATAACTTTGTTTATGTGTTGTTCTTCATACAGTATATTTATTTTGTCTTACTTTGTCTCAGAGGCATGGCTTCAGTCAAAAGGAAACTGCCTGTGGCCAATTCCTCAGGCAGAGCCTTGGCTCTTCCACATATCAGACCTATCCTCATAGAATGAACATCCACATTAAGGGGCAGTTTCCCTAGAAATCTGTGATGAATAAGCTAACAGGACCCTCTAACAATGATGTCTGGTTACCAATGGGCTAAGACTGGTTTATCTGGACAGACTATTAAAAAATAGATATATTTAGAGAGGAGATAAAGGCCTTTTTCTGTCATCTCCAACAAATATGTACAACCAAACCTATTCTCCATGAAGCTGTTGTGACATCATTAACTCAGCTTCAAACTGTTCAAAGTGCCCTGACCTGTTCAAAGTGCCCTGACCTATAAGTACTGGCTCTACTATTTCTTAGCTCTGGAACCATCATCCAGTTAAGTCTTCCTAAGCACAAGACTGCCTGTTTTGAAAACAGCACACGGAAATCTAGGGAAAAAAATAAGGGAGCAAAACGGGGCTTCAGGTCACAATCTTTACCTCTACCCCCAAAATAGCCTAATGTTTAGAAATCATTTTTCCTCTATGCTCCCCTCTGTGAGGAACACTAGGAATGAACGCTGTGAGGAACCAAGAAGAGTGCTGTGAGGATAAAGGTATGTAAAGTATGCACTGACTCATGTTGCTTTGAGCTAGATGTGTTTTCTCTGCTTCCACTAATGAAAAAGAATCACTTACAACTACGGAAAGGCAAAAGGAGAAGACCAACATACACTGGACGTGAAAGAATGCTACATGTTTAAAAGAATAAGAAATGAATTTTCAAAACTCTAAACAAATGGGGTGAGGAAGAGTATGAGAACAAAAGGCAGATTTTCCTGACTCACAGAAATAGGTCTGGTTTAACATCCACATTTTGCTCTCCATTTAAAATGCTAACTCTCTGTCAAAGTGGCCTTCATACTTCTTCCCCTCCTTTGCTCCTCCCTCCCCTCAAATTGCAAAGAATGATTCAAGCAGGTTTAGGTTTCAGCTGGGGCAGAGGGAGGGGTCCAAGGACACTTTCCTAAGCTAACAATGACTGTCTCTAATGGTTTCTGTCTCCTAACAAAAGCCATGACTCCTTCTTTATCAGCTTCATCTAATTTTTCCTTTCCAAAGTAAATAACACAGCCCTTGCATTTTACACATGTCTAAATTTGACAAATCATTATCGACTGGGACTGTAACTGATAAGAGATAACTTTGTGGTAGAACGCTGTCATTTCCTCTCATAAGGGCTTTCTTTCTGAGATACAGAAACATGATTAGAATAGTTAAACATTTCCTCTGCCTGGCAGTCAGGAACTTAAGACCTTAAGATACAATACCACAGTCTGTATTTTGCTAGAAGTTCACATAGATCTATGAAAATACTAACAGTAGCCACAAACAGTATATTCAAGATTATCCTGCTTTTTTAACTAGTTGTTTTCCTTAAGAATTCAAGTGAAATAATTTCATCACCAAGGACAGCAGCTACCTAATTCCCTGTATAGTTTCTGAATGGAACGCATTAGTGCATTTTGCCAGCTCAAACCTCTTTATTTTCTTTATTTAAATGGAGGATCAAATAGTAAGTAATATTTAGATTCTATTAACTAAGATATCTGTGCCTCAGAGCATGTTATAATAGTATATAAATTAGGAGAATTATGATTTATTTTTAAATAACAGACAAATAAAAAGCTATTAAAAGAATTTTGAGGTGATGACTAAACTTCAATAGCATGGAGGGAACTACTACCTTCTTCCACTCATGTACCCATTAGAGATCAGGTATCCACTAGATACCAATACATATAGATAATTTGTTTATTTCAATATAATGATTCTTATATTTGTATGATAAATATTAACAGCTTCACTCAAAGCAATACTTCCTAAATTTTTTGTGAAATATTTGTTCTTAAATAGCATTTATGTCCTATAAATATACCAGCTATCACATGAAGCCACTATATAGATGACCAAAAAGAGTCTGGAGAGAGAGGACTTACCAATTAAGAAATGTAAATCTATAAATAGGATTAATGAAATTTTCTCTGAAAAATAGGCTTATGAGCCTCTATAGACAATATTTGCTAGAGAAGATACAAAGAGTCAGAGTAGACATGGGAATATTAGATGGTCAGGAGGAAAAGAAATAATGAGCATTTCTAATTACAAAGATTCCTATAAAACATCAGGATCTGACTTTCATGATATTTTTTTTCTTCTTTTCTAATACATTTTAGTTCAAGTAAAAGGAAGTATCAACAAACAGAAAGGTAGATGGTTAAGTTTTTCTCAAAAAAGCATGTTTTTACATATTAAAGAAGAAAGGAGATTTTGATTTTTTAAAAATAATGCCATTAAAGTTTGAACATATATATTCATTTGCTATTTTTCTAAACCCTACCCCAAAAACAAGTAGTCAGAGTTAGTAGCTATTTCTACTATCTTAAAAGACTCATTAGTGAAGGAAGGCAGGGAAAAAAATTATCTGTAGGTAACCTGATAAATTTACCCATTTTACTGCTGGGTAAGCACATCATTAGAAAAGGGGACTAGAGCAAAATAAAAGCTTGCTTGCCTCCCTCCACTCAAGAATAGTAGCAAATGTACTATGAGAGAGTTACTTATGCTGCTAATAAAGATAGTACATGAAAACAAGTGCATTAGTGTGTTCTAGCCCTATTGTTCACACATCTGTACCAGAAGATACAAACATACACACACACACTGTCTCTCATACACACATACCCACATGCACACACCATTTATTTTTCTCTTAAGAAGTCTTTCAGAGTACATGCATTATCCAAAAAGAGTATGATAGGAGTTTGCAAAGAATTTTTATATGTTTCTCACTAATCATCTGAGCCATTCTCCACCTTGAAAATTTTTGATTACCACTTTACACAAGATCCTTTCTTGGTATTGGTAAATGAGTGAAGGGACTTTGTACCCATTTCTGAGCATTACTTGGCTCTCAAGTCATTAAAATATATCAGGTATTTTTCTGCAGGGAGCAAACAACAAATGATTAGCTGAAGGGGCACTGCCTTTGCTTTCAGAAGTTCAATTGCAACTACCCATCTTAGGTCTAGAAGCCAAGAAATACATTTTTCACTAATGTGCTTTTTGAACTACTTTGTTTCCAAATATTCAGAGAAAAGAAGAGTAGAATTTATTTGGACATAAGCTTTTATGGAGCTAGACTAAACACCACAGACACACCAACAAAATAGAAGGTCTAAATTCTACGTGACTAGAATTAGCAAAAATATAAAGAATTTGTTAAGCCCCTGAGCATATAAGAATGTCCTGGCAAGAGCTCAGTCTTAAAAAATAAGCAATATTGCTGTAGAGCTTCTCATGAATAATTAGGATCCTTTCTGAGAAATTTCTAAAGAGATTACCACTTAATTTATTCAAATGTTTACCCTAAGCAGAAGAAAATCAGGAAAAACAGTCATTTCTCTTTACTGAGGCACTATAAAAAAAACCTGTTGCCAAAATCATAGGATAGTCTCTCAAGAATTCTCTGCTTAAAGCTGAACACTGGTGAAATGAAAAATTCAACCGGTCTTTATTTAACAAGGGTCCACTATATGCTAGGAAACTCTAAACCATTAGGCAATAAAGGAAATTTAGCACTAAATTTGGTAAAAAAAAAAAAAAATACAAAAGGTTTAAGAAAAGGAAAAATTAAGGTGACCAAAAGTAAGTTAAATAAAAGTTACAATACTATAGGTAAAGAGCTAACATCCCTAATAAAGAACTTGGAAAAAGTTAAGGAAAAAAACCCAAATCATTAGAAAAATGGGCACAAGATATAAGCAGTTTACCAAAAAGAAAAAAAAAAGGATATACAAATGGTCCTCAAACTTTTAAGATATTTAACTTTACCCATAGTAACAGGAATGCAAATGCAAGTTAAAACTACACAGAGATACCATTTCTCATCTATGAGACTGGCAAAAACTCAAAAGTTTAAAAAAAAATACTCACTTAAAGAAGCTGTAAGGAAATTGGCACCTCATACGTTCCTGAGGTGGGCTGTGGGGTATACAGAAAATGGTACAACCTCTGTGGAGGAGAATTTGACATTATCTAACAAAACTATAAAGGTATTTACCCCTTGACTAACATTCCTGCTTCTAGGAACCTACCCTGAGGATACAGCTCTGATTATATGAAAAAACAATTCTCACTTTTTGATTTTTTTTGTTAATTTTTTTAAATTTCTTGTAAACGACTCTGTAATTTCTGACAAATGCATATAGTCCTGTACTAACTATCATAATCATGATAAAAAGAAACAGTTCTACCACCCAAAAAAATTCCCTCATGCCCCTTTGTAGTCAAATTGTTCCCTGACCCCTAGCCCTTGGCAAACACTGATCTATTTTCTGTCCCTAGAGGTTTCCCTTTTTAGGAGTGTTGTATAAATAGACTCATATAGTATGCAGCCTTTTGAATCTGGCTTCTTTCATTTAGAATAATGCATTTTAGATTCATCTGTGGTGTTGTTCATTTATCTATAGTTCACTCCTTTTTATTTCAGAGTGATACTCCAATTATGGAGATACCATAGTTTGCTTATCCCTTCATACACAGGACATTTAGGGTATTTCTAATTTTGGTAATGCATGAAGAAAGCTGCTATAAATATTCAGGTATAGGTTTTTGAGTGTACATATTGGCTAAATACTTAGGAGTGGGATTGCTAAGTCATATATGACAGGTGTACATTCAACTTTATAATAAACCGTCAATCTGTTTTCCAAAATGACTGTACCATTTCACATTTTTACACCAATATATGAGTTTCACTTGCTCTACATCCTTGCCAGTACTTGATATTGTCAGTAATTTTTTTTAAATTTTAGCTATTTTAATGGCTGTGCAAGTGAAACACTACCTTTTAATAGAAAAATATTGGAAATCATTAAGTGCCCATATATAAATTAACTGAATAAACTATGATATAGCCAAACAATGGAATACTATTTATCAGTAAAAACAGAATGAGAAAGATTTTTATGAACTGATATGGAGTAATTTGCAGTGTATATTTTCAAGTGAAAAAAGAAAGCACAGAAATATATATGTATTATGCTATTAATAAGCATATTGTTTAAGGTATAATGAAGGATATACACACACAAACTAACAATACTTTTTACTTACAAAGAGTAGGTAGGAGAAGTGTGGAAAGAATAAGGATGAGAGTGGGATTTCACTGACTGTATCTTCTTATATAATTTTGCCCTTTGAACCATGTTCATAGTTTACATGGTCAAAAAATTAATTAATAAGGATAGCAGAACTCTAAAAAGTAATACAAAAATGAACAAGTGAACTAATTATATATCAATTTGGTAACAATCACATAGAAGAAAAAAATTAGCCAAGAAATGTTTGAACACAGTACTCTGAACTATGTAGACATAGTGGGATGCATTGTAGAATTAAAAGAACTGCAAACAAAATATTGAACTTAATAAGTTTATTGCTTTTAGTGATATTAGCATAGTAATTCTAAAACGAGTTTGTGTATATTATAGAGACAAATGAGTAAATATATTGGTACTCTGGAAACCAGAATCCTCAGAGATACAAACATAGAATGAGAGAAGAGAAAGATCTGTTATATTAGATTGGAATTATAAGTATTAGCTTTAACTCATGATTTATAAAAAAGTCTATGCATTAGTGTAGCAGGTGCATTTCTTAGCTCTGCCCATGAAAGGAGCATAACTAATGCTCACATCTCAGTTTTTAAATATCATTCTTCAGTAAAAGGAATGAGAGGTCTCTGAAGAAGTGGCTGATGTAGGGGCTGGGGCAGAACCTCGAATTTCCTGTGCCAGAAAGAAAGTGCTCAAAAACTGGACGGATATGGAAAAGACCTCCACTGCCCAAATTTGGAACAACTGAAGAATTCAAAGAATGGAATATAACCCACTGTATAAAAAATAAGAATCCATGTGCCCTTACTTACACTTAAATAAGAAAGGGAAGAAAAGAAAAGTTCTTTATAAAAGAATGCCAACTAATAAATGTGAAAGAAATGATAAAAATAGAAAATCACCATTTATAACCACCATGACAACACATGATTCAGGATAGAATCATCATCAATGAATTCTAAAACCACTGGGTAACAAACTACTATTAATAATATTAGGAAATAAGATACTCACATGGTCTTAAAGTAACACTCCACAGATCACTTACTAATTACCAAAGAGGAAAAGTACCTCTATGGTGAAGAAATCTAGTGGATACCTCCTTAACCAACTATGTACCTCCTTCCTGATGTGATGCAATGAAACGAGCATAATATTATCTTTGTAATATTCCTGCCAAAAAAATGATTAACCTGAATCTAGTCATGAGGACATAACCAGATATACCTAAATAGAAGAATATTAAGGGAGACTAAACAGACATTAAAATTAAATGTAATGTGTGATACTTTTCTGGATATGTTTGCAGGAAAAAAAATGAAAGAAAAAATCTGCTATAAAGAACATTTTGGGGACAACTGGGGAAATTTGTATATGGGATGTAATTAAGTGACAGTATTATAGCAATGTTAACATTCCTGAGTGTGATCATTGCGTTGTGGTTACGTAGAAAATGTCATTCTCACAAAACATACATTAGATATTTACAGTTCAAAAATAATGAAGTATGTCACTTTCTTTCAAATGGCTCAATTTTGAGAGGAAAAGAAAAAATACACACACACACACACCTGATTCTTTCAAAATTAAATTTTTGATAGATAGAAGAAGTGTCAAGTTTTAATAAGTGGAATATTTAAGTGAAGGGCATATAGATACCATACGTGTAACTTTTCTGAAGATTTAAAATTCTTCAAAAGTAAAAGAAGTTTTTTAAAAAGACAGTGTTACAGAAGAGGTGGAATTGAGTTGGTCCTTCAGACAAAAGTATAACAGAGTATTTTAGACAAGGAAAGGAAAGGAGTAATTTCCATTATTGGGGTTATTAGCAACTTAGCACAGGGGTAAAGAGGGTTGAATAATCAATGAGAATATAAAGGAGAAATTCTAGAAGACCTGAACAGAGAGAAGTTTATAATAGAAGCAAACAATTTCAAAATAACAGGGCATTTATAACATGATCCCAATGAAAAAACTTAAAAAGATCTTAAATCAATGTGAGCCATAATATATCTTTACCAATGGATAGACCTAAAAGATCAAGAATGGGAATAAGAAAACCAAAACAGAGTATCTAACACATGCCACAATGTTTTCATTCAACTTTGTATAGATACCTACTTTTCCTTGGACTGTATTTGTCCTTAATAGACCTACTTTTATTAAGAACAGAAGTGAAAAACTAGAAGCCTGCAGGGCCAATGGGTTTTGGGAATAAGTGAAGTAGACTGGCCTTTTAAATTGTATTCTCATATTAGACATACTTTGCATATGAAATACCAATGACTATTATTCACTTTTACAAAGGACTATGTACTCATCATTTTTTTCAAATATTTATGGCCCTGGCAGTATGTCTTTCATTTGGCATTTTTTGATATATACCTAATATATGTAATATTATATTTCCCTCAACAACAGCATACATGTAATGATAAATAGCAGTGGCCAATGTGCAGACAAATCAGGAATCGTGGCTTACAGAAAAAACCATATCCCTGATGACAACCTTGCTACTCAGGGCCTGTTTATTAATACCATGCTTAGAAAGAAACTAAGTTGGAAATCCAGATTTTTATGTGAATTCAATTGACTTTTAAGAGTTGACAACTAATTTAAAAAATCTTAAGCACTGTTCAGGCCAACCACCAGTTTGCAAGCTGTTTCTGGTCCGTGAGCTGCCATTCTACAACCTCTGGTTTAAACTGCAAACCTCTAATGGCATCTTTTATTTCACATTAACTTACTGAGGAATGACCCTTACTTTCTACTACCTTCCTGTCAACAGAAAGTTTTACAAGAAACATTTTGAAATTTGGGTCACATATCATAATAACTACATTTTTATAAGCAATTTGACACAAATTATTGTCTCTATTTTATAGATGAGAAAAGGGATGATTAGAGAATTACATGATTTGCCCTGATAGCAAAAGACTAATAGAACTTGTACCTTCAAAATACAAATCTTATTTGTATACTTTCCAATCACTCTGTGTTATGGATTGAATTGTGTCCCCTCCAAAATTAATATGGTGAATCCCTAAGTCCAATTGTGACTGTACTTGGAGATAGGGCCTTTAAAGAGGTAATAAAGGTTAAATGAGGTCCTAGGGTAGGTTCTTAATTCAATAGGATTGGTATCCTTATAAAAAGAGGAAGAGACACCTCATAAAAAGAAGAAGAGACAACAGGGATGTGTAAGCAAAGAGAAAAGGCCATGTGAAGACACAGCTAGAAGGTAGACATCTGCAAACAAAGCGGGGAAGCCTTAGAAAAACCCAACCATGCCAGAACCTTGATCTTGGACTTCCAGCCTCCAAAATTGTGAGCAAACAAATTTTTGTTGTTTAAGCCACCCAATCTGTAGCATTTTGTTATGGCTATCCTAGGAAATTAATATTAAATATATCCTGTTACTTCAAAATTAGTACAGTAACATAATCATCAAGATATCCCAGAAGGCTATTAGATAGTATTTGTATTTAAATTAGCAATTCCCTCTTGCTACATTTCAATTCCCACATTTCAAAAGAAGCACCAAAATCTGGAGAGCTAAACCTAGTCAACAAACATTAATTTGACCCATACTCGATGACGGGTAGTATGGATGACATGGTTGTCTCCCTTCTCACAAATAATATACCATATTGAGGGCTTCTTTGTATTTTATCTTCAAATATTTCAAAACTGATATTCCTGATGAATCTAGGACCATACATTTATTTTTACTATAAAATATTCACTATTTCTAAAAATTGTTTAATGTCCTATCTAGACATTTAGAGAAGAACATTAACATCTGCGTGTGTCACAGGGTGATATAGAGATTCGATGCAAATTGCCTTACATATTTCCATGGAAAATCAACTGAATTAAGTTGATCAAAAATAGTAAAATATTGGCAGTTTTATATCATTAAACTTTCATATATGATTAGTTAAAAAAAACTTATTTTAATTATGACCCTTTCATTAGCTTAGCCAAAAATAACATAAAAATAAAGAGAGACTTTTACTAGGGAATACTTTTCTTTGCAACACTCCTTAAAAGCTGGGGGTTGGGGGTTGGGGGATAGAACAAAAAAAGAGAAAGAGATTGACTCCTTCAGGTCATTCAATATGGTGAGGTAGTTTTTCATCCAAGATGACAATTTACTATTAAGGCTTCATCTTCAGTTCCCCAGGCTATTAAGTTTTTCCCATCTCTAGTACAAACTTTATTTCTATTTAATAATATATTAACAATCTCCTTACTATGTGAAAAGCTCTGTTCTAGGTGTTTGGGTTTTCCTACTCACCTCATTCCATGATCTCCTCTTAAGTGTCATTAAGCTAAAGATGTAGTAAATATAGTAAATAGCCTAAAAATGTCATTCAACTCAAAGAATATTTTAAATGTATTTTCATTAAAAGCACAAAAAAGGGTAAAAAGTTTTTACTTCAAAGAATAAATACCTAAACTTGTTAAATTAGAATTATAAAATTTCATTTAAAAATGCTGGTAAAGAACATATTTTAGAAAGCAAAATATAACTTTCTCTTCAAGTACTGGTTTATTGCCCAGTTTTAAAAAGTTTTAAACCATATTAATGGAAAGTCAATAAGAGACTCAAATAATCATGGGTTTGTTTTATTTACATACTAAAAAAGCTTCCTCATGGTCCTCTATAGCCTTGCAGCTCAAAATGTGCTCCAGAGACCAAAAGCACCATCCTCACCTGGGACGTTATTAAAAATGCAGACTCTCAGACTCATCCCCAACCTGCGGAATCACAATCTTATTTTAATATGATTCCCAGGTGATTTCTATGCACAATAAAGTTCAAGAAGCATTGCTTTACAACATGGTACTTAAGTTGGGTCTTAGAGGTAAAATGAATTTCATGAACCTCTTGAAATTTCATGCAGAACTGTTTTTGAATGAATATATGTACATTTTACTGGGAAATCACTTCATATATTTTTAACAAACTCTCAAAGTAATATATGACTCCAAACAGATTAAGAACCACTGCCCTATAGGATTCTATGCCACAATTACCATGCTCACAGATTAAAAGTCACAATATTCCAAAAACTATGCTGTTCTCAATGAGGTCTGTTGAAGAATGACAAGAATGAAGGTCAGAACGTCACAGTGGGTCATGAAAGACCTTATCTGAAGAATTTATTCACACCATGCAAGAACTATGCCAAGAAACCCGTTTGGAAACATCTAAATAAATAATTCTCTACATGAGGTTTGAGATTAAGAATGTGCACTTGAAGAAGATTCAAACTGAGAAGTAAATAAATATAAGGTAGGATTTTTTTTAAGATAGGATGCCATTAGATGACAGTGAAGTGCTGAATTCTTGTTGTAAGAGCTCAATCAGCAAATCTTTAATATGAATTCTGTTTGATTTAGGATATGAAACCATTTTAAAATATTAACTTCCAAGTACATTCTTATTGTACTATCTTTATGAGCAAGCACTCCCCTCCCCCCAGCATATTTTACTAGTCTGACTTTCTCCATCTTCTCTGGACCTAATAGAACAAAGCAAGAAGAAACATAGCATAAAAATTAAAAGGAACTTATCCAGGATCTTCAGTGAGGTAATGATAAAGAATGGTTTCTATCCAGAAGTATCTCATTGATATATAAGAACTATGTATATATTTTATTTTTTATCTTATCATCTAACCAGGTTAGATGATCATCTAACCATCTCTTCAGGTTATCCAAGGGCAGAGACTATGGGTAACTTCCGTTTCCATAAGCCATGGTGCCTCATAAAATTTCATTTTATTGAAGAGTACCCAAAATGTACACTAAAGGAGTTAGCTAGTCTTTCTTGAGAAAGACTTTATTATACTACTGCTGTGACTAGTCATCTGTGATGAGCTTAATCCCTGACAGTCTCATCTCCAGGATGGATCCATATCCTAACACAACAGTCATTCCAGGCTAGAAGAGAGAATGCTGGAAAATATTCAGAAGGATACAGTCCTCTCTGCTCCTTTCTATCTCGATAGGTTATCACCCAAATAGTTGGTTCTTTTGTCTGAAGTGGTCCATTAGGTTACACTCAAACGATTTTTTTAGCTCTATTAAGAGCTATTAGGGGCCGGGCACGGTGGCTCACACCTGTAATCCTAGCACTCTGGGAGGCTGAGGCGGGAAGATCGCTCAAAGTCAGGAGTTCGAAACCAGCCTGAGCAAGAGCAAGACCCTATCTCTACTAAAAATAGAAAGAAATTAATTGGCCAACTAAAAATATATAGAGAAAAAATTAGTCGGGCATGGTGGCGCATGCCTATAGTCCCAACTACTCAGGAGGCTGAGGGAGAAAGATTGCTTGAGCCCGGGAGTTTGAGGTTGCTGTGAGCTAGGCTGATGCCATGGCACTCTAGCCTGGGCAAGAGAGTGAGACTCTGTCTCAAAAAAAAATAAAAATAAAAAATAAGAGCTATTAGGAGTTCTTGCAATCTAAGTACAATAGAAATTAGGATGAAACTTTCAAGCATTGATAACTATTTTTGTACCTCATTTACATGTCCTAGTCAAGTATAAATTTTAACTAAAAATGATAAATACAATTATTCACTTAAATGGCAGAATTGTGTCCCCTTGATAATGAAAACTACATAAAAGAAGGTAGTACTTTACACATGATAGTGCCTCAGACATTCAATTAAACTTAAATGCTAATGTTTTAGACACATAACTATTTGATTTCTTGCTTTTCAGCCCAAACAGTTTAAGCACTACCAATTCAATTTGAAGTCAAAAAGGAATATTAATATGTACAGCCATACTGACAGTGGTGATACATAATAGAAGTCAGTAAGGAAGAATAATGAAACTAATGTTTGTTGACCACCTTTTATGGAGTAGACACTTGTGCAATCCTATATGGCTGCAGTCCCCAACCCCTGGGCCACAGACCAGTATTGGTCTATGGCCTTTTAGGAACCAGGCTGCACAGTAGGAGGTGAGCAGTGGGTAAGAGAGCAAAGCTTCACCTGTATTTACAACCACTTCCCATCGCTTACATCACATCATAAGCTCCACCTCCTGTCAGATCAGCAGCAGCATTAGATTCTCACAGGAGCACGAACCATACTGTAAACTGCCCACACCAGGGATCTAGGTTGCACGCTCCTTATGAGAACTAATGCCTGATGATCTGAGGCGGAGCTGAGACAGTGATGCTAGCACTGGGGCGTGGCTGTAAATACAGATTATCATTAGCAGAGAGATTTGACTGCACAATAAATGTAATATGCTTGAATCATCCCAAAACCATCCCCCACCCAGGTCCTTGGAAAAATTGTCTCTGTGAAACCAGTCCCTGGTGCCCAAAAGGTTGAAGACTGCTGCTATATGGGGGGAAACTTTACCTGATAGATGAAGACTAAGGTTCCAACAGATTAAGCAAGTTACTTAAGATTACAAAGTTAGACAGTGACAAGTTTTTGAGCATAGCTTTTGGAGACAGAAAAGAGTAAGAAGGGTAGTAAGGGTATAAGGACATAAGGATGAGGAAGAAATAGTGAACCCAGTTTTATCTGAAGAAATGAAACAATTAAAAGGAGACAAGCACTTAAAGGCAAAAAAGTTTACTGAGTATAGGAGTAAATGATTTCTCACATATCAGTAGTCATTTTAAAATTAAATGATATGATTATTAACCATTTTAAAAAATAAAATGGCAAAGCCAGGACTGGAATATAGTCTGACTCTAAAGCTCATGCTCCTAAACATTACACTCACAAAGACATTGATCCAGTTAATGCAAATGATAAGTATTTACAAAAAACATTTGAACAGGAAATCTCAAATGCCACAACAGTTTTAAAAAACACATTAAATATACTTCCAACAACAAAGAAGAATATAAAAATATGTACTAGTTAAGCCATTTAATCTTATTCTTGCCTGATAGTGACATATAACTCATCTAAGAGGTTATGGATATCTCATAAAATTCCTAGACACCCCATAATCACTCATACATGTATTTCCTCCAGAAACGTATTCTCAACTTTCTGGAAACTTTTTATATTTTTAACTTGAATCATTTCTATTTGTTCACACCTAACCCTTTGAAGTAACATCTTATATTTATCTCAAGTGACTCTGTTTTAGTTTCAGTAGAGGTCACCTAAACCTCTTGTCTCTAGGTCAGGTTAACTCTACTCTTCCCTTAATGTAGCTTCCAGTCAGTACAGAATCAAAAAACCCTGAATCTTTTCAAAATTGGAAGAATGCATTTAAAATTTAAATTCTTTAAAAAGAATCACAATCTAAATTATCTTAATGTATCTTCAGTTTCCTTAAATTGGGGCCCATTTCTATTCAAAATGGCATTTAATATCCAGATCACACAAACTGTGTGTGTTTATATGGATAAAGTTTTCTTCACATCTCAACCATATACTACATTTAAGCTTAAAAATACTCTCATTTCCCCAGTTCAAATGTTAGTTACCTCTTCATCATCTTCCTCGTCTTCAACATCCAGAATTCCTGAATCCTGTTCAGACTTGGGGCTAGTACTTTCTATCTCTGTATCAAAGATTATATATGCATCTTTCTTAGATTTTCTCTTGCTACCTATTCTGGGTTGTTGCAAGACGATGTTATCCAGGTTTCTTTGCTGTTGGGCCTACATGGAGAAAAACACACACAAACATACCAAAAAAAAAAAGGAAAGAAAGAAAAAAAAATTTAATTAAGCTTTTAATGAATTTCTAATTTTGAACAAATTGGTATCTTAAAGAAAATACCACAACAAAAGTACATAAAGTTTTAGTCTCAGAAATAAAAGCAAACATATTAATGTATATACATTTTTAATCCTGAAGTTACCCTATCTTAACTCAGTTTCCAAGTTAACACAGAAAAAATTTAATCAGTCAATATTATCATAAGACATTTCAAATATACAAATATATCCACTAAATCATCACAAAATGAAATCTACCAATTTTTGCTTAAGTAGTCAAGAGATTAGTGCAAATGCCTAATATTTATCTCTTACAAGAAAATGCCATACTGAAACCATAATGGTTGGGGGAGTACAGGTGAGAACTTGGGATTAATTTTGATGCATTTAAACTCAGGGGACTCTTAAAAACAGTTATGTGGACATAAGAGACCAAAAAAATGTAATCAGGAGAATAAATTATCTTTAGAAAGCAATTTGAACTAATTGATCTAACAGGATTCCATGACCATCAATCTGTAGAAAACAGGGTTTTAAAGGTTTTCTTCTTCTGAACTTTTATAGAAAAGGCAGTATAATCTCCTCAACCTGACAAAATAGACTGAAATGATGACATGGTTTCAACAGATAACAAGAAGTGGAAAGTGTGACTATTCAGAGTCAACAACAGAAGCATTAACCCACACAATATTAGAGCTGGAAGTGACCTTAGTCACCAATCAGGAAACTGAGGCTAGAAGACAAAGGATTTGTTCAAGGGCACAAGGCTAGAGAGTGGTAAATCAGAAGCTCAAAGTATGATCTTCTGAATTCCAGATCAGTGATCTTTCCATTACACTAATAGTCCCTTAAAGCATGACAAAAATCTTTCCCCAAAAAGGGGTTCTGTAGTCAAATCAATGGGAAATACTGCATGCCATGTAGCCTTCTTGTAGATATACAACACACATTAACATGATAAAAGCTGGAAGAAGTCCTACTTTAAAGAAACTTGTTTAATTTGGTTTAATCCAGCATGTTCCAAAAATATTTCCCAATGGAACTTTCCTTTTTTCTTTATTTCTTTCAATGTCATACTTAGTATTATCCCAAGATACAAAGCTTAAGCATGTGACCTCTTGGAATACATGTCCCTTAATCAATATTTGATATTTCTCCTCAGTGATAAATAAAAATTAGTTTAGGAGAAAAATCAGCATCTCTGAAGCTTCTGAATGGATTAAGGAAATTAAGACAAATATTAAATATAAGAAGTTAGTCCAGGCACTGGTCAAATGAGACAATTATAACAGGACAGAGAAAAACTTGAACTGTGTGAATTAGTTGCTGCCAGGAAAATGAAAAGAATCTACATTCCAGAGATTTGAATCAATGGACAAACTTGTTTCTCTACATATTACCCATTGATATTTTGGTTAGGCTTACATAAAATACAAGGCTTTGGTAACAAACTGAGAGAGAGAAGGTACCCAAAAACATTTCACTAAGGTTTATACACGAGACACACATATCTTCTACGCATTTAATTAACCCCATTATGGAACATTCTTTCTGTTTTTCCCAAAAGTAACATGTTCTTCTCTATTTACTTCCAATGCAAAACACACAAAAAGGGATCAAGGACTCTATGGAGGCACAAAGGAAGGGATAACTTCCACTAAAGCTTTCATATTTAAAAAAGCAAGCCCTCAACTAGAGAGTGATCACTTGCTTCCCTAGCTCTATCATATCAGTATAGCAAAACCAAAAGCTTCCACAAATGGGTCTTATTTTACTGAATCCCAAGTTAATTATTTTTCTTTCACAATAAAATATGCTAATGTATCAAATGCAATCAAGAGGAGTCACATGTATGTACTGTCATTTAAACATGAAATAATACAAATCTGAAAAGTATCCTATGGAAATAATTTTAGATTTTTCTATGATTTGTTCTTTTTAGTTGACATCTGGTTTTCCTTTCAATTTGGAGGAGTGCAAAGTGGTTTGGACCAAATCGGCAAATTGAGATAGCAAACCCTATGCTGGAAATCTAAGTGCTTCAAGTTGTATTCTAAAGCTCTGTCAGAACCTGCATTCTCTGTCAGAATTATTAAAGCTTCTCCAGTCTGTAAAAAGGAGCAATTAGGGCAGACCTGCCAAGCAGGAACTGGCCAAGTTGGAAACATCAAATTTCAAATAGAGCAATGAAATAAATATTCAGATATTGCCATTATGGATGCAAATGAAAATTACCATCTATTAACAATGTATGTTATGAGACTGGCAGGAAGTGGTAAAGACTAAATATAGATATAAATATATAAATACACATAATATATTAAAATGAAAATGTGACATTGAAGTCCACACCAAAAAAAATCTAATAAAAGCCCTTTAGTGTTCTTTGCTAACATGCTAAGCTTTTTTTAAAAATAAGGATCATTTATTCTATCCCTCCAAAGACAATCCTTATAAAGAACCAGCTGACTGATCTCTGCTGACTGGGTTGGAGCAGGGGGAGAGGGGCACAAAGCATACACGTAGTAGCTAGACCTTAGAAAGCATTTAGGTGTTTTCATTTTCTTAGTTGTTCATTCTCTTTATGAATAATTTTAATACACTTAACCACCTCTTCCTCAAGATTCCCTCACATATAATATATTCTCCTCCAATTTCCTATTATATAGAAATTGAGCAAAGTTTAGCCCTCAACCCCTTTTCTCTCTTACCACTCTCCTGAAATGCACAGCACATCTCCAGTTTCTACCATCACTTCATTTCCAACATACCTAAAATGGAACTCATCACCTTCCCATTACAATCCCCATACCTACTGCAGCCAGGCTTTTCTTAAGCTACATTGTTTATCATGCCAATTAGACATGAGGGAAATTGGGGAAAAAATTTAAACAAGTGCAAATCCAAACTTCATAATCCATCACATAGATTCCACCATAACGGAAGCTGAACCTAATTTTCCAATGTACTTATCCAGTACTCTCCAACATGATTCTTCCACTTGGATGAGACTCTACTTCATAATACACTAAGTAAATTTCCACTTCTGTATCCTTACTTATGCCATTTCTCTACCCTTTAACCTCTTCCTGCCCGAATCGAATCTTTCCTATGAAACCCAATTAAAATTCTTCTTCCTTTAGAAAGCCTTCTCTCACTGCCCTAACTTATGGAGCTTTCTCTCTATATTCCTACTTTCAAACACATGTTGAATGTCTACTTGGTACCAGGCATTGTGCTGCACACTGGTTATACAAGAAACAAGTTGAAGTTCCTAACTCATGAATCCCACATCATACCATTATGGAAAGCACATAGGCAAATAAATAGCTGGAATTCAGTGCAACGTATATAATGATAGAAACAAATACAGAGGGCAATAATTGGACAAAGGAGAAAGTAATCAGATCTGTTTGGAAAAGTTTCAAGGAAGGTTTCACAGAGGAATAGGCACTAAAGGTGCTCTTGAAAGATAAATATGATTTTTCCAAACAGAGATAGATGGAAAAGGTTAACCATTCCACAATAAGCAAATAGCATGAGAAAGGATCATGGGTGAAAAAACATTATCCACCCAGGGAATAAAACATAATTTTATATAATTAGAGTATAGGTTATGAAGAATTAATAATAGGTAAAGATCCCACATAAAGTAGTTGCAATGTTAGCTAGTAGAAAATAGGAGAAATGATGAAAGCATGTAAGTAGGGAAATAACAGGATGAGCTTTAGAATTCAGATAAATCCTCTGGGAACAAAGGAGTAGCCAACTGGGAGAAGTTAAAGACTAGAAGCAGGAAAATCAATATATATCAGTAATCAGTCCAAATAAGAACTTGAATAAAGGTAGAAGCAGATATATAAGAAGCAGAAGTAACACAATTTACTGATTTAAATGTAGCACATGGGAAGAGAGGAAGTAAATAAGAATAATTCCAAGTACTCTGGCCTTGATGACTAGATGATAGGGCCATTCCAAGCAATAGGAACCATAAAAATAGTAAGTTAAGTACAGGATGATGAAGATGAGTTCAGTAAACTGGTTGTATTAATATATCCAGGTGAAAATGACAATAAAGCCCTTCGGTATGCAACTCTTCTCTCTCTGAAGATAAGAAACACTTTACCATTCTTAGAATCCTCCAAGTCCAGACATAGTGATGTACACATAGTAAATTTGGATATATGTTTACTGTATAAAGGCAATAGATAACAAAAGGACTCCATATAAGAATAAGATGTGGCGCAATAAAATAAAGGGATATCTACAAAAGATATGACATGGGTGCTCTCCTACCTATTATTAGGGAGGGGAGAACCCATAAGCATTACCTAATCTGGACTATTAACCTTAAAAAGTCACTATTAACACTTTACAACTGTCAGAGTAGTTCTATGAGACATCCTATATATGCCACTAAATAGAGGTTTACTGTGAAATACAAATTTGAGGAGTACCTAGAAATAAGACTCAGAGAGTTAAAATGAGAATCAAAAGCCAAAGTCTCTAGTCTTTCTCAACCCAATACTGACCTCTAGTGGACTAGAGGAGTACATACAAATAACTTTTACAATCAGAAACTAGTTGAAAAGAGAGGTTTAGATCTATAGGTTGAAAGCCTAATATAACTAAAAGACTTCAATAATAAGGTTCTATAACGAGGCAGTAGGGAGGGGGATGAGCTTTCTGAAGTAATATAAGTCTTTAAGTCTAAGCCCTGCAATTTAATAATTCTATAACCTTGGGCAAGTAACTTTACTTCTGTTACATTATATCTCCATCTATTAAAAAACACAATCAAATCTAATTCAGAACTGCCCCAAGGATTAAATGAGATAATACATATGAAGTATCTTGAATTTAAAAAAAAATAACACTAAAAAACCATATACTCCACCTGTCTTCCCTCTGAAAATGAGACAGGAATCTTGTTTCACTGTCTACTATGGAAACATCTGAGACCTAGCAACATTTCAATACATAATCATTAATGGCATCTAATATTGCTATACATTATCATTCAATTTTGCAGTTCTATACATCTCAAGTATTATGTATCTGTACTGGATAACACTAGAATTCCCTTCAAATCCTCTCAGCTTCACCTTTTATTCCAGCTACCATCAGCAACCTGTTCTAAACCAGCTTGAAAGCATGACAAAATGTAACCTGACACCAGCTCAGGCACTTACAGTATACCTCTGGCTTCCTGCCCTGGGGCTTTTCTAATACCACAAGGTAGAATCCCACAAAAAACACTTAGCACTCATGTAGCACAACCCAGAAGTGAAGCAACCCTTGAAAAGGAGCTGACCCATAAGTGCTTCTCCTCTTTGTTCCTCCCATGGTTAAGGTTCACAAGTCTTCTCAGAAAGTCCCATGGATTAAGAAACCAGACTGCCCTAGTACTGTACCAATGTACTGACTCACTCACCTTCTCTTTTCTCTCCTACTAACCCTTATTCCCAAGATCATATGATTGAATAAACCACTCATATAGCAATCCCCCGGGTTCCTTGGGGGATTGGGGGTGGACACCTATACAGAAGCAATGATACAAATTATATCCGATTTCTCCTTAGAAACCGTGCAATCAAGAAGAAACTAGAGTGAAATACTGAAACTATTGAAAGGAAAAAACAGTCACCTTAAACAACCAACCTAGAATTCTGTACCCTGAGAAATTATCATTCAAAAGTAAGGGAGAAACAAAGATTATCTGGCAAACAAAAATTGAGAGAATATGTTGCCAGTAGACCTGCCCTGCAGGAAATATTAAAAAGTTCTTCAGAGAGAAGGAAAACTATATAGATCAGAAACTTGGATTGACATTAAAAAAAAAAAAAGGAAGTTGTTGCCAGGGGGTAGGAGTGAGGGAGGGATGAACAGACAGAATACAGAGGAGTTTCAGGGCACTGAAATTATTTTGAATGGTACTATAATACAATGGTAGATACACATAATTATACATTTGACAAAATCCATAGAATGTACAACACCAAGAGTGAACCCTTACATAAATGGTGAACTTTAGGTGATAATGATATGTCAATGTAGGTTCACTGACTTTAACAAACATACCACAGTGGTACAGAATATCAATAATGGGGACAGAGGGTATGTGAGTACTCTCTGTTACATTATGCTTAGTTTTGTTATGAATGTAAAATTGCTCTAAATAATAAAGTTTATTAATTTAAAAAATCTAATAATATTAAAGTTCTTTTAATGAAAACCATTATACTCTTCCTTACCTTTTCCTACCCCCCATCCATTTCTTTAGAGTTACTATTTTACATCTACATTTCTAAATAATACCATTCCTTTGTGATAAAAACTTACCTCACTTAAAAGTCTGGGTCCCTTAACACTACTACTTTTTCAATTATCTTCCCAACATAGTATGTTAAATTAAAACAATAATCAATATTACATTGTTATGTCCATGTAAGCATACTATCTCAGTACAGAGCCAAGTATATAGGCATCGAATACATATATTTGATTATATTTTTTCAGTTCTAGAACTGAACAATATTTGAAATAAAGAATTCATCATTTGATAATTTGATAAACTTAATGGCCAAATAGAGATAACAAAGGATAAGACTTAGTGGTCTTGAAGATAGGAAGACAGATCAATGGAAATTACACAATCTGAAAAAAAAGACAAATAAAAGACTTAAAGAAAAAACAATAAAAGCCATGAACAAAGCCTGAGAAACAGGTAAGACAATGTCCAAAGGTCTAACAGAAGTTGAACTGGAGTCCCAGAAAAAGATGAGAAATAAAATAAGGCAAAAAATTTTTTTGAAGAAATAATGGATGAAAATGTACCATGTCTGATAAAAGACATAAAGTTACAGATTCAGGAAGCTCAGTAAACCACAAACCAGGAAGAAAACTATGGTTAGACACATGATAGTCAAACTGTTGAAAAGTAAAGATAAAGAGAAAATTTTGAAAGTCACAGAGAAAAATAACATATTGTATTCGATGGAAAAACAATACAAGTGAATGTGGAATTCTTATCAGAAACTACAGAGGCCAGAAAGCAGTAGAACAACATCTTTAAAGTGATTAAAGAAACAAAAAGCTTATCAACCCAGAATTCTATACCCAGCAAATATCTTTCAGAGTGTTATGGATTAAAAAGACAAGATGAAGTCCAGAATACTAACACCTCAGAATGTGAACTTATTTGGAAACAGGATCAGTGCAGATGTACTGAAGTTAAGACAAAGCCATACTGAAGTAGGCTGGCAAACCAACAGAAGCTAGGAAGGGACAAGGAAGGATTCACCCCCTACAGGTTTCAGAGAGAACACAGCCCTGCTAACACCTTGATTTTGGACTTTTAGCCTCCAGACCAATGAGACAAGAAATTTCTATTGTTTCAAGCCACCCAGTTTGTGGTACTTTGTTACAGCAGCCCTAAGAAACTAATACAGGAATAAAGGTAAAATAAAAACATTTTCAGATGAAAAAAAACTAAGGAAATTCAAAGCCAGGAAATCTATACTAAAAAGTGCTAAAGGAAGTTCTTTAAATTGATAGGGATTTGAGACCAGCAAACCCATACTATAAGAAATGCTATTGAAAATATAAATGAAATTGACATATCTTTAGCCAGACTAAGAAAAAAAGAAATAAAATATCTAGAAATAACCAAGTAAGTTCATAGAGAGAAAGATCTCTATAATGAAAACTATAAAACACTGATGAAAGAAATTGAAGAGGACACAAAAAAATGGAAAAATATTCCATGCTCATGGATTGGAAGAATCAATATTGTCAAAATGTCCATACTACCCAAAGCAATATCCAGATTCAGTGTAATCTCCATCAAAATACCAATGACATTCTCCACAGAAATAGAAAAAATAATCCTAAAATTTATATAGAACTACAAAAGGCCCAGAATAGCTAAAGCCATTCTGAGTAAAAAGAATACAACTGGAGGAATCACATTATCTAACTTCAAACTATACTACAGAGCTGTAGAAAGCAAAACAGCATGGTCCTGGCATAAAAACAGACACAAAGACCCGTGGAACAGAATAGACAACCCAGAAATAAATCCACACCTCTATAGTGAACTTATTATATTCAACAAAGGTAGGGAAAGGACAGTCTCTTCAATAAACAGTGATGGGAAAACTGGATATCCATATGCAGAAGAATGAAACTTGACCCTTATCTCTTCTCATATATAAAAACAAATCAAAATGGATTAGTGACTTAAATCTAAGAGCTGAAACTACAAAACTACTAAAAGAAAATATTGGGGAAATGCTTCAGGACATTGGTCTGGGCAAGCACAGGCGACCGAAGTAAAATTGAACAAATGAGATCACATCAAGCTAAAAAGCTTCTGCAAAGCAAAGGAAACAGTTAACAAAGTGAAGAGACAACCCACAGAATGGGAGAAAATATGTGCAAACTACCTATCTGACAAGGAATTAACAACTAAAACAAGTAAGGAGCTCCAACTACTCAATAAGAAAAAAATCAAATAATCAAATTTAAAAATGGGCAAAGGATCTGAATAGACATTTCTCAAAAGAAGAAATGGCCATAAAAATGGCCAACAGGTATATGAAAAAATGTTCAACATCATTAGTTATCAGAGAAATGCAAATCAAAACTATATGAGATACCATCTTACCCTAGTTAAAATGGCTTTTATCAAAAAGGCAGGCAATAATGAATGCTAGCAAAGATGAAGAGAAAGGGAAACCCTCATCATACATTGTTGGTGGAAATGTAAATTAGTGCAACCACTATGTAGGACAGTATGGAAGTTCCTCAAAAAACTAAAAATAGAATTACCATATGACCAGCAATCCCACTGCTGTGTTTATATCCAAAAAAGGGGAATTCAGTATATCAAAAAGTTATCTGCACTCCCATGTTTATTGCAGCACGATTCACAACAGAATAGCCAAGATTGGGAATCAACTTAAGTGTCTATCAATGAATGAATGGATAAAGAAATTGTGGTACATATGCATACTGGAATATTGTATAGCCATTAAAAAGAATGAAATCCTGCCATTTACAACAACATGGACAGAAATGGAGAACATTATCTTAAGTGAAATAAGCCAAGCACAGAAAGACAAATCTCACATGTTCTCACTCTTATGTGGGAGCTAAATATTAAAAATAATTGATCTCATGAAGAGAGAGTAGAATGATGGCCACCAGAGGCTAGATAGGGAGAGGGGACAAAGATAAATATAGTTAAATAGACAGAATAAATAATATTTGATAGCAAAACAAAGTCACTGTAATCAAAAATAAGTTAGGGTATACTTTTAAATAACTAAAAGAGTAGAATTGGGGTGTTCCTAACACAAAGAAATGATAAATGCCTGACATGATGGATACCCCAATTACCTTGATTTCATTAATTCACATTGTATGCCTGTATCAAAATATCACATTTACCCTACAAATACATACAACTATTATGGACCCATAATTAAAAATTTAAAATTTAAAATTAAAAAAAAAAAGGGAATGCTAAAGGGGGCTGGGCATGGTGGTTCCTCCCTGTGATCTTAGCACTTTGGGAGGCCAAGGTCAGAGGATCGCATGAGTCCAGGAGTTTGATACCAGCCTGAGCAAATAGCAAGACCCCATCTCTACAAAAACAGAAAAATTAGCTGCGCATGGTGGCACATGCCTGTGGTCCTAGCTTCTCAGAAAGCTGGGGCAGGAGGATCACTTGAGTCCAGGAGTTTGAAGTTGCAATGAGCTATGATGATGCTACTGCACTCTAGCCCAGACAACAGAGTAAGACTCTGTCTCATGCCTATAATCCCAGCATTTTGGGAGGCCGAGGTGGAAGGACTGCTTGAGGCCAGGAGTTCAAAACCAGTCTGGGCAACATAGCAAAACCCCATCTCTACAAAAAATTAAAAAATTAGCCAGATGTGGTGGTACATGCCTATAGTCCTAGTTACTAGGGAGGCTAAGGCAGGAGGATCACTTGAGTCCAGGAATAAGGAATTTGAGGATACGGTGAACTATGTTTGAGCCACTGTATGTCAGCCTGGACAAGAGAGAAAGACCCTGTCTCAATCAATCAATCAATCAAACAATAAAATAGTTTTTTTAAAATGCTACAGGAAGCTCTTTAGGCTGATGGAAACTGATACCCAGTGGAAATGCAGATCCTCAGGAATGAAAGAAGAAAGAGCATCAGAAATGGGCAAATATAAAAGAAGATTGTAAATTGGACAAATGTAAAAAAAGAAAAGAGAGGTTGCTTTTAAAATACATAGTGTTCAAGGACAGCCTCTATCATAAAGTAGCATTTGTGTTTCAGATCTTTAAAAGCTTGTGTATTTAAATGTTTTGGGGGGCTTAGGAGAAAGAGATAAATACAAGTAGTCAGTCTACCATGTTTAAACCCAAGTCTTCACACAGATTTAAAACTATTGTGTTATAATCTACTCTAATATCTGAAAATATAATGCCCATGTTTATCATACCTCACAAATTTCTTACTCTTTTTCAAATACATTTTTTAACAATGCCATCTACCTGAAGATATTAATAGGAGCATTATAGTGCATTTTTGCTTAATACCTGGCACACTGACAGGGGTGCTCAAAATCATTCCTGCATAATTCTAAAATAAGCTAGCTCATGAATAAACTAAATTTCAAGGTAATCTCTAACATTATTTTTGACAATAGGAATAACTCTTCTCTGCAAATTTTTACTACAAATCAGTTTGAGTTTTGTATCCTTTGTCATTGTCAACATTCAGGTGGTAATGAAAATGACCCTCAAATATCCAAAACACAGGTAAAGCTGGGAGGAAAAATTATCAAGGGTAGGTAGTACCCTCAGAGCAGTACTACCCTAGTTGCTTAATGTTTTATGTTTTACCTAGTCCCCTAGAAAACATGAAGATCTATATAAACAGGGCTTTCTCCAAAGATCAACTCCCCATCCTCTTCAGAATGGGACTGGAAAAAAGAAAAACCCTAGTAAGAAATATACATCTTTAGTCAATATCTCTACTGAATCAATAATTTCAACTATAACTATCATATGAATAAAAATATTAATCCTATTTCTAGGTTTCCCTGTTAACAAAGGATAAAATTATTCAAAACACCTATTTCCTATAATCTTTTCTTTTTCAGAAGACAACTGCTAATATTAGAAAAAAAGAGAGTAGGTATACATCTACCAATATACATATTCAGTAGGAAGGTTTCACAATTCACACAAGTTTGGGGGTACTTTTCTTTTCTCAGTAAAATCAATGTAAATCAAATCTAAACACCTGATGAATGTGTTATTAGGTACCGTGGTCACAGTATATCACCAAACTACATAATAAACTCTCTTCTATCCCTTCCATTTCTGCTTATAAAACAACCTATGGAGAATTTTCTTCTTTCTTATTCTCCATTTAAAGATTTACAATCAAATGCCAAGTAGGGGGAGGGAGAACCCCACAAGAACACAATGAAGAACTGTAGTGATAGAAAGTAAAATCACTAACATCTCAGGATCTATTCTTGAAGAGCAAGAATTATTCCATAATTATCATTCTATTGATTCAGTTTTTGAAAAATAAAAATTTTAATATTAAACTTCATTTAGTCACTGTCTTCCTTCTAGTAAACTAAGTGAGTCCTGCCTTTTGCCCATACCTTTAAATTCTAGAATGCATAATAAATACCAGAGTTTCAAGAGCTTTCAGAAGCAGAAGAGATACCTATCTTTCCAAAGTGTCTCAGGAATAAGTCATTTTACCCAAGGCAAGTGTCGTTACTACACTTCCTCAATGGTTCCAAAATCTGAGGATTCTATTTGTGTTGAGTGGGGGTAAGGAGGGAGGGAAATTGAGAAAGATGGGGAGGAGCAGGAGGAAAAATATTATGTTAGATAAATCTGAAAGAAAAACAAATCAAGTATCACTACTAATAGTCCCCAAAAGGCAAATGCTTCCAATTCTAACATTATATTGATCCCAATCTTGTATAATTCTCTCTGGAATAACCTATCATAAGAAAATAAATCCAATTAGGCTCCAGTTTAGAATTTTCTGTCAAAAGCATTTTTTTTCCTAATAGATTTCCTCACAGAAAAGTTAAAAATTAAAAGAATTGCTAGGACAAAACAACAAGGCAGTGAGGCCAAGAAGAAAAAACAGTGGAAAAGGTTTGTGAGCCTAACTTGTAGTTTTAAATGCAACTAACTAGCTGTGTAACTTTGTGTAATTTAGTTTACTCACTGCAAAAATGAGGATTTAGGCCTTCTTGAAATAGTTTTAGCCTTAAATTCTACTATATATTTTTTATTCTAATACTTGAAATAATATGAATTCAATTAAAAAAGTTTAATATAACATTTACTAGACTTCAAAAATTAAAAAGAGATATTTTAAAGTATCATAACTCTTTCTAAGATATTTGATACAAACTTAATAACTCCTTAATAATTAGTATCATACTATTTGAGTTGAAATAACTGTAGTTTAAAGTGAAAAGTAAATTTCTTTATTTCCTTCTACCATCTTCAACAAAGTGTTACAAAGTGCTCTGAATTTTTTAAATGTTATCAAAATGCAAAACATTCAGTACTCTATACTGAGTATTCAAAACATTTAAGTACACATTCCAGAAAAAGAAAACTATTCTTTTGTTAAAAGAATAATATTTTAAATTTTGGCAAGGAAGCAGATATGCAGGTCTATCCAATAATTCCTTTGGATCCAAATGATCCAAATGTCTACCTGAAAATTAGTTTTCCCCTAGCAAAATTAAGAGGAATTTGAAAACAAGTAGTGAGAGTGCACACTGAGTCCCTACAATTACCTCCCCATGTCTATTTACTCTCTTTTTTTCTCCTTATGTGTTTACATCAAAAAAATGATACAACAGATCTACATAACTTACTTGTCAAGGCATTGAATGAAAAAAAAACGATGTGTTAGAAAGCCACATTGGATTTAAACATACTGTTTCAAATAAAGCCTTCTGTAAGAAGTCCAACAGAGAGAAGAAATTCAAAGACCACATCAAAGTGAAGGGCAATTCTCCAAGCTACCCTCTGAAGTGGGGAGAATGATGAAGGAAGCCAGTTTTTAGCAGAGGAAACATGTACCTTTAGTGTAGTTTACTAGGAAAGCCAGGGCATACTTCTCCTATCCTGTAAATTACCTTGACTATGGGGAATAATCTTAGGATTCCAGTAAAGTTGCTGGATATAAGTCATTTGCAATGTAGGTTGCTAATGAGATCAAGGATGGGGGATTCAAACGTATATAAGACAACTTTTCATAGAGAAAAAAACTTCTTATAAAGAAAAATGTGGTTATGGCCCATTTATACACTGTATAATGGTAACACTGTGAATCTTGAAAAATAATATGAATAACACTGTAGTTTATAAATATAAGTGGGAAAGTTACGAAAATGTAAAACTTACATCCACATTCTAACACAAAGCATGTATAAAGAAAAGCTGTCGAGAGACCCAATATTAAGAAAAAATAACATAAGTTACTATGCTGTACTTGATTCACATTCTCTGGAAATAGCACAGATAACAAAGAAAAAAATTACAAAAATTAAGGATTCCAAAGCCTAACTTTGTCTACTTTGAGAGTAAAACATTCAAAAGTTAAAAAAAAAAAATCATTCACTTCACTTTATGTGAGAGTACCTAGCACTGTAACTGGCACAGAGCAGGCATTTGAAAAATGAGTTTCTTTCTTCCTTCCACAATCTTAAGTTTCCTTACTTTATCAATAGCTTCCTGCTAACACAGAAAGCATATTTTTCACGGGGCGCACTGTCCAGGTAAAAAGAATACCAGAATAGGGAGATCATATGTCTACTACCCACTCCTTTAAGAAATGCCATAGGAAATGGAATAACATAAGTGTAATTTAGCCAATCTATGAAAGAACAAACAGAAGAACCATGACCTAGCTTATAAAAATGAATAAAAAAGCTGATCCCAATTTCCTACAAAAACTGGGTTTTGACAGGCGCAGTGGCTAACGCCTATAATCCCAGCACTTTGGAATGCCAAGGGGGAGGATTTCTTGAGGCCAGGATTTCAAGACCAGCCTAAGCAACATAGTGAAATCCCATCACTACAAAAAAATAAGAAAAATTAGCTGGGCATGGTGCCATGTGCCTGTTGTCCCAGCTACTCGGGAGGCTAAGACAGGAGGATCACTTGAGCCCAGGTGTTGAGGCTGCAGCAAGTTATGATCAAGCCACTGTATTCCAACCTTGGCAACACAGGGAGACTGTCTAAGAAAAAAAAACAAAAAACTCAGATATATTTTTTTTAAAACCTGTTCTGATGAACTATAGAAAGAGTATTAGGGACCAGAGAGAACATATCTCAATTACTCCTTAAAAAGTGCCATAGAAAAAAGAATAGCAAAAATTTCAATGCAGTCATTCTATGAAAGAACAAACATTACAAATAAGATCTAGTTTATGATAATGAAAAAGCTGAAACAAATGTATCATAAAAACTGAGGAGCAGGCTATAAGATTTAGTCAAAATGAAGTTATTAAAATTTCCAATGTGGACTATATGTCTACAAAAGTGATCTTTAAATGCCTTACCTTTATCTACCAATGAAACTGCTAATCTGTTAAACAAATTAATTTGCTGTTTTATGATGGACATTGGAAGCTGATTACTAAACAGAGTCAAAAGACAGTTAATGTTAATTCTATGGTTCTATTACTGCATATTTTGTGCTATGTTTTATGAGTCCTTTTAAGGACGGAGACACAGTTTTAAGACACTGCTTACAATATCCTTTTGAATGGCATCATATTCTTAAGAAGCAATATTACAAAAAGCAGTCATTCTATAAGAAGAAAAAGAGAACAAAGTTAATAAAAAATGACAGCAAGAATGGCTCAGGGCCAGAGACCCATTTGAAACTTATAAAATCTTCCTAAGATCAGATGGACACGTGTTCTCTTATTGCTAGGTGTAAAACTATACACTCACACAAGCTTCTGTTCCCAGTTTTAATTTAAAAGCCAGGTGCTTCTCAAGATAGTAAAGGCTTCTATACATCCTCCTAATAAAATTTAATTTTGTTATCATAGCAGATATCTAGTTCAGTAAAAATGAGCAAGTTTACATTCATAAACATGTGAGGCAGAGTGTCTCTAAATAATTTTGAATCTAGAAATATCATTATGTAACAAATAAAAAGAGAAAATAAAAAGAGGGAATCTAAATGTCAACTAATAAGGTGTTGGATCAGGAAAAAGAATGGGAAATTACATAACATAAATATGAAGAAATATTGAACATTATTCAATCAATTAAAAAAACATGTCTTGAAAGAATAATTACATGGAGAAATATTATTATGCTAAGTTTTAAAAAGTGAGACATTTATATATACAATATTATCAAAACTTTATAAAACAGATGTGAATAAAATGATTGTAAGGGAATATGCACATCTGGCAATGGTGAACTAGATAATTTAGATAAGCAAAAAAGAACAAAATATAAAAGCCATCTGCTTAAAGGCATCAGAGAGCTAACAAAATGGTGAAAACTACTCAGGCCAGGATCTAGGAAAGGGAAGAGAGACCAACAGTTGTAACCATTCTTCCTTTAAGGACATTGGCCAATACCAGAAGGGGTGAAAGAGTGACTAAATGGCTCTTTTTGACAACACCAAAGGATTAGAAAACAGGAATAAAGGTCAAGTTCCATCAGGGAGGTATGACTTTGGTATACATCTCACTTTGGGTTGGAACCCTGAACGCTTGAACTCTATGATAAGGGTATACCAGCATTAGACTGACTGGCCATTGCAGGGACTCATATTAAGCATGAAACTGGATTAAGATGATTGTGAAGTACTAGTGTCCCCCAGCATCCTAGAATAATTTTATCCACTGGCATCTGATAGAAGCAAACATGACTCCTCATCAAGAAGACACCATCCCTCTCATCCTAGACTTTAAATAGTTTCTATAAAATCAATTTTGAAATGACAGTGATGTGATGTTGTTATATAATAAGAAATACATATTTGGCCTTCATCTCTAGTGTAGGCACAGAGCTTCTAAAACATTTGTAACTTCCTGAGTGATAAGGATGACAGGAGCATCTTTTGTTAGAATATTCAGTTTTTGTCCCTTGTTCCTGGCACAGATCACCTTAAAACCCTTGGAATTTTTGAGGGATAGGGGAAAGAGAAGTATCCTTTGTTATTCATAATAAGCCCCTTTCAATCATACCAGAATTTGTGCTAATGAGGGACTTTTGGAGCATGGGGCTGATTACCACAAGAATCAACCATGTGATTAAAGGGTTCGAACTTTCAGCCCCATCCTCTAACATTCAAGGAGTAAAGAGGGGCTGGACATTGAGTTCAATCACCAAAGGCCAAGGATTTAATCAATCATGCCTACATAATGAAACCTCCATAAATACCCTGAACAAGAGGGGTTTGGAGAGCTTCCAGGTTGGAGAACACATCCAGGTGCTGAGAGGGTGGCATGTCTGAAGAGGGCACAGAAGCTCCATGCCCTTCCCCCATACCTTGCCCTATGCATATCTTCCATTTGGCTGTTCCTAAGTTGTATGCCTTTCTTTTTAAGAGACAGGGTCTCACTCTGTTGCCCAGCCTGGAGTGCAGTGGTGTGATCATAGCTCACTGCAGCCTCGAACTCCTGGGCTTAAGTGATCCTCCTGCCTCAACCTCCCAAGCAGCTAGGACTACAGGCGTGTGCCACCATGCCTGGCTACTTTTTAAATTTTTTATAGAGACAGGGTCTCATTACGTTTGCTCAGGCTAGTCTCAAACTCATGGCCTCAAGCAATCATCTCCCCTCAACCTCCCAAAGTGTTGGGATTATAGGCATGAGTCACTGAGCCTGGACTGGTTTACTTTGTAAAGCATATATTGCTCTGTACTTAACCAAGAACACAGGCAACTGACATTCAGAAATAAAAAGTCAGATAAACATAAATTTGAATTCAATGATAGTCAATACTTACCAAAAAGTTTGACTGCTAAAAGCTATACTTATGAAGACTTAATGTATATGCTGTGGGACCTACTCCTTGGGATTGGCATCTATAGTAAGCAACAGTCCCGTCGGACTAAGTCCTTAACCTGCGTGATCTGCTCCAGGTAGTTAGTGTCAGAATTCTTCCAGATCCATGGAGACTGGACACATATGCACTTTACTAAGGAAATGGTCTACCTCTTTCACAAGAGTCTCAAAGTGATCAATGATCCCAAAAGAAGGGAATGCATTTCCAACTTCCACTCCAGGTATCAATATTATAAACTATGCCTTGATTAAGACAAGAGCAGCAAAAAAAACCTGCATTCTGTACTACTTCATTTTGGCTGCCAGCAGAAATGCTTTACTAAATTATCCTTTGGTTATATCATATGCTTTCCCACCTCCGCTTCCCAAAATGCTAATATTACAGGCATGAGCCACCACCTCCAGGCCTAAGTTGTGTGCTTTCTAATACACTGTTAATAGTAAGTAAAGTGTTTCCCTGAGTTCTATGAATCATTATGGCAAACTACAAAGCCTAAGGAGGGGTTCATAAGAACTACCAATTTATTAGCCAAGATGAAAGGAAGTGGGAGTAAACAGGAGACCCATTCCTTGGGATTAGCATCTATAGTAGGGAGCAGTCCTGTGGGACTGATCCTTAATCTGTGGGCTCTGCTCCAGGTAGTTAGTGTCAGAATTGAGTTAAATTGTAGGACATCCAGTTGGTGTTCACAGAGAACTGGAGAACTGCTTGGTGTTGAAAACCCACACATTTAGTGTCCAAAGTATTATAAGAATAGAAAAACAGTTTTTTCCTTCATATGCCCAGGACACAATCAAAAGTGACCAAGCATAAAAGAAGGTAAGTCAAAATGAAATAAACAAATAGGGGTTAAAAATAAACATAGGAAGGAGATATACCAGAGCCCTCAAATTGGTAATTATTAGATATGGACTTTAAGGATTCAGAGGCAAAATATCACTACAAATCCAACAGACATTCAACAGTGACGAGCTTAAGTGAATTATAAATATGTATTGCAAACACTAGAGCAACCAGTAAAACATTTTAAAGATAGTATAATTATATGCTGAGAGAAAAATGAATCATAAAATACTCAATTAAAACCACAAAAAGGCAAAAAAAAAGAGAAGATTCTTTTAAAAAGAAACAAGGAACAAGTGTAATGGATATAAAAGTTAAAAATACAGAAATACAGTGGATATGGATCAACTATAACAGTAATCACTTTAAATGTAAATTGTCTAAAGATACCAATTAAAAGACAGACTGAAAGAGTAGATAAAAAGAAAGATCCAGTTATATGTTGCCTATAAGAAATCCATTTTAAATATAAAGCCACAGATAGATTAAAAGTAACTAGATGGGAGAATAATATACCACACTAACACTAATCAAAAGAAAGATGGAGTCACTATATTATATTCAGACAAAGTAGACTCCAAAACAAGAAAAATTATCAGGGAAAAAGAGGAACATTACATAATGATAAAGGGGTCGTCGATTCTCCCCTTTACATAAATATTCTTAGTGGGTATGTGCCCAAAAAGACAGCATCAATATATATAAGACAAAAACTGATGGAACTACAAGGAGAAAAGGACAAATCCATTATTATAGTTGGAGACTTCAACATACCTCTGTCAGTAACTGACAGATCTAGCAGGCAGAAAAGCAGTAAGGATAGTTCATTCAACAATAACAGAAAACAAACTTTTCTCAAGCTCACATGGAAAATTCACCAAGATAGACTACAGTCATGGCTATAAAAAATGCTCAACAAATTTAAACAATAGATATCATAAAAAGTACCCTCTCAGTCAACAATGGAATGGAACAAAAAATAAGTAATAGAAAAACTAAATATTTAGAGATTAAACTATACACTTTAATACATGAGTCAAAGAAGTCTCAATAGAAACTAAAAAATAATTTCAACTAAATAAAACTGAAAATACAACTAATGAAAATTTGTGGTATACAGTAAAAGCAGTGCTTAGAGGGGAATTTATAACATTGAATACATATATTAGAAAAGAAGAAAGATCTAAAATAAATCATCTAAGCTTCCATGTGAGGAAACTAGAGAAAGGGTAGCAATATAAATTTAAGGAAGCAAAGGAAAAGAAATAACTAAAATTAGAGCAGAAATCAATGGAAGTGAAAACAAGAAAGCAATGGAAACAATGAAATGAAAAGTTGGTTCTTTTAAAAGATCAGTAAAATTAATAAATCTCTAGCCAGGCTAATTGCAAAAGGAGAGAGAGACATGTGACATAAACAAATAACAGAAATGTAAGTGAGATCATCACTATAGATCCCATGGGCATAAAAAGGATAAGAAAAGAATATTATGAACAAATCTATACCCATAAATTTAATAACTCAGATGAAACAGAGTAATTCCTTGAAAGATATAATTACCAAAATTCACTTATGAAGAAATAATTTGAATATGTCCATATCATATCTATTAAACAAGTTGAATTGATAATTAGATAACCTTCCAAAGTAGAAAGTAGCAAGTCCAGTTGGGTTCACTAGTGAATTATGCCAACATTGAAGGAAAAAATGATACAATTCTCTACAATCTCTACCAAGAAATAGGAGACACAACACTTCCTAACTCATTTTTATGAAGTCAAGATTATCCTAATACCAAAGCCAGATAAAAACCTAAGAAAGGAAAACTATAGACCATTATCTCTAATGAACATAGATGGAGAAACCCTCAACTAAATGTTAGTAATGCAAATCCAACAGTGTATAATATACTACAATAAGTATGATTTATTATAGGTATGCAAGTCTAGTTTGACATTCAAAAATCAAATAATATAATCCATCACAATAGGTTAAAGAAAATAAAAACCACATGATCCTGTGAATAGATGTCAAATAAGCATTGACAAAATCCAATACCCATTCATCATAAAAACTCTCAGCAAACTAGGAACAGAGGTGAACTTCCAAAACTTGATGAAGAACATCCATAAAAAACCTATAGTACATGATATTTAATGGTAATGATATTCAATGATAAATTAGATCCTTTACTCCTAAGAGCAGGAACAAGGCAAGGATGCCACCTCTCACCACTCCTATTCAACACTGCATTGGAAGTCCTAGCTAATGCAATAAGACAAGAAAAGAAAAGAAAAACTATACAAATTGGGAATATATCCATCATAGCCAATCACATGATTTTCTATTTTAGAAAATTACAAAGAATCACCAAAAAAAGCTTCTTCTAGAATGAATTTTTATGGGAAAGTTGTAGGATAGAGGCGAATATGTGAAAGTCAATTCCTTTACAAAATACCAGCAATGCACAACTAGAATTTGAAATTTAAAATCCAATACCATTTATATTAGTACCCAAAATAAATAATTAGGTATAATCTAAAAAATATGTATAAAACCTATAGGAAGAAAACTACAAAATCCTGATGAAAGAAATCAAAGAAAATCTAAATAAATAAAGAGATATTTCATGTTTATTGATAGAAAAACTCAATAATGTTAATGTACCAGTTTTTCCCAACTTGATCTAAAGATTCAACACAATCCCAATGAAAAACCCCAGCTAGTTACTTCATGAATATTGACAAACTGATTCTAAGGTTTATATGGAAAGGCAAAAGACATAGAATAGTCAACATAATACAGAAGAAGGAGGAGGAAGAGGAGGAGAAGGAAGGGAAAGAGGAGGAGGAGGGGGTCAGAGGACTGACAGTGTCCAACTTCAAAACTTACTATAAAGCTATAATAATCAAGATAGTGTGGTATTGACAAATGAATAGACAAACAGATCAAAAGAACAGAATAGAGTTCAAAAGTAGACCCACACAAATACAGTCAATTGATCTTTGACAAGAAATTGTAATGAAGACAATTCATTGGAGAAAGGATAGTAATTTCAACAAATGGTGCTATAATAACTGGACAGTCACATGTGATAAAAGGAATCTAGACATGGATCTGAACAACAGTCACAAAAAAAAATTAACTTAAAGTGGATTACAGACCTAAATGTAAAACGTAAAAATATAAAACATCTAGACAATTACTTTAAAAGAAATCTAGGTAATCTTGGGTTCAGTGATGACTTTTTAGATACGACACTAAAGGCGTAATCCATGAAAGAAAAAAAGCAATACGTTGGAATTCATTAAAAATGAAATTATCTTCTCTGGAAAGACACAGTTAAGAAAATGAAAGACAACCCACAAACTGGGTTGTAGAGCACAATAAGAACAACCCCATTTAAAAAATGGTGAAGAACTTCAATAGACATCTCACCAAAGAAGATACACGGATGGCAAATGAGCACATGAAAATATCCTTAACATCATCTGTTATTAGGGAATTCCTAATTAAAATAACAATGAGACATCATTACAGACCTGTATGGCTAAAATCCAAAAAAACTGAAAATAACAAATGCTGGTGAGGATGTGAAACGACAGGAACTCTCATTCATGGCTGGTGGGAATGCGAAATGGTACAGCCACTTTCAAAGACAGTTTGGCAGTTTCCTACAAAACTAAATATGGCTTTACCATATGATCCAGTAATCATGTTCCCAGTTATTTATCCAAATGAGTTAAAAATGTATGTTCCCACAAAAACCTGCACATGAATGTTTATAGCAACTGTATTCATAATTGCCAAAACTTAGAAGCAACCAAGATGTCTCTCTCAATAGGTGAATGGGTAAACAAACTGTGGTACATTCATACAAGGGAACATTATACAAAAATAAAAAGAAATATATCATGAAAAGACACACAGGAACTTTAAATGCATACTGCTAAGTGAAAGAAGCCAGTTTGAAAGGGTACACACTATATGAATCCAACTACATGCATTCTAGAACAAGTTAAATTATAGCAACAAGAAAAAGATCATTAGTCGCCAGGGGTTGGTGGGATGGGAGTGGTGGATGAATAGGTGAAGCATGGGAGATTTTTAGCACAGTGAAACTGTTTTGTATGATACTGCAATGGTGGATACATGGCATTAGCATATTTCAACACCTATAGAACTGTACAAAACAAAGAATAAACCCTAATATAAGCTGTTAACTTTAGCTAATAATACTATATCAATATTGATTCATTAATTGTAACAAATATACCCACTAAGGCAAAATATTAACAATAGGGGAAACTGTGATGGGGGAGAGAAGAGATATACACAAACTATCTGCTCAGTTTTTCTATAAACCTAAAACTTTCCTAAAAAATAAAGTCTATTAATTTTTTTAAAAAGTCAAGAAGGTATTTTAAAATAAAAAATAATTTTAAATAAATATTTTTTAAAATAATCTGTATTTTTAAAAATTCTTAGGGAAGAATAATATTTAATGAACCCTTCTTGAAAATCTACTTGAAGTTAAAAATGCAACTAATCTTGATTCAAAAGAGTACTTATGACTAGGGAGGTTGGCTATGAAAGGATCAGTAGGAAACACTAATTCTTTTAAAGTTGAGTTAGCACTAAATAACTTACCACACACTGATGAGACAAACATGAAATCACTATAATTACTAAATGCTTCATATTACCTAAAAACTATAATATATAAAAATACTTTATATTATATAACAAGAACAATTACAATTCTAACCAGAATTTAGCTTCCCCTCCCTAAAAAAGATAAGAATGAAAGAGATGAGAAGAAAAAGGATATAGTATAGTATAGTATAAGAGAATTAATTCCTTTATCCTTCATTGGAAGAGTCATCAGACATTCATCATAAAAAGCAAAAGTGAAAAGACAAGTTGAGGGCACACTGTGAATGCCAGAGTAAACTCCATTAAAGCATCAGTCTTAGTCCTGGGTATTATAACAAAATACCATAAAATGGGTAGCTTTAAACAGTTATTTACTTCTCATAACCTATCAGAAATAGTTTATTGAGACTGGAGGCTGAGCAGTCCAAGATCAAGGCCCGGGCAGATTCACTGTCTGATTGGGGCCTGCTTTTTATCTCCTCACATGGTGGAAGGGGTGAGGGGTTTCTCTTGGGCCTCTTTTATAAGGGTGTCAATTCCATTTGTGAGGGCTCCACCCCCATAACCTAATCACCTCCCAAAGGCCCCATGCCCTAATATATTACCTTAGGGATTAGGGTTTCAACATATGAATTTTGAGGGGACACAAATATTCAAACCAAAACAGCATCTATCACTTGATATTATAACTTGACCTAATATTCTTCACCAGAATGAAACATACATAAACTCTTAGAACACAGAGGCCATAACTGGTTTACCTGTATGCTGAGTACACAGTATGCCTCAAAAAATACTGAATTGACCTGAAAAACATCAAGAGTATGACTGCTAAAGCATTAAAAAGAGCTATAAAGTTTCTATTCTTTTATTATCATTTTAAAGCAGAAGATCAAATTTGTGAGAAGGAAGAAAAGGGTCAATCAAGAGACTGGAAATGAAAGGTAGAGAGATTACTGAGTCAAAGTTTTAGAAAAAATCTGGAACAAGCAGGATCAAAAAAAGTTTGTAGCTATTAGCCTCATTAAGGAAGCCAGGCACTTCTATCTCTGAATAGAAAAAGGAGGGTGATTATCCTTCTAGAGGAAATTTTAAATTAAAAAAAAAGACATTTGTGAAAGTTATTCTAAACAGCCTAGATTTCTCATAAATCTCTACCTAATGATTTCCCTTTTCTAGGTAAAAGATCGTCTGCTGAAATGAGGGACAGAGGTAAATTTAGGACATTGAGTAACATGAGAAACGTTTTAAATAGTCACCCCAGAGAAAGTAAGATTTAAAAGGTGATTATAAAGTATTTGTAAGTAGCCATATTCAGGTAGCATGATCATAGTGGATAAAACCAGGATGATTATATCACTTTTTCCAAGAATGAATATAATTCTCAGTAGCAGCAATTATTTTCCTTATCATGGATTTTACTGCTTAAATCTCTTGCTTGTTCAATAAAACCACATTTCATGTGAAAAAGAGATAGCAGTAATGAACATAGTGGTTAATGATTAATAGACGTTAACATTCTCTCACCGACAGAATAGACCATCCACATTGATAGCCCCACATTCACAAGCCTATCAATTAGTTAAAATCTAATCAAATATCTGATTATTACTTCAGAACATATTTGCCCTAACAGATTGCTTAAATAGTATAGCAATCTGATATAAACATTAATTCCACCTAACAATTAATAAATTCATGCCAAAATAGGTTTTCATTATGAATACTATACATAATTCCTATTGTATATAGCATTATTTTATCACACAGATTATTGACTTCTGCTAACATACCCAAGACACACAAAGAGAGATGAGCTCCAGATTTAAAAGGAGCAGTCTGTTGAGACCAAACAGCAGCCTTAGATCAAAATTAAGCACTATTTCCCCACTCAAATACTTGGATCTGGATTAAATTAATCACAGCCATCAATGTATAAAAATGACAGCTTCTAGAAGATGGTGACACACAAATTTTGTTGAACAGAGGGTCTGGTGTTAACCTGAGTCTTTGACCAATTTTAAAAAAATAAAAAATAGAAGGAGAAGGAGGAGGAACAATAGGAGGAGGAGGGAAAGAAAATAGTCAGGGTTAACTTGTGTATGAACAGATGGATTTTTTTAAAGCACTTTCTTTTCCACCAGGGAATATCAATAGCCTTTTAAGTATTCTCGCATTTAAATGTGTGTTCTCACAGTCATGTCAGAGCCTGGGTAAAAGCCTTTTCATGGAAATCATTAAAACGAAAAGATCCAGACAAGGGGTCTGTTTTTTTCCAGGGAGTGAGGGTGGAATAGAATAATGTCAGTTTTAAACTGGAAATACCTTCAACACTGATGGGATAGATGAAACACCTTGCTTATTCTCCAGTCCCCACCCCTGGCCCCCCAGCACTTGAAATTTTTTACCTGCTGCTGTCTAGAATACTCTATTACAAACAGTCAAGGAACCTTGGGGATAGGTTTAGGAGTGAGGGGAAAGAGAAGAAAAAGCCTACAATTGCACATCAGCTTGTGACTCAGAGCAGGAGGGAATAGAGCAATCCCAGAAGTAGTCCCACAGAGCTGACCCTCCTGGGTCCTGTGCTCCCCATGTGTAACTCACAAAGTCTCACAGCTCTCAACTTTAAACTGCTGAATCATTTCAGCAAGTGGTGTGTACCTATCTGCTGGTGAGAAATAACAGTCATTCCTTGCTTCAACCATCATTTCCTTGCTTCCCACTGATAAGCACTGAAGCAATGCTGACTGACTCTCACTAGGAAAACTGGAGGTTGAGCCAGCCAGCCATGAAGGTCACTTTATATCTTGGTTCAAACACTAGGCCCCATGCAAAAGATGTTTTTTGTTCCTGAAAGACCACAGAGATACTGGTATTTCCCTTACCCAAGTTAACATCTTTTCAAGGACTTTCCCCACCCACTACATTTTTCCCTTTTAGTCCTTTCTCCCCACAACCTTAATATCAAGACTGGAATCTTGATCTGTTAGGATGTTTTTTCATTTATATGTTCCATTAAGATCATTTCTGAACGATTATTAACTGTGCCAGAAAAAAAAATCATCTCAGATTTATTAGTCCCTGGTCACTTGATGCTGATGGAAATTTTTGTCACACTGATCTTCTAGGTTCCCCAAATGATTAAATGACCTAACCACCTTAGGAAGAAGTATAATACAAAACCTAAAGTCAGTGTTATTGAAATAAATCTGCAGATTTCCCCCTGAGAGTGTTATTCATAGCCTTAACCCCCCCCCAAAAAACACCTGTGAATAAACTCTAGTTTCAGATTCCTCAAAGATACTTTGAAATTTTCACGTTACCCTTTAAATGAGCAAAATTCTGCCAGCCTTTTGAGTCTTAAAAAATTTATAAAAAAGAATCCAATAATGATAATGTTTGTGAGTGTTCTTTATGCACCAGGTACTGTACTAAGCACATAATCTGGATTATTTTATTTAAATCTCAAACAACTCTATGAGGTAGATACTTTTGTTTCTCTCAATTTAAAGAAGAAGAAACTAAAGTTTAGAGAGGTGCTTTATTTGATTACAGGTTACAAATCCCAGAGAGTGGTAGAACCAAAATTTGAAGGCAAACTGGCTGTTCCCTTAATCATTCCAATTATACTCTCATGTGCATAATAATTGTACTTCTTTTACTGATCATATCCAGACCACCTTATATTAAAATTATTTGATTCTGAATCTGGCCTACATTATACCAAAGAGTTAGAGAAATCATTAAAACATTCTTGGGCTGAGGAGAAAAAGGCTTCCTAGTTAAAGTTTTCTGTAAAGACTAGTTTTTACGCAAATTATTTCTTCAGAATAACTTACTCATTTACCCAATTTCCCCATTACTGACAATTAAACACCATTAAAAATGATAGCCATATTATTAATTTCTAATTATTCAATAAATTATTCAATAAATTATTGAATAATTAGAAAATACAAAAGAAAATGCTTACAAAATATAAGCATCTCCTATGCACTTAAGAATCTCATAAAATCTGAAAATAATACACAACCATTAAAGGTTACAATTAAGAATCTCCAACTGACAGAGAGGAACACTAGTCCCAGGCTTAGAAGGCATGTGGCTTGATCAGTTTACACTGTAAAGAGAAACTGGGGAAGGCTTCACAACTTCCAGTCCCATCTAATAATCTCTTCCCATTCTTACCTTGATGATATAATCACCCTCTTAACCCAGAGGAAAAGCATTTTATAAGTTTGTACTAGTTTTCACTATATCATATTAACTTATTTCAAAAAATAAAGGAACTAAACTATTTTCTTTGCATTTTAAGTTCACAGAATATCTGCAATAAGAAGAAACTTTTACTCTTTTTGTTCGCTCACTGGCAAGAATCACTGCTGTGGCAACTCAGAAAAGGTAAGACTAGCACACATATATTGAAGACTACATCATCAACCAAACCATTCCAGGATAAAAAACTCTCATGAAGGTTTATTTATATCTACTCAAAATCCCTTTAAGTCTACTTTCTTTATTTAGTCCTCAGAGAAGATGAAATGACAATTAAAGAAAATGTTGCTGCAACAAAAATTTCATTGTAATTAAATTAATTTTAGTTTCATAACTATCTTTCACCTCGACCCAATATCATAAAGATAACAATCTTGATATTTATGACATATCGTAGAATATGTGCATAATAACTAGGAATCTGTTTCACCCTATTTGACTTTAGATAAAATAGCTCAGTGGCTTTAGATGAAAATTGAAAATACAAAGCTATATTTACTATGCATGCAGTGCCCTCTACAGGCTATCGGTGGAATGAGTCAGAGAGAGAGACAGAGCTAAACAAAGATTTCTCAGACATAGTTATTAAGCATTAATACAATTTATTCTCTAGATAGGCCAATAGTAAGTAGTCCCATTTTTAACCTACGTAGCTTTCAAACAAAATATTCAATATTCTTTCAACTGTCTAAATGAACTCTTTCATGAGTCCAATTAGGTCATTTACCACTAGCTCATATCTATATATCTATATCTTACATAAGTAAATAAATACACACACACACATAATATTGGACAGGCTTATGAAGTAAACACAAGAAGTCTACTCCATATTAGTACAAACTTCCACCTATCCTATTCCAAAAGAATCCAGATATAACATTTAGAAGGTAATCTCTTCCCAGAAATATAAATACAGTACCTTCACATTCTTTAACCTAATGTTACCCAGATATAATCAAACAAATATTCCAAAAATTACCCTCATGGCTAAGGCAATATAATACAACAAAACAAGAAATTTATTTTAGTAAAATCATTTTCTCATTATTAAACTCATGATATTTTTAACATATTGCCATTCTCAGAACAGCATTAATAAAGATTAAGGAATAGGATAGGTGGAGCAAGCAATGAAAAGAGAAAAGAGAGGCCAGGCATGATGGCTCATTGCCTGTAATCCTAACACTCTGGGAGGCTGAGGCAGGAGGATTGCTTGAGGTCA
>VBSM01002608.1:117862893-117923754 GCA_008086735.1 Cheirogaleus medius | reverse complement strand
AACTGTAATATTTGTACCCCCATAATATGCTGAAATAAAAAAAATAAATAAAAAAAAGCAAACAATATTCATTTCTGGAAGAAGGAACTTTCATCCTAGGATTCAGGAAATACACACACACACACACACACACACACACTTTTCAAGAGTAAACAGAGTCAAAAAAAACAGGCATAAAAGAATATCAAAAATCTATGAGTGTGAACAAGTAGAAGAATATCTATAAAGACTTCAGGTTTTAGAATTCATAGGCACAGATACTATAACTAGTTTTATTCTGTTTTAAGAACAAAACTTGTTGAAAATATCTCCTAGAAATAAGAAACTATTTGGCAAGGGTGGGGGGGAGTAACAAAATATCCCAGATTTGGGGAAACAAGAGAAATTCTACAAATGAAATACATAACAGTTGAAATTTAAAATTCTATTTATATCATTTATAGATAGTACACAGCAAAAGAAAGAAGAAATTAACTGGAAAATAGATCAGAAGAAATTATATAGAATAAATTAGAGAGAAATGATGAAAAACATAGAGTAAGAAATAACAGACATATAGCTTAGAGCAAAATTAATCTAATAAGCATTTAATTAAAGTTCCAGAAAGAGAATGCAGAGAAACTGTGGCAAGGGCAATATTTAAAGAAATAATGGCTGAGAATTTTCTAGAACTGATGAAAGACACTAATCCATAGATTCAAGATTCCAAAAAGCCCAAACAGTACAAGTGAAAAGGAATCTACTCCCACACATGTCACAGTGAAGCTGCTGAAAACCAAAAATATGGAGAAATTTTAAAAGCAGACAGAGGAAAAGAAAAAGATTAACTACATTCAAACTGGTAGTGGTAGTCAGACTGACAACTGACTTAAAACGAAAATAGAAGCTAAAAGACAGGGGAATATTATGTAATGTACTCAAGGAAATAACTTCATGAGTTATATAGGAATTACATATATACTTTCAGAAATATGGATAAAATAAAGAAATTTCAGGCCAAACCAAACAATAATAATAATAACCTAAAAATATTAGTTATAGACAGACTTCCACCAACAGAAATTCTAAAGTATGAACTTCAAGCAAGAGGTAAGTAATCTCAAATGAAAGGTCTAAGATGGAGAGAAAGAAATAAACAGCTAAAAATCAGGCAAATATAAATGAACATTATATAAAACAATAATAATGTCCAGTAGAATTAAAAAGAAACTTAAAGTATAAAACACTATTAACACATAAACCAAGTGAAGGGTAAATGGAATTTAGGTGTTCCACAGCCATTACCTAGGAAAGTGGTGACATTTTTTATTAACATTAGACTATTATAAGGGTGTATATTTTAATTTCTAGGGTGACTCCTAAAGGAATATAAAGTGTGTGTAACTTTCAAAGGGGTCAGAGGTTGAGGGATAAGAGATAGAATCATTTTGTAAAAAAATCAATCCAAAATGAGGCAAGTAAAAGGAAGAAAAGAAACATTAAAAAAGTCAAAAAATAGACCGGGTGTGGTGGCTCACACCTGTAATCCTAGCACTCTGGGAGGCCGAGGCGGGCAGATCCCTCAAGGTCAGGAGTTCAACACCAGCCTGAGCAAGAGCGAGACCCTGTCTCTACTAAAAATAGAAAGAAATTAATTGGCCAACTAAAAATATATAGAGAAAAAATTAGCCGGGCATGGTAGCGCATGCTTGTAGTCCCAGCTACTCGGGAGGCTAAGGCAGGAGGATCGCTTGAGCCCAGGAGGTTGAGATTGTTGTGAGCTAGGCTGACGCCACGACACTCTAGCCCCAGCAAAAAGTGAGACTCTGTCTCAAAATAAATAAATAAATATAAATAAATAAAATCTTATTTTCAAAAAATAAAAAAAAATAAAAACATGGACAATGCTATATATCATGAAAATATTAGCCCCCAACAATGCTAGTATAGTTCTTTTAATATCACATGATATATCAAGCAAAAGTATTACTAGAGATAAAGATCATCTTATAAGATTCAAGCACCTTCCAGGCCTGTGCCATCTTCAAATGTCTACCTTTAGTTGAATGGATAAATACATCACATTTCAACAATGAAAATGAATGAGCTACAAAGACATGGATGATTTGTAACTACATAATGTTGAGTGTAAAATCCAAGCCCAGATATGTTACCTTTTAAGTAAAGATCAAAAACAAGGAAAACTAAATAATATATTATTTATGGATATACACATAAATACAAAAAACAGAGGCAAATAATGTACACAAAATGTAGCATCTTAGTTATCTCTGGTTGGGGAGAAAGTAGGAACACGACAAAGTTGGAGCAACTCAGAGGGCTTCAAATATGTTAGTAATGTCTACTTTAAGCTGGACAGTACTATAAAGATGTTTGTTTTATTTTTATGCTTTATAATTTACATATTAACATATTACATATTTGAATGTACTAAGTATTTCATAACAAATGAAAAATATAAATACTAAACTATGTCCAATAGTTCATTTACATATATGTTAACATTTTTAATAAATATTTGTGCTTATATATCTTTTTAAAAAGAATAAACTCTATTAAAGTGCCAATAATCTCTTTCTGAATGATACGTGATCAATGATGCATATTTTCTTCATTGTACCTTTTTAGCATTTTCCAACTTTTCTGAAACAAACATACAGTAATGCACCACATAAGGATGATTAGGTTAATGACAGACCACATATAGGATGGTGGTCCCTAAAGGGTCCTCAAACTTTTTAAACAGGGGGCCAGTTCACTGCCCCTCAGACCGTTGGAGAGTGCGCACTGTCAGCCCGGAACGAGTCAGCTGCTAAGCAGGACAGGCAGCGGTGGCAAAAACACCCGGCGGGCCGGATAAGTAGTTTGAGGATGCCTGCATGATGGACTTGAAAAATTGCCAAGTGACATTGTGACCATCCTAACATTGGTCAAAGCACAATGCGTGACTCACTTGTTTGTGGTGATGCTGCTATAAACAAACCTACTGTACTGCCAGTCGTATAAAAGTATAGCACTTACAATTATGTACAGTACATAATACTTGATAACGATAATAAACAACTGTATTACTAGCTTATGTATTTACTATACTATACTTGTTACCATTATTATAGAGTGTACTCCCACTTATATAAGAAAAAGTTAACTGTAAAACAGTCTCAGGCAAGTCCTTTGGGAGGCATTGTTATCATAGGAGAAGACAGCTCCATGCATGTTACTGCCCCTGAAGAGCTTCCAGTGGGACAAGATACAGAGATGGAAGACAGTGATATTGATGATCCTAACCCTGTGTAGGCCTTAGCTAATGTGCCTGTGTCTTAGCTTTTAACAAAAAAGTTTAAAAAGTAAAAAAAAATAAAAATAATTTTAAAAATAGAAAAAAGCTTATAGACTAAGCATATAACAAAAGAAAATATTTTGAACAGCTATATAATGTGTTTGTGTTTTAAGTTATATTATTACAAAATAATCCGAAAGTTTTTTAAAATTAAGTTAATAGTAAAAAAGTTACAGTAAGCTAAGTTTAATTATTAAAGAAAAATATTTTATAAATTTAATATAGCATAAGTGTACAGTGATTATAAAATCTACATTAGTATACAGTAATGTCTTAGGCTTTCGCATTCGCTTAGAACTCACTTGCTGAGTCACCTAGGGTAACTTCCAGCCCTGCAAACTTTGTAAGTGCAGGTGTACCATTTTTTATCTTTTATACTATATTTTTACTATACTTTTTCTCTGTTTACAAATGTTTAGACACACAAATATTAATATTTACAATTTTGTTATAATTGCTTACAGTATTCAGTACTGTAACATGCTGTATAGTTTTGTAGCCTAGGAAACATAGGCTAGACTATATAGCAAGGTGTACAGTAGGCTATACCATCTGGTTTGTATAAGTATACTCTATGATGTTTGGATAACAAGGAAATTGTTTAAGGATGGTTTTCTCAGAACTATCCCTGTCCTTAAGTAAAACATGACTATAAATTACTTTCATAATGAGGAAAAAAGTTAGTTTCCATAAAATTAAAAATAAAAACAACAACTCAAGGCAAATGTTTGGAAAAACTTCTGACCTTATTATTTGCAAATGATTTTAATTTTTTAAAAATGGCTGCAATTTTTAAAATAATAATAGTTTTATGTTTTACATAAGGAAATTCCCAACAATGAAGCTTTTGGGGCACATTAGAAAAATAGTAGAATACTGAAATGGTCATAGTGTTTTCAGGCCAAGAACCCCATCAAAAACCAAAAGATGTGGGTAACAAACTATTCCAAATATCCACAAGTAAAACTGGATGGAGAAAAATATGTTTTCAACTTTTACTTCTGTTGATGATAAACCAAAAACATATGACCAAAAAAATCATAAAATCATATTGTTTGAACAGATAATTAACTGTCTACAAACATTACCTAGCACTGAACATTTCCACCCAAGACCAACAAAGGTCACCAAACAAAAAGTAGGTGACTTGAAACAAAGGTTGATATCCTGTCTTCCATCTCTTTATCCCTGAGATATTTTATATATATTCTCACAATTATGAAAGGGGATGAAATCACAGAAGCAAGCATTTTGGTATATGTTATTTTAAGATCAATGAGGCTGAGAAAAAGCAGGTATACTGTTTAGAATAAGAAGGCAAAAATGCAATTGTGATACAAAGTCAATTGTGAGTGAAGACTGAGCTTAAAGGTTTATACAAGAACCTACTATTAAAAGCTCTAAAAAGTCAGTTAATTCCTCACACTTGCAAAGTATTTAACAAGCATTCCCAGAATTGTTGATTCTGTTGGCAGTTCTCATAATTTCGATCTATGCTAGGAGATAACCACCTCAGATGATGGTTGGGAAAATACATCCAAGAAGTTAAAATGACTTAACTGAAGTCATAAGACAAGTCTGGGGCAAAACTAGAACCTAATACACCCACAACATTCTTCCTCACATGCCAGTGCTGGAACAAGCTGTTTAGGATCTGCCCTTAGTCTCTATTTTATATTCACTCACACATGTCAATGCATTCTGTTATGAATACAAATGGAAATGACAGTAAATAAAAACATAAAACTAATTTGGAAAAAATTCACTCTTAGAAAATGTCACTCAAAGAAGGCAGAGTACACAAAGAACGGAAAGTTAAGCATATTATGTTTCCTTCTTACTGACAAATTTGATGGATACAAGGCTAATCTTCATTTTTTTAATCTATCTAAATCTAGATAATCTATCTAGATAATCTGTCTAATCTAGATATGATAGGGATTGAAGAGTCAATGCAAAGTACTTTGAATACCAGTAGATTACAGCTGTATAACAAATGTGTAGGGTTTGTTCCCCACCTGCCCCCTCCACTCCAGGGGTTCGCTTGCCAAGTGTCCAAAATACAGCACAACAGCAACAACAAAGTACATATCCTTTGGCCAAATTCAAAGAATTGGAAAGCACGAAATTTGGCAGGATAGGTTAGGGATGTTACTGTAGCAGTATTTTGCAGATAACTAACTGATTGATATACAAATTATGTCTTGCCTGTTAGAGATTTAGTTGACTTCTTCCTCCCCTACACCATCACCACTATGTGTGTAAACCGGTTTCTGTACCCAAGTATAAATTGGACTAGATCCTGTTACTTTGCCCAGGTTGTTAATACTACAACCCTTCAAACTAACTCTTCCCATTTTTCTCCCTGTGTGTCACTAAGAACTAAAAGCTGACTTCCCAAATCCCTATCAGGACTCTAGGCTGCCTCCCAGCTGATTCTTTTTCCTAAGGATCTGAAGAATATCCTTGAGCTGAAGCCTTGTGATTCGATAACAACCTTAAAGGAATTACCACTTCAGAACATGCTTCAGCTGAGATTCTCCATGGAAAAGCCAATGTTGAGACTATTAAGAAAATACCATCAAATCTTTGAGTCATGCATGCTCTTATATAAGAGTTAACAAAGACTATAGACAACATCACCAAGAACATCAACATTCTAGCTCAAAATCTTCAAGAAACACAAGTGGTACTGTATAACCAAAAGATTTTCCTCCACCTACCTCTAGAAATCCACTAGACTGATTGAACATTTTGGCTCTTTAATACAATCTTTCATATTAATATTTTTTTTTATTTTAGACATCCCTCTTTTTAAGAAGCCTAATTTTCACAATCCTATAGGGTCCTAATCTTTGCTAAGACTCTCAACAGATGGTTCAACTGGTTTTACAGGAATAATACCAAAAAGAATTCTCAAGAGACTATTTTTTAGACACTGTTTAACCACACTCAGAAGGTTTATGATTGCCCCTTAGTTGTTCAATGAGGAATGATATTCATTTGGAACAAAAATGGGGACTGAGGAAGTTGAACTTTATCTGAGCCCTACACTCCTAGATAACAGAAAGATTAAGAAATCTGTTGACACTATTGTATTCTGAGAAAGGCTAACCACAAAAGATCACAGTCTTCACATAGTCCAAGACCCACCTCCACCCTTGCTCATTGACTATTTTTGTTTTATATAACACCACAAGATTTTCCCTCTTGCAATATTCCTCATTACTGAACATTCTCCCAATTACAATAGCCTGAAGAAAACCATCTCCCTAATTGTCTGGGGTATTTTGTCTCTCACAGCAATTTCATTAGTATCTATTAAAGCATTTTTTTGAACCAGAAATTTCATGTCTAACAAGGAAATATTAACATGAATAGAAAAAAAAATGTATGCACTGCACATTGCTGCTTGTCTAACCCACATCCATTCCTCCACTGTCTTCCCCTTCTCGACCTTGAATTCTCATTCAAGATTTCACCCTCTTATATTTTAGTCAAGGTGATTCTGGACACTAACTCTACTCCCACCACTCTGCTGAGTGCAAAGGTAATCCCAACTCCTTACCACAATCATTGGATCAGGAACCCAAATCTAAGCCAATTAGCAATTAAAATAGCCTTGATAACAGGAACTAGTTCAAGAATTAGCATGTGACTTAATATAGGCCAAGAGAATAAAAGAGAGTGTTGCTGATGGGCTACTGAAACAGAAGCTTCTTTACTCTCAAGGGGAAGCCAATAGAAGAGCTGCATTCTTTTCCTCTTAAGGTTGTGCTATGCACTTATGAGACCTGGAAATGCTATGTCATTCTCCTACAACATGGAAAGAAGCAAAAGAAAAGCTATTGGGACACTAATAATGTTCTGGATCTTGATCTGGGTGCTGATCACATGGATATGTTCAGTTTCTAAATATTCATTAAGCTGTATACTTACATATAGCTTCTATCTATGTATATAATACTTTTCCTAAGTTTCTTTAAAAATGAAAACAAAATTCATTTTTTTTAAAAAGTTGTCCTGGGCATTCTTCTCTTCTCAGTCTACAGCAGGGTGTTCTCATCCAAGTCCATGTCTGTTAAGTGTAGATGATTGAGGAATTAATGAGATGTGGCTCATAAGATCATTATTTTATTGTATCGCCCAATATTGCTATATTAAAGACAGAAACAGGAGTTTGCAGGGTTTTGCCCTGAAGGAATATGTGAACTCGTTAGTTTGCATATCAAGGACTACCTCACCTTGGAAGGGTTCTCAAAGCTCACATGGGGATGCATTCCAGGAGGCTTCTAGCTTATCTCAGGTCTGTGAGCCTCCCTGATCTTGAAAGACAAGACAGGTGAATACCTGGCTCACAGGATGGGAGCCAGAGACAATGAACGCCCTAGCCCAGAGAAGCACCCCTGTGGTTATGAGCAATTTAGAATGTATAGTTGGGCTTCCAGCCTTCTCCTGACTGTCTCAAATCCACAATAACTGGATAAAAGAAATATAGAGCCACTGTATCTCTTTGACACTCCTGATAGCTATCTCTTAGAACTTAGAAGTTTGTCCTTGAAAGATTTTGTAACCTTTGTTCACTTAGATAGAATAGATTAGAAATTGTCAGAAGCTCTTTGAAAAAACTTTTAACCCAAACTGTTGATATGTAAATCTGTTACCCATAACAACCGTACTACTTGTTACTATGTAAATCTGTTACAGTGGCAACTGATAATTGATATCTGTGACTATAAAAACCTATGTGAATCTAACCTTGAGGCTGCACTACTGGCAGAGATGTAGTGTAGACTCCTGAGTACCCCTGCTTTATCCTAATTTCTTTATATAAACCTATAAAACTATACCTTCATCTCTGTGTATTCTTTTATTCTCTCTATTTCCTATTAATTTCTTATCCTCTGTGGTGACAACTACCTAAGGGACCTGGTTTCTCGCAGGGAGAAGCAGCTGATCTCCTCTTGGCCTGCCCTGCACATGTCTTCAACCACCACAAAAGCACGTGACAGATTCACATATCCATACCTCTAACCTACAACTCTTTTAGAGGACCTGAGAAACATTGGCAAAATCAGTAATTGGCACCTTTTCAAACAGATATTCTTTAAGTATTTGCTCAACATTTATTTAGACACCAGGGTAAATGCTATATGGAAAGTATAGAAAAGGACCACAATGATAGAGTTTAGCATCTTTTCTATTACCCCTGTTAAGTTTAGGCCCCAAATTTGAAAAAACAGTGAAACAATGCCCTTCAACTAACTAATGTTAAATTCCTTAGAGAAAAGTTCCAAAGTCCTCTATTATTTGAACATGCCCTTTTATAACCGTCACCACTCCAAAGGTTTCTCTAAGTATATCTGCTCCCATAATGGTTCAGCACCTGACCAGCACCTCGATCAGACTCAAATACTGGATTATTCATCTTTAACTAATCTCATACTAAATATCTCCATTCGAAAGATTCAAAACTTATTATTCTTAAAGCCTCCACCTCCTCAAACCCCCCAAAAGCAACACAACTTTGAAAGTAAGGACTGCTATTCCTCTTCTTGCTATAGTCTTCCTATAATCTCCTCCTTGATAAGTGCACAACCCTCCTAGCCAATTGCAGCCAGCCACCTAGAAGTCAACCTTGATACTGTCCTCACAGTGTGAAGCATAGATAATGGGCGGTCTCCAAAAACTAAATGCCAAAAGAGAATTTTAATCTATTTACTGTTTTTAGTTCTCAGAAATGAAACTGAAAGAAAGAATGTAGATATGAAGAACAAAGAATATAGATATGAAGAACAACTCTATACTTTCTACGCTCAGATCAAAATCAGAGAATCTTATTATATTTTCTTTTAAAAGCATTTATATAGCACCTACCATTTGCCAGACACCATTCTAAGTACTGTATACATGTTATCTTGTTTAACTTTGATATCAACCCTATGAAAGAAGAAACAGACACCAGCAGGTCAGGTGTCTTATGTTACAAGGTCACACAAATTATAAGTAACAGAGTTGGGATATGAAATGGACTGTCTACCTATAGGATCCACACAGTATTTTATACTCCTCTATCTCCTAATCAATGATAACAGCCTGGTGGTCTGTTTTTCCATACCTTTTTCCATGCATAAGAACATACAGTAGTTTTTCTTTTATATAAAAGGACACATTTAAAAAAGACTTTCAATACTGTTTCTTTTTTTTCTTTTTTTTTTTGAGACAGAGTCTCACTCTGTTGCCTGGGCTAGAGTGCCATGGCCGTGGTGTCAGCCTAGCTCACAGCAACCTCAAACTCCTGGGCTCAAGCGATCCTTCTGCCTCAACCTCCTGAGTAGCTGGGACTACAGGCATGCGCCATCATGCCCGGCTAATTTTTTCTATATATTTTTAGTTGGCCAATTAATTAGAGACAGGGTCTTGCTCTTGCTCAGGCTGGTCTCAAACTCCTGACTTTGAGTGATCTGCCCAGCCTCAGCCTCCCAGAGTACTAGGATTACAGGCATGAGCCACCATGCCCAGGCCAGTACTGTTTAACATTTGTTCACTTAATGAAATTCCAAATGAGACTGAAACAGTCTTTTCATATTTGCGTATAATTATATAGTCAAATATATGTCCACAACCCTTAAAGACAGCTCTGCAGGTTCAATGCTCAGTTATCTCTCACACAAAATTTATTGCCAGACTCTGGAGAGGGACTGGCCCCCTCTCCTGTCCCTGAGGAGAGCAGGGAAACATCGGTTTCTTATTTCTCCTATTGTCCTCATTCCAGCAGCTCATGAGAAACTCTCCCATGTCACACATCTGGAAAGAGAACTCCCCCCCAAAAAAATTTGCTAGCATATGCCAAGAAAGGCTCCAGGCCATACCAATTACCTCCAAATTCCTATACTCTTGTTCAAAATCCCAAATGGTATACATTCTCTTGAGATTGTTGGTCTTTTACTGAATGGTATTAATATAAATATCAGAGGATATTCCTATTCTCCTTACATTGCTACAAGACTACCACATCAGAGCCAATACAAACCTATCTTCAGGGCTATCCTCATCTCCAATTCACATTTGGTCATCATTTACACTAAACAATGGTTTTCAATTGAATTTACTGTAGTTTTTATAAAACTATAACTTTTTCATAGTTTCAAAGAGACTAAACTTGTATGTTCTGGCTATCCTTCAAAGTTTCTACTAATCTATCCCTCCCTTCTGAATTTCACCCTCATTCAGAATTTAACAGTAGCCCTTCCTTTCCCATATCAGGACTACTATATAAATCAAGTAATTTAAAGCTATGTTTTTCCCTATCTCCCAGAAAACTTCACCAAACCAAGAAAAATAATAATAAAAAATTTCAAAACATATTTTTTCACGTAAAAGAATAAGAAAAGATGAAATATAAAACCATCCTAAATTCATTCTGATAGACGAACTCACATTCAACAATAGAATTGAATGGCTCTTTCAGCACTCGCCAGGCTGGTTTTATTAAGAAGAGAATAAATACTGTCTTAGGAGAACTCCAAGGACTCCTAATAGTATATAGAGTTCATCTGAAGATAAACAGTTGGCATAATAGCTCCCAAATCTAAATCGAGGAATATTTTATGATTTAGCCTCATCCAAAAGATACAAAATTCTAATTTTTAGAGGTATCTTCCGTAGACTAGTCAATCTTTAAATGGGTTATCAGACAAGACGATTTTGGAATCACTGTGAGATGCTGTGAATTCCCTTATTTAGCTTTCCTTGACCACTCCACCAACAGTGATCTCTACCTATTCTTATTATCTTCAATATGTATTGCCTATGATGTTTCTTTACTATTTACATACCACCATGTTAGTTTCTTTCTATGTGTAATAATTTTGTCCTCCTAAGGAGTAGGACAAAGACAAAATCATGACCTGTTAATATTTTTGGCATCTAATCAGCATTCTCTACACATACTGCCAAGTATAAGAAGGAACAGCTTTATCTCTCCCCTACTACTATAATCTATTTAAATGGAAGAAAATTCCTTTGTGTTTTGATATTATTTTTAAATATGTTTATTAGCCATCTAATATGTTCTCAATCTTATGCTATGGGCTATATAAAGATTGATCCCTGCTGGGCAATGATGTTAATTAAAACGACTCTTGTCTATGCCTTATTAGATAGATACTAGTATTCAGAAGCAACTTTAAATTCCATTTAATGAGGCTAAGTAAGTACTCTATTGTAGAGAGTGGACTGGTTGAAGATTTATGGAAGAAAGCAGTATCAGATAAGTTATCATATGTTTTGTGGTTAAAGAAGTAGAGATTGCATTCTGAACTGTTATGAGGACAGAAGATGGGGCAGAATTCATGCACAGACTTTTAGTAAGCAAAATAGAAAATCAGTGTCTTACGGGGTTTATTTTTAGCTGTTCTGACTGCTATTCTGTATGCAAAATTGTACCTCTCTTCATCTCTGCTTTTCAGGTTACTGAAAGTCAGGACAAACTACAAACTGAATTCCTTCTCTAATTGTGTCTAAGACCCTGCAAATGTACATATTAAAAACACTCCGCATTTAGGCAGTGCTTCCTTTACTGGTGCCATATCAAAGAACATTACTCAATTGTATAATAACATGCCACTCATAGAGCAGAACAAACTATGTTGTACAGACTCTTATGCAACCAATGTTTCATCGACAGAAATCATTCCTGTGATAAAAAACCTTTTTGGATGCACTTAGGTTCAAGTAAAAGGTACTATATTTTTACATTCAAGGAAAAAAAATCAATAAAGTTAACTACATGAGTTGTTAATCAAAAGTGTTAATCACTTGCCATGCATAATTTGGCCACCTTGGAAGAATGTGCTCTGTGGAAGTCTGGCAGAAGCCTATCTTTTCAATGCAATCTCTCTTTTTGGAGAGAAGATGATATAGTTTGTCCCTGGTGCATTTGGTCCTTGCATTGGGAAAGTGCCAAGGTTAGAAAATTTACTCACAAGAAACACAAAGATGTAGTATGGAAAGTTGAGGTTTCTCTATTTCTCATTTTTTGCTGTATTATTTTTGTGATCTATGAATTCTTATAGATACATTTATTGTTCTTAGCTAGTTTTAATAGTGGGATATAGAAGCCATTTGAAGTGGAGAACTGGCTTTTTATATGCAGTTTTAAGCAAATATAGAATTAGTAAATTTTAAACAATATTTTATATTATAAAAAGTTAATTTTTTAAAAAATTGAATTATTTTTAAAACAATTTTGATTGTATTGGGTGTTATAAAGATTATATAATGTAATTATTATGGACTGTATAAACAGTCCCCCCAAAATTCAAATGTTGAAATCCTAACCCCCAATGTGATAGTATTAAGAAGTAGGGCCTTTAGGGGTGATTAGGCTCATGAGAGTAGAGCCCTCATGAATAGAATTAGTGCCCTTATAAAAGAAACCCCAGAGAGCTCTCTCTCCCTCTTGCAGCCATGTGAGGATATGAGAAGACAAAGTCTGCAACACAGAAGAGGGCCCTCACCAGAATCCAACCATGCTGGCACCCTGATCCTGGACCTTCAGCCTCCAAAACTGTGAGAAATACAGTTCTGTGTTTATAACCACCAAGTCTATGGTACTTTGTTGTAACAGCCTGAAATAACTAAGGCAGAAATATATATAAAGTATGCATATATAGTATGTGCTCAAAAATTTTAGTTCCATCACATAACTTTCTTCCTGTACCCACATCTTTCCCCAACCACAAAGCTTCCATCCATCTAATATAATGCTACCCTCTTGGTGCCAAAGCATTACAGTTCTAATCAATTTTCCATGTTTCACCCTTTTAAATATGAAACCATATTGATAGCCCCAAAAGTTCTCTATTTTACAGGTTAAAAATAGCTTTAGTCCTTCATATGCAATGGTGTCTTATTCAATTGCTACTCTATTTTCTTTCCCCTAAAGATAGTCTACTTCAGTTATATCCTATTAAACTGTGGCACCCAATGCTGAATATAAAATGTCAGTTATACTCCAAAAAGAACAAATGGGACTAACATCTTCATCATCCAGATACTAAAATAGTACTAAACTATTCATATGGCCTTGGTTTTTTTGAATGACCTCATTGCACTACCCTTTGCCCCATATATATTCCTCATAAACTTTTCCCTTCCTCTATTTACAATTAGTTATTTGAGATTTAAGAGTAGAAATTTCACATTAATTCAGGATAAAATTTAATCTTATTAGATAAAGCTAGATTCAAAACTCGATAAAAATCCTTCAGAACCTTGATTCTGATATTCTTCATATTCATCTGCCATGAACAGAAACATAGTAAGCTTACTCTTAACATCTTTATTCTGATGGGAAAGCAAATACTCAGCACAAACAAAGGACTCTACTAAACAATAGCAGCCATCTTCTAGATCCATCTATCATTGTGCTTTATATTCAACCAGCTGTCTATTTATTGGTGTTTTTATTCAGTTCCTATTTCTTTACTTTGTATAAACACTGACTAGGATGACAATGATATATAAAATAATGTTAAAATTGAAGAATAGTCACAAGAAGTGAATTACTTTCCAATTCCTAAACGCACCATCCTCTCTTGCCTTCTGGCTTTGTTAACTTTGTCTTCTACCCACAACATTCCATCAGCAGCATGCTGACCTTCATCAAATTCCTTTCTCTCCTATAATTCTTCTCTTTAATACTCACCAAACTACAAGTCTTGGGAAGTACCATTAGCCATGAGTAGCATTATATCAGGCCAAGCCTCAAGGAGTGAACAAATCCAGAAGGAAACATTCAGGACCAGAGAAAGAGATCTGGTTACCTACCATCATTTCATAGGCCGTGAGGACTAATTCCATCATACCTCACATCTGTTTACCTCAGTGACTGCAGTCTAACCCTCTAATCATCCATAATCCTCCAGACTGTCATCCCTACATGCTCTCTAGACCTCCTAAGTGTGAGATCACAAATGTGTGATTTGCTAATACTTAGAAATTAGGAGAATCACACAAAAATCCAAGCTCCCAATATCTCCTAAAAAAAAAAAACAAACAAACAAACTACAGTCTGATAACATTAGGCCTATCTTGCCCCATGGAAATAATCAGCTATAGCTGAACAATAACTAACCCCTTTAAACCTGTACAGTCCTCTCTATACTCATTTACATACCTGTTTAATTCCTGGAGTTAATGGAATATGCAACATCTGTCCTAATATAACCTATTCCTATCCATATCCATGACCTCTTCCCCCACCTCTTCTACTATGACCTCTGGAATCTCATTCTGAGATCATCAAACTTCTATATACCCTTTGTATTACACAATAAATGTTTTTTTTCAAACAGAACAAAAAATAAAATTTTTTAAAGCAATAATTCTGCCATAAATTAGGAAATAAAAATTACTTCTCAAGCTAAGTAAGAGAGAAAAAAACTCCCAAGCTAGCTAATTAAACAATTACAATAAGAGAAATGGCAACCCTAAAGCATATTAACTGTATTTTTGCCCTGGGAAAAAATTTCTAATGCCCAAGTACAAATCTCAGGAGGAAGTAGCAATATGAGTACTCATGTAATGACACAGTAGTCAATCCTAAAGGAGAAACACTGGCACCATATCAAATTACCAAACTAAACTAAATAATCCCAAAGTGATATCCTAACATAGCAAACTATTATACATAATACTGCGTTCATCATGACTTTGCATTACCACCACTAATCAGAACATTCTACAAAAACCCAACATATTTATAAAGGAGAATAGATGACTAGGTGTGACCAAGCAATAAGGTACAGTTAGTGTTCCTTGATAGTTCTAAAGTATAGAAAGGACAGAGTGAGGGTTAGAGAAAGAGAATATTTGTAAATGTATGTGAACATATAAATATATATATATGTCTCTGTATATATAAAACGAGTAACATTTAAATGAGTCAAAGATAAATTATCCATAATCCCATATCACTGTTATTATATAGGACCCCTACTGCTCCACTCTATCACTCTACACAATTATAACATTTAACTCTGACACCAAACCTGTAAAAGAAAATGCACAAACATGTGTACACTGCAGGAGTTACATGTTTATAATAGAATACAAGGATTATTCAATACATGGTAAAATCAACATGGAAAGGAATTTAGATTTTTACATCATACACCAAAATATAATAAATTCCAAATGAATTAAAGAGTTAAATATAAAGGGAAAATACACTCAAACCATTTTTTAAAGTATCAAATTTATATTTAACATATCCAATATCCAACACACATGGGAGTGGATACAATTGATGATTTAAAAAAAAAAACAAAACTAAGTACAATCTCCCTATAGAATAGAATAGAAATGAATACACAATTCACAAATGAGAAATATATCTAGTCTAGTGGATAAACACATGTTAAAATGTTTAGTCTTACTAGTGATTAGAGAAATACAAAGTAAAACAATACCTATGAAGTTTTTTAAAGATTGGAGAAAATAATAATACATACTGGCAAGAATAAAAAGAAACTCTCTGAAATAGTAAAATGTAATTGTGAAAATAATCAATTTAGAGAACAATTTTTAATGTGTAGGAAGAGCCTTAAAAATGTTTATATCCTTTAACCATAATTCTATTTCTCAGCATCTATTCTAAAGAAATGATCTTAAAGAAATGATCTTAAATATGAAAAGGGTTAGGGTGATATAGTTGGTGTTTTAATATTTTTAAAAAGCTAGAAATAATCTAAATGTCCATCATTTAGTAAGAATAACTAACATACAGCATAATGACTCTCTAGATGAATAAAAAACATTCATTAAATGTGATGTCTGCATAGAATATATAAAAACATGAAAAATACTTATGAATAAATATGTAAAATAAGATACACGACTGCACATACAATATGATTAAGAATACATTTTGAAAAGCACAGCCACAGCTACAAAAACTCTACAGGAAAATAAGCAAAAACTTTAGTAATAGTAGTCTCTTACATTCTACTTCGCTTTCCCTCTACTTCTTAGTACCCAATGTTACATCTGGGAGAAGATTACAATAACTGGCTCCCAGAAAGTATGTCCTAGACATCAGCTTCTCAATCTACACCCTGCCTTCCCCATGAAGGGAATGGGAATATGAACAAACTTTTTTTTTTAGAGATGGGGTCTCACTCTATTGCTCAGGTTGGAGCACAGTGGCGCAATCATAGCTCACTGCAGCCTCAAACTTCTGGGCTCAAGCAATCTTCCTGTCTCAGCCACCCAAGTAGCTAGAACTACAGTACAGGGGTGCACCACAACACCTGGCTTATTTTTTTTTTTTTACTTTCTGTGAACACTAGGTCTCGCTATGTTGCCCAGGCTGGTCTTAAACTCCTGGCCTCAAGTGATCCTTCTGCCTTGGCCTCCCAGAGTGCTGGGATTACAGGCCTGAGCCACCACACCTGGCCAATAAACTTCTTTAAACTGCTAGAAGCGAGAATGAATTGTAGTCTTTTTGATATACCTGTTGAATTTGTTTTGACTTTACATTATAGCACTATTCAATTCTTCCTCATTTTATAGGCCATTGCCAAACACAAAATTTGCCTCTCTGACCAAATATTAAGCGCCTTAACAAAAAGTACTATGTCTGCCAGCAGGTGGAGGTGCAGGGATTCTAAACAATGGAGCACATTCCTGGCCACCCTCCAACCTCCCACCCCTACCCCAGGAATTGGAGGAGAAACTAGGCAGGATCATACAATGTATTTTGTTTTTGTTGTTGCTGTTGCTGCTGTTTTAATACCACTTCCCAATGCCCTATGCCCATCAAGATTCTGAGACCTCAGTGAGAACTCTTGGTATAATTAAAAGAAAATGAGTTTGGATTCAGGCTATCATCAGACTCTGGTCCTTTCTAACTCTCCAGCCTTAACCAAATTACTTTAGCTCCTACAGCTTCAGCATCCTTACCTGTAAAAGGTAATAACAATATTTGCCTTACAGGTTTATATAAATATTAAATTAGCAAACATAGGTACATAGGTAAATACAGGTAAAACACCTAGAACAGTATTATGGAACTGACTCAAATGAAGGTTCACCTCCCCTTAATGAAACTGATGAAGTGCCCACTATTGTGCTCAGCATTGAAATATTGTTCTAGGACAATGTAAGCTGGTGAATAAAACTAACAGGGTCTGTTCCACTAAAGTTTTGTGAGAAGAGAAACTTTAAGCAAATAATCATCACATTAATAAATGTAGATTAAGATATTGTCTGAGGACTATGAATGAAAAGCTAACAATGTTATATAGTAGAGTAGGGAATCTAACTTAAGATTGCTGAGGGTAAAGAAAGGTCCGTTTGAAAACATGGTATTTAAGATGAAATCTAAAGGATAAATATGAGATATCTAGGAAGACAATGGAGATAAAAATGATCCAGATGGAAAAAAGAATATGTGTAAAGCTCCAAAGACAGGAAAAAGTTGACAGGTTTAAAAAAAAGAAAGAAAAAACCCAGTAGCTGCCATATACTAAGCAACCAGGAAAAAAACTCAAGATGAGATTAATAAAATACAGATAGCTAACATGTTGGCACACTACAGCCTGTAACCCAAAGCCAATCCATACCCTGTATTTGTACAGTTATAGAGGTAAGAATGTTTTTTATATTTTTTAAGGGTTGTAAAAGAACACTAATAAAAAACAAAACACACTTCTACTTCCAGAAAGATAGAATAGATGTACTTTTCCTCTTCTTCCTGCTAAGTACAGCTTAAAAACTACAGCCCCATCACTACCCACCAAAGTTCAGGTAAGAAAACAAGACTTCCAACCCCTCCAGGCTATAATGAGGTGCTACAACCCCTCCCCACCTTAGAGATGGTGTCAGAAAAGGCAGAGCAGGGAGGTAGGAATTTAACCACCACAAGTAAGTAACAAGGAATCCTTGGCATGGTGTCAATGGAGACCATGTTATAGAATGGAAAGGAGAAATAGATTAAATCCACATTTATAGTTGGAGACTAAAATATCCCTATCTCAAGAGCTGATAGAACAATTAGGCAGGAAATCAACAAGCTACAGAACTCAACAATGCCATCCAGCAACAAGATCTAGTTGACATTCATAGAACACTCCTTACAACAATAGCAGAATACCCATTCTTTCATTCTGTCCAAGCACCCATAGAACATGTACCAAGCCAGGCCATATTCTGGGCCATAAAATACATCTCACCAAATTTAAACCAATTAGAGTGTGGTCTTTAAAAATAATGAATCTCCCACATACTTGGAAACTAAGAAAAACACTTCTAAATAATATATGGGTCACAAAAAGTCTCAAGGGAAACAAAAATACATTAAACTGAAATGAAAGTGAAAATAAAGCACATTAAAATTTGTGAGACACAGTTAATGCAGGGAGGAAACTTCTAGCACTAAATGTATAAACAAGAAAAGTCAATAATCTAAGCTCCCATCTCAAGAAACTAGAAAGAAAAGAGCAAAATAATTCTAAAACAAGCAGAAAGAAAGAAATAAGGACAAAAGCACAAATCAATTAAATTGAGAACAGGAAAACAATAGAGAAAAATCAATGAAACAAAAAGCTACTTCTTTGAAAACATCAATAAAACTGACAAACTTCTAACAAGATTGACAATGAAAAAAAGAGAAAAAACACAAATCTGGAATGAAACAAGGGATATCACCACAGACTGTGCAGACACAGAGAGTAATGTGGGAATACTGCAGTGTGGACATCTCCACACACATAAATTTGACAACTTAGAGGAAGTGAACCAATTCCTCAAAAATTACAAACTACCAAAACTCACCCAATATTAAATAGATAATTCAAATAGTCCTATAACTATGAAGAAAATTGAGTGTTACTAAAAACATCTCCAAAAAAAAATATCCAGGCCCATATGGTTTCAAGAGGGAATTCTACCAAACATTTTAAGAAGAATTAACACCATTTCTACAAAATCTTTTCAGAAAATAGACGAGGAAGGAAGAACTCTGAATTCATTTAATGAAGCTTTGATATCAAAGCCAGGCAAAGACAGTACTAAAAAAGAAAACTAATGACCAATATCCCTCATGAATATAGATACAAATATCTTAGCAAAATACTAGCAAGTAGAATTCAGCAATATACAAAAAGAATTATACACATAACCAAGTAGGGTTTGTTCTAGGGATGGAAATTAGATCGATACTAGAAAAATCAATTAATGTAATCCAGCATATTAACAGGCTATAAAGATCTAATAGAAGAAGATCTAAAGAAGAAAAATCATATGATTGTATCTATTGATCCAGATAAATTTTGACACAAGCCAACATCCATTTATGACAAAAATTCTCAGAATACTAGTAATAGAGAAAAATTTTCTCAACCTCATAAAGAATATATACAAAACACCCATAACTGACATCATACTAAATGATGAAAGGCTGAATACTTCCCCGCTCAAGACAGGGAAAAAGAGAAAGATGTGTGCCCTTACCACCACTATTAAACATAGTGCTGAAACTTCTAGCCAATGCAATAAAGCAAAAATAAATAAATAAACAAACAAACAAATAAATAGCACACAATCCGAAAGGAAGAAATAAAACTGTCTCTATTTATAGATGACCTAATGATCTATATAGATGATTCCAAGGAATTTACAAAAACACTACTAGAAGTAAGAAATGAGTTCAGCAAGGTCACAGGATACAGAATTAACAACAAAAGTTCGATTTTATTTCTACATAGTACCAATGAACATGTGGAACTGGAATTAAAAATATAATACCACTTATAAAAAATCGCTAAAACAAAAAGTTATACATAGGTATAGATCTAACAAGATACGTATAGAATGTATATGCTGAAAACTATAAAACACTGATGTAGGAAGTCAAAAACCAAAATAAATGAAACATTGTGTTCATTGATTGAAAGACTCAATGTAGTAATAAAAATGTCAATTGTTCCCTAATAGATATACAAATTTAATGGAATTCCTATCAAAATCCCAGCGAGATATTCTATAGATATAAACAAGATTATTCTAATACTTATAAGAAAAGGTAAAGGAACTAAAACAGCTGAAAAAAAATTTTTTTAAAAAAAGAAGAAGAAAGCTGAAGGAAGGAATCTACCTGATTGCACGACTTGACACAGCTGCAATAATCAAACTATGAGGAAGGATAGACACATCGATCAACAAAACAGAAGAATCCCAGAAACAGCCCCACAGTACAGCCAATTGATTTTACCCAAAGCTATAAAAGCATTTCAATGGAAGAAGGATCACCTTTACAACAAATGGTGCTGGAGCAATCTCATAAACAGAAGCAAAAAAAATGAACCTCAACCTAAATTTCATGCCACATACAAAAATAAAGAAAAATGAATTATAGATATAAATGTAAACCATAAATCTTTATCTTTTTAAAAATAACATAGGAGAAAATAATTGGGACCTAGGGCTTGGTGGAAAGTTCTTAGACATGACACCAAAAGCACAATCCTTAAAAGAAAAACATAATTAAATCGAACTTGATCAAAATTTATAACTTTTGGTCTTCAAAAAACCCTGTTAGGGCCGGGCGCGGTGGCTCACGCCTGTAATCCTAGCACTCTGGGAGGCCGAGGCAAGTGGATAGCTCAAGGTCAGAAGTTCGAAACCAGCCTGACCAATAGCGAGACCCCGTCTCTACTAAAAATAGAAAGAAATTAATTGGCCAACTAAAAATATATATAGAAAAAATGAGCCGGGCATGGTGGCGCATGCCTGTAGTCCCAGCTACTTGGGAGGCTGAGGCAGAAGGATTGCTTGAGCCCAGGAGCTTGAGGTTGCTGTGAGCTAGGCTGACGCCACGGCACTCACTCTAGCCTGGGCTACAAAGTAAGACTCTGTCTCAAAAAAAAAAAAAAAAACCCTGTTAGAAGAATAAAAAAAGCAACAGACTGCAAAAAATATTTGCAAGTCATATATCTGACAAAGCACTCATATTTAGAATATATAAATAACTTTTAAAACTCAATAGTAAAAAAAGGCAAACAATCCAATTAGAAAATAGGCAAAATACATGGAAAGACATTTACTGAATAGGATATATGTTTGGCAAATAAGCACATGAAAAGATGCTCAACATCACTACAACATCTATTGGACTGGCTATAGTAAAAAATAATGGCAAAATCAAATGCTTCATGGAATGTGGAGAAACCAGATCTCTCATACATTGCTGATAGGAATATAAAATGGTATATTCACTCTGGCAAATAGTTTGGCAGTTTGTTAAAATACTAATCATGTACTTAACATACAACCTAGCTTTTCACTCCTGGGCATTTATCCCAGAGAAATGAAGACTTATGCCCACACAAAAACCTGTATACACTTACTCATAGAAAAAAGAGTCAAAAACTAGCAACAACCAAAATGTCCCTTAATACTGCAGTCCCCAACCCCCAGGCCATAGACTGGTACAAGTCCATGGCCTTTTAGGGACTGGGCCCCAGAGCTCCACTGCAACCCACCCTCCCAGCCCCCCAGCCCATCCATGGAAAAGTTGTCTACCATAAAATTTAGAAAACATGGGTGGGGCAAGCACGCAAGGAAAGCTTCATCTATACAGCCGCTCCTTATCGCTTACATCAGCGCCTGAGCTTCACCTCCCCACTTGTGGAAAAATTGCCTTCCATGAAACCAGTCCCTGGTGCCAAAAAAGTTGGGGACCAATGCCTCAATAGATGAATAGTTAAACTTGGTACATCTATAATATGAAATACTACTCAGCATTAAAAGGAATGAATTATTGATTCAGGCAACAACTTGGATATCTCAAAAGCAAGTGAAAAAAGCTAATACTCAAAAGTCACATACTATGTAATCTATTCATATAGCATTCTCGAGATAAAAGTATAGAGATAGAAACAGATTAGTGGTGTCTAGGGGTCAGGGAGAGGTGGGGGGAAGAGGTGAGTGTGACTATAAAGGGGTAGCATGAGGAAGTTCTTTGTGGTTGATGGAATAGGTCTATATCTTGATTGCAGATTGAAGTGGTGGTTACAGGAATTCACATGTAATAAAATGTCACATAACTAAATATACATATTATACCAATGTCAATTTCCTGGTTTTAACATTGTTCTATAATTATGTAAGATATAACCATTGGGGAAACTGTGTGAAGGGTATATAGGACTTTTCTGTATTATCTTTGTAACTTTCTGTGAATTTGTAATTATTTCAAAATAAAAACATTTTTAAAAAAGGAATATGTGACAGACATTGTATGTAGCCCCCAAAGCCTAAAATATTTACTATTGGTATTGATTCTCTGGGCCTTTACACAAAAAAAATGACAACTCCTGATGTAAAGCATTTGGAGAAGGGATAGGAAGAAGACAAAATGAGAAGCAAGGGGAAAAAATTAAAAGCAAGGAAATAATTTAGGAGACTATTTCATCTCTCCTAAAAATCTTATATGTATGCTAGACAATAAAATTCTGAATCCTTAAGTTTCAAAATTAAGGTTACCCACCCAGGGTTATTCATTGAAAAAGTGAATGAATCAACTAATGACTGAGTAAATGAATAATAACAACAGCCAATTATGAGTGTTACTACATGCCAGGAATTATATAAAGTACTCTCTATGCTTTATCTGTTTTAATCCTTCAACTACCTTTGAGTTAGGTTTATTAACTTAAACTGTGGATTGTGGAAATTAAATTCTGTGCTCAAAGCCTTACTGTTAGGAAATTGTAGAACCAGAACTCAAAATTCAGGCAGTCTGACCACAAAGCCTACAATTCTAAACCATGATGTAATACCACCTCCACTAAACTATCCTCCATCTTTATCTGTGAGGAAACAGTCAAATAAAATGCAGGAAATTAAATTTAACACTGAGGTGAGGTGGCTAGAACTGAATTGCTATTAATGTAATTGACCTTTGAAACAGCACTTGAAAAGAAAACCTCTAAAGACGAAATTGCTCTAAGTATAAATAATTGGTTAACAAAAGATGCTACAATAACTTATTTAGTGAGCATTAAATAACAGTTTGTGATTGGAATGCCTATACCTGTTAAGCCTAAAAACATCTATGTGTCCATTATACTTGAAGACGAAATATAAATACCACACAAGGATATACAGATCCAGTATAATAATTTGGCCTGCCTCTGTTACGGGTAGGAATTAAATGTGTTCTAAGAGTCTCTTCTTAAATGATCCACTAACTCTAGTTTGGCATTTATTATTAATTTTATAAACAAATCAATGCTTTTATTTTCCCAAGTTTCTATAAAATAAAACCATACACTGCCAGGTAAAAGAAATATTATGATACATAATATATTAAATTTTAAATTTTCCCACCAAAAAATAAGGAAAAAAAGAAACCTGAGCAATTATACCTAATAAACACAGTAGCAGGAAAGTCAACCTTCAAAAGAGGGGAAGACGGAAAAAAAAGTGTAACCATCTGGCAACCATACAATATTTGAGAAAATGTTAGTTTTCTAATTGAGACCTAATTGAGTTTGATTTACTTGTCAAGATAATTGCTTCAGTATTAATTAAATATGTCTCCTGTAGCTGCACAAAAAGCTAAACCTTACATTCTGCTGATTATATAGGATACACATCACTCATTCAAGTCAACCTTGCTAGGCTCATGTTCCACTAAAAATAGCTCTTTGTATATTGATTATTAACATTTCAGATTATGACATTAGTATTTTCTCCATAGATTAAGAATAACATTTCTTAAATCTTGAGAGGAAACTGGTGAGTCTACCTAGAGATTAGTCAGAAAATTTTTCATCATTAACAATATTGAATTCTGAGCAGTTCTTTTAGAGGAGAAATTTTAGTTTTAAATCCCCAAAAGTATCTGAGGCCCTATAATTATCTACATTTTAGTGACTAACAAAGTAAACATCAGAAATCACCTTTATCTATTTACTCTATAATATTATATTTCTTGGCTTACATCCCATATTAAAAAAAATTGAAAAATTGAAAAATTGACCAGATGTTGGGAGCAGACCTTTAACCCCTGCCAAAACAGTTACCTTGCCAGCTTTTGTAGAGCCTGAGGGAAAGCTCGCCCAACCCAGCTCCACCCAGACATACTCTCCTACCTACCTCTGCCATGGCAGAGAATAAGGACTCACCTGGAAGTTCCAGGACTCCATCAAGCACCTGGATCACTCCAGTGCTTCTCCTGAGGAACTAGAGCCAATCGCTGGACCCAAAAATAACATTACAGTTTGTTCCTTCTGGCAAGTGCCACCTACTGACAGGGAGGTCAATTTGCATGCCCTTTATAGCATTCACTAAGTCAATTTCACAGGGTGTGAGGGTGTCCAAGGAGTAATCATTTGGGAGAGTGCCTACCCCTACCCACAAAAAAGCTGTGCTACTGTATAAGGGTGGAAAGATACTAGCCTGGGGCCTTAGCATACAGGCATTTAGTCCCCTCCTCCATAAACATCTCTCCCAGTTTGGAGACCTTGTTCTGACTCCCTTACCAGTACTTGTTCTGGCCCTCCTACCAGTGGCTCCCCCTTAGTGTTCTGACCCCTGCCAAGGCTTTGCAAAACCTTTCAGGCTTCTATAATCCAGCTACAATTTGTCTTGCTCCTCCCCCCACATCAAGCAAACCCCTGGGAGCTACAGACCCTTCCTACATTGGGGCATTGTAGGGCATTTGTGTGCCTCACCTGGGGGACCAGAGCTTACCACGGGTACAAAAGACCTTCTTGGAAGCTGGCTCTTCCATGAAAACATCAATCAATGACAGAGGGAACAACACCATAGCTAAGTATAGCAGGTTCCAACCCAAGCAAACAAGTGAGTGGCTGATTTGTACTCACAAGTACCACTCACCATCACCGATATTAAGCTGGGGGACCTAACTCACTACACACTGTTGGGAAGAGGTGAGGACAGCAGGTCAGAGGTATACCAGACCTTCTAGAACACCCCATAGACAACTCAGGATCAGCATTCCTTTCCCTGGCATGCTCAGGGATTGATCTTAGGGACCCACAGACAGGCCCTTAAGCCAGGCCTAGAACCCCCAGGTCTCGACCGAGAGGCCACATGAGAAGGAATCAGAGAAAGAACTCCAGAAACATAAAAAATCAGAGCAAAAGGACACTCCCAAAAGAAAACAACAACTGCTTACCAATGAATACCAACCAAAATGAAAAGACTGAAATGACAGATGAAGAATTTTGAATATGGATTTTAAGAAAAAATAGAAACCAAATACAAAAAAACCACAAAAGCAATGCAGGAAATTAATGAAAAATATACTAAGGAAATCAAATTATTAAAAGAAAAATATCAAACAGAGCTTCTAGAAATGAAAAATTCATTCAAGGAAATATAAAACACAGTGGGAAGCATTAAGAATAGGCTAGATCAGGCAGAAGAAAGACTCTCAGAGCTTGAAGACAACATCTATGGGTTAAACAAATCAGTCATAGAGACAGAACTGAGAAATAAGAGGAACACACAAACCTACAACAGATATGGGATTATGTAAAAATGCCTAACATAAGAATCATAGGCATCCATGAGGGTGAAGAAGAAAATAAACAAGGGTTGGAAAACCTATTTGAGGGAATAATTGAGGAAAATGTCCCTGGCCTTGCAAGAAATCTAGATATCCAGGTAAAAGAAGCTCAAAGAACCCCTGGGAGATTCATCACGAAGAGGCAATCACCACAACACATAGTCATCAGAATGTCAAAGTAAACATGAAAGAGGCACTCCTATAAACCATGGGGTGAAAGCAACAGGTAACTTACAAAGGAAAACCAAGCAGACCAATTGCAGACTTCTCAACTGATGCCTTACAAACAGGAAGGAACTGGGGCCCCATTCTCAATCTTCTCAAACAGAATAATGGCCAACCTAGAATTTTATACCCTGCAAAACTAAGTTTCTTATATGAAGAAGAAATAAAGACTTTCTCAGATAAGCAAACACTAAAGGAATTTGTCAAGACCAGACCTGCCCTGCAGGAAGTATTCAGAAATGCATTATATACAGATCAGCACAATGGTCACCCACTGATATAAAATCACCCAAAAGCTGAAGGTCAGAGCCCAGATACCATAATGGCTCAAGTGGTAAAACAAACCAATAAAGTCCTATTCAACAGGATGAATCAAAATTCACCCCACTTATCAATTCTTTCAATAAATGTGAATGTCTTGAACTCCCCGCTCAAAAGGCATAGGCTGGTCGAATAGTTTAAAAAATACAAGCCAAATAAATATCTGCTGTTAGGAAACACATCTAAACCACAAGGACTCATTCAGACTCAAGGTGAAGGGATGGAAAACAATATTACACAAAAAATGGAAAACAAAATAAAGGTGGTATAGCCATTCTCATATCAGATAACAAATCAGCAAAAGTGAAGAAAGACAAAGATAGTCATTATATAATGGTGAAGGAAACCATACAACAAGAAGACAGAACAATCCTAAATATCTATGTACCTAAATAACACAGGTATGCCCAGATTCATAATGCAAACCTACTTGATCTAACAAAATGATAAATAGCAGCATCATAATAGCCAGGGACTTCAACACCCCACAGACAGAACAGGACAGATCCTCCAAGCAGAAAATAAGCAAGGAAATGGTGGACTTACACAGAACTTTAGAAGAAAAGGGCCTAACAGACATTTATAGAACATTCTACCCCAAAACCACTGAATATACATTCTTCTCATCAGCTCATGGAACATTCCCTAAGATTGATCATATCTTAGGGCAAAACACATGTCTCACAAAATTTTTAAAAAATAGAAATTATACCATGTATCTTCTCAGACCATAGTGGAATAAAATAAGAAATCAATTCCCACAGAAACACTCAACTTTGCACAAAGTTATAGAAATTAAACAACCTACCACTGAATGATTATCAGGTCAAGGAGGAAATTAATATGGAAACCAAAAGATTCTTCAAACTAAATAATAAAGGGGACACAACTTATCAAAATCTGTGGGATTCAGCAAAAGCAGTCATAAGGGGAAAATTCATAGCAACAAATGCCCACATAAAAGAGACAGATAGATCACATATCAACAATCTAATGAATCATCTTAAGAAACTGGAAAAGGAAGAACAAACCAATGCCAAAACCAGCAGAAGAAAAGAAATAACTAAGGACAGAGCAGAACTAAATGAAATCAATAACAAAAGAATTATACAGAAGATTAATAAAACAAAGAGTTGGTTCTTTGAAAAGATAAACAAAATGGATAGGCCTCTTGTCAGATTAACCACAAACAGACAAGAAAGGACCCTAATAAGGTTAATTAGAAATGAAAAGGGATAATTTACAACTGATTGACCACAGAGTTATGAAATATCATTTCTGAATACTATAAAAATTTCTGAACACTATGTACATAAACTTGGAAACATTGATGAAATTGACAAATTTTTAGAAACACACAATCTCCCTTGGCTCAGTCAGGAAAGAACAGAACTTCTGAACAGATCAATATCAAGTAACAAAATTGAAGCAGCAATAAAAAATCTTCCAACCTAAAAAAGTCCCAGACCACATGGTTTCATAGCTGAATTTTACCAGACCTACAAAGAACTAGTACCTATACTACAGAAATTATTTCATAACATCAAGAAGAAAGGAATCCTCCCCAACTCGTTCTACAAAGCCAATCTATCACCTTGATACCAAAGCCAGGAAAGGACAGAACAAAAAAATAATACTACAGACCAATATCCCTTATGAATATAGAAGTAAAAAATCTCAAAAAAAGAAAAAAAAAATCCTAGCACTGAAATCAGTTGCACATCAAAAAAATGATTCACCACAATCAAGTGGGCTTCATCCCAGAGATGCAAGGATGGTTCAACATACACAAATCTATATAAATGTGATTCACCACATAAATAGAAGTAAAAATAAAGACCATATGATCCTCTCAATAGACGCAGAAAAAGCATTTAACAAGATTCAGCCCCCTTTTATGATAAGAATTCTTAACAAAATAAGCATAGATGGAACATACCTAAATATTATAAAAGCCATATACGACAAACCCACAGCGAACATGATACTGAATGGAGAAGATTGAAAGCATTCCCGCTTAGAACGGAATCCAAACAAGATTGCCCACTATTACCACTTCTGTTCAACATAGTGCTGAAAGTCTTAGCCAACAATCAGGCAAGAGAAGAAAATTAAGGGTATCCAAATGGGGAAAGAAGAGGTCAAACTATTGCTTTTTGCTGATGATATGATCTTACATCTAGAAAACCCCAAAGATTCTGCCAAGAGACTCTTGGAATTGATAAACAAATTTATCAAAGCCTCAGGTTACAAAATCAATGTACACCAATCAGTAGCATTCGTATACATCAACAACAGTCAAAGTGAGAACCAAATCAAAGACTCAATACATTCCACAATAGCAACAAATAAAACAAAATACCTAGAAATATATTTAACCAAGGAAGTGAAAGAGCTGTACAGGAAGAACTATGAAACACTGAGGAATGAAATAGCAAAGCACATAAACAAATGGATAAACATATCATGCTCATGGATTGGCAGAATCAAGATTGTTAAAATATCTATACTACCCAAAGTGATTTACAGATTCAATGCAATCCCCATTAAAATACCAACATCATTTTTGCAGATCTAAAAAAAATAATTCTATGCTTCATATGAAACCAGAAAAGACTCTGAACAGCCAAAGCAACCCTAAGCAAAAAGAACAAATTGGGAAGCATGACTTCACAAACTTGAAGCTATACTACAAGACTATAATAACTAAAACAGCATGGTTATGGTACAAGAACAGAGACATAGACCAGTGGATCAGAACTGAGAACCCAGATATAAAACCATCCTCATATTCCCATCTGATCTTTGACAAAGCAGACAAAAATATATGCTGAGGAAAAGATTCCCTATTCAATAAATGATGCTGGGAAAACGGGATAACTACATGTAGAAGAATGAAACAGGATCCACACCTCTCACCACTCACAATAATTCACAGTGGATAACAGACTTAAACCTAAGGCTTGAAACTGCAAGAATTCTAGAAGAAAGGTTGGAAAAACTCTTATAAATATCAGCCTCTGCAATGAATTTATGAAGAAGACCCCAAAGGCAATCACAGCAACAACAAAAATAAATAAATGGGACCTGATTAAATTTAAAAAGCTTCTGCACAGCAATCAATAGAGCAAACAGACAACCTACAGAATAGGAGAAAATATTTAAATGCTATACATCCCATAAATGGCTAATAAACAATCTACAAATAACTCAAGCAAATCAGCCAGAAAACATCAAACAACCCTATTAAAAAGTGGGCAAAATACATGAATAGAAGGTTTTCAAAAGAAGATAGACTAATGGCCAGTAAACATAGGAAAAAATGCTCAATGTCTCTAATCATCAGGGAAAGGCAAATCAAAACTACAATGAGATATGGCCTAACTTCAGTGAAAAGGGTTTATATCAAAAAGTCTCAAAACAAAAGATTCTGATGTGGATGTGGAAAGGAACACTTATACACTGTTGGTGGGACTACAAACTAGCACAACCTCTATGGAAAGTAGTATGGAGAGAACTAAATGTAGCCCTACCATTTGATCCAGCAATCCCACTACCAGGTATTTACCCAAAGGAAAAAAAGGCATTCTTTAATAAAGACATCTGCCCTCGAATATTTATAGCAGCACAATTCACAACTGCAAAGATGTGGAAACAACCCAAGTGTCCATCAATATATGAATGGATTAATAAAATGTGGCATATGGCAATACCACAGAGTATTACTGAGCCATAAAAAATGGTGAACTGATACCTTTTGTAATAACCTGGATGAAACTGGAGAGCATCCTTTTAAGTAAAGTATCCCAAGAATGGAAAACCAAAACACCACATGTACTCACTACTAATTTAAAACTAATACATCAACACTCATGTGCACATATGGCAGTAAAATTCAACGGAAATCAAGCAGGTGGGAGGGGTTAGGAGGGGATAGGTATATCCACACCTAACCAGTATGATGCACACTATCTGGGTGATGGACAAACTTATAACTTTGACTCAAACTGTACAAAGGCAATTCGTGTAACCAAAACATTTATAACCCTGTAATATTTTGAAATTTTTTAAAAAGAGTAAAAACAAAGTGTTCAGACATGGATAGGGAGCTAAAATAGATCTAACACAAACTAAAAGGAGCTTAGAATGTCTGGAAAGGAGAAGACAGGTATGACTCTGAATTTTATCATGGGAACTAAGGACACATTAAGTGACTGTAAGCATTTCTTTCAATGCTTTAATGTTTTTTTGAGACAGGGTCTTGCTTTGTCTCCTGGGCTACAGTGCAGTAGCATCTTTGTAGCTTGCTACCTCAATCTCCTGGGCTCACGCAATCCTTCCTCAGCCTCCCCAGAAGCTGGGACTATAGGCACACACCATCATGCCTGCCTAATTTTTCTATTTTTGTAGAGACAGAGTCTCACTCTTGCTCAGGTTGGTCTTGAACTCCTGGCCTCAAGCAATCCCCCCCTGCCTCAGCCTCCCAAAGTGCTGGCATTAAAGGCATAAGCCATCATACCTGGCCTTTCAGTGCTTTGAAGTGGAATTTTATAAAGATTATTCTGGCTGCTATATAAAGAATAGATTAGAAAACAGTAAGACTGGAAGTAAGATTAAGGGTCTATTCCAGAAATCCAATGATGAGATTATAACAGACTAAACTGAAATAATGGCAGAAGGAATGGCAGGTAAAAGAAAGATTAAAGAAATATTCAGAAAGTAAAATTAACAGATCTTTACAATTGATTACATGTAGAAGATGACAGAGGAGAAGTGAATCAATCATGTATAGGTTGGTATTTTAAGTTCTCATGCTAGGCCTTTAAAAAAGTATATTCTTCTACCTTATCTTTTAAGTTGTTTCTTTTCTTTCTTTCTTTCTTTTTTTCTTTTGAGACAGTCTTGCTCTGTTGCCCCAGGTAGAGTGCAATGGTATCATCATAGCTCACTGCCACCTCAGACTCCTGGGCTCAAGAAATTCTCCTGCCTCTGTCTCCTGGATAGCTGGGACTATAGGCATGCTCCACCACACCCAGCTTAGTTTTCTATTTTGTGTAGAGACAGAGTCTTGCTCTTGCTCAGGTTGGTCTCAAACTCCTAACCTCAAGCCATCCTCCAGCCTTAGCCTCTCAGAGTGCTAGGAATACAGGCGTGATTCACCACTCCTGGCCCATATTCTTCTTTTATTGCACTGAATTGAATTTCTATTAATTGTTGAACAATGATAATGATGGAGAGTAGACTGTCTTATTTAAAAATATTAAGGATTTGTATTCCATAATAAACCCTAGTCATAATGAAATATTTTAATAAACCATTGAATTTGTGTCCACCTTATTGTTTATACTTAGCCTACACACATTATATTCTCTCTAATCTTCGTAAGTTTCCATCTGGCTATCTCTCAGATTTGCTCTGACTTTATCTTAAATCCAAATCCAGTGATCCAGTGATGTATCTTCCAACCTCTTCAAGTGCAATATATAAACTACCCAACAATTGCAGGACCATTGCCAACTCCTCAGTACATCTTCTTCTGTCTAACTTACACCTTAAACTATTAAAGTAAAAAACTAAAGGAAATTGAATATGATAACCACTTTATGGAAAGAAAAAACTGATTACCTTTTGTGCTAGAAAGATACTCAAATCCTAACTTTTCAACAGATTTTATTGCCATCATGCAAACAGTATCAAAAATCTTTCATAATAGTTTCAACAATAACTCCAACCACTCACTAAAATAATCTTGCTTTGTGTCAATAACACAAAGTAACAGTCTCTAAAGAAAGAGTACACTTCCTAGCATTTTTCCTAACAAATCAAGCGTCATATTGCAATCATCAGCAATAAACTAGTGATAGAAATTTTCTCTTTTGTTGCTATAAAACAACCTAATTACAATCCCTTTTTTTTTTTTTTTTAACATCTCCCTATACTACCCACCACCACCTCCTAACCCCTGGTAGCCACCATGCTACTCTCTGCTTCTATGAGGTCAACATTTTTTTTTCTTTTTTAATATTTTTTTCCACAGGGAAGTCTGCAACTGATAGAACAGCCATGATAATCCCTCTACTTCAACTTTTTTAGATTTCACATATAAGGGAGATCATGCAGTATTTGTCTTTCTGTGCCTGGCTTATTTCCATTAACATAATGTCCTCCAGGTTCACCCATGCTATAAATGGTAGAGTTTCCTTCTTTTTTACGTATGAATAGTACTCCACTGTGTACATATACCATAATTTCTTGGTCCATTTGTCCATTAATGGACATTGAAGTTGATTCCATATCTTGGCTTTTGTGAATAATGCTGCAATAAAACACAAGCATGCAAATATCCCTTTGACATACTGATTTCTTTTCCTTTGGATATATACACAGAAGTTAAATTGTTGGATCATATGATAGTTTTATTTTTAATTTTTTGAGGAGCCTCCTAACTATTTTCCATATTGGCTGGACTAATTTACAATCACACTAACAGTATGCAAGGGTCCCCTTTTCTCCACATCCTCACCAACACTTGTTATCTTTTATCTTTTTAGTAATAGCCATTCTCACAGGTGTGAGTGATATCTCATTATGGGGATTTGCAATTCCCTGATGATTAGTGATGTTGAACATTTTTTCATATAATGAAACATTTTTCATATATAATGTTGGCCATTTGTATGTCTTCTTATGAGAAATGTCCATTCAGGTTCTTTGCCTATTTTCAAATTGGGTTATTTGTTTTCTTCATATTGAGTTGTTTGTGTTCCTTATATTTTGGATATTAACCCCATCAAATGTATGGTTTGCAAATATTTTCTACCATTCTATAGGTTGTCTTTTCATTCTGTTAATTATTTCCTTCGCTGTGTATAATCTTTTTAGTTTAATGTAATCCCATTTGTCTATTTTTACTTTTGTTGCCTATGCTTTTGAGGTCATATCCAAAAAATCATTGCCCAGACCAATGTCATGGAGCTTTTTCCTTATGGTTTCCTCTAGCAGTTTTATAATTTCAGGTCTTATGTTTAAGTCTTTAACTCATTTTGAGTTGATTTTTATATATTGATAAGAATCCAATTTCATTCTTTTACAGGTGGATACCCAGTTTTCCCAACACCATTTATTGAAAAGACTGACTGCCCTTTCCCTATTGGGTATTCTTGTCATGTCTGTCAAAAATCAATTGACCATAAATACATGGATTCATTTCTGGGCTCTCTATTCTGTTTCACTGGTCTATGTGTCTGTTTTTATGCCAGTACATTAGTTTGGAATAACCTTTGATAACATACCATTGTGATTTTCATTTAAAAAGCACTTTTAGAGATCAGATTTTTTTCCCAGCTTTTAATCTATATATAGGTCTCTCACATTTATGATTAGTTGGGCTAACCAAGAGAAACCCAGAGGAAATTAACAATAATCACTTTGGGTGGGAGAAAACTAGATTTCAAAACTGATGTATAAAGTTTAAGTCTGGTTTTGTTCTGTTATTTTTGGCTCCTTCAGAGACATAAATTAAACAATAGAGTGTCTTTTCTTCCTTTCTGATTAGTTTGTGAAATATTTAGATGCTGAGCACAGACAAGAGGATGAGGACTTTTTTGTCTTTCTTTTTTTCTTTCTTTTTTGCCTTTCTTGACCATGCAACTTTATGCCAGGGCTATTTTAAATTCAAAGTCCAAAAATATAATGCCAAACAGCTGTTATCATCCACACATCAAGATTGCCACAAATGCTCCAGCCACAAAAATCTCCCAGCAAATTAGCAAGTTGTATGATTTTATAGGTTAATTAAGCAGAAAATAGCAGAACATATTTTCATGGGTTTTACTCTACGTGAACTATCTTAAATATTTTCCAAGAAAGAGACAGGAATACTAATTGAAAACAAGTAACACTATACATAAATACTAATAAAGAACTAACTCATTTCTTTTAACTTATAAACATGTTTATGTTTTGAAAATTGGTAGGCCATGTACAACCAAGTATAAATCCTACCTATACAAGTCTTTCACAAATTAACCATATTTCTGCTAACATTTTTCATTAGGAGAACAAATATGGTTTTCTTACTGATGTGAAACACGTACTCAGCGTCCAGAAATACTGCATCAATGATTTTTAAAACAAGTAAATAGATTTTAGTAACCACTCTATACAAATGCTAGAAGCAGTGGAGTTTATGTAAAAATCATTACTTAGCTCAATAGCTAGAGAATATGGAAGTCAATATTAAAATTCCAAGCATATATTATTAATAACTATATGCTAACTTATACACAACTATCAAGGGCTTGTTTTTTAATGCTTTAAATTTACAGATTTTTTTTCTTAAAGGGAAAGCTAAAAAGAAAAATCAGGCACATAATCAGACTTCTACCATAAATGTAAGATGACATTGGAGGAAAATATGTATATTCTGAAGAGAAAAAATATGTGGCAACAAGAATTCTATATTCAAGAAGGTTGTTATTTTTGAGAGAAGGAAAAAAAGGAAAACAAAAATCTTCAGATATACAGTGGTTCCAAAAGAATTCCATCTGTGTAAATTCTACTCATATAAACTCACTGAAAAAGTACTGTATTCAAAGATGTACTCCAGTCAAACATAAAACAAATAAAAACAGGAATCCTAAAATAGAGAAACTCCAGTATCCAAGGCCTGGCAATGAGCACTGAAATATTTAATAAAAAATATATTCAAAATAATTATTGAAAACATGACCAAAATTAAAAATTATACTTTTATGTAGAAAACACTTTTCAAATTTAGAAATATTGTGCTAATTAATCATTTCTGAGATGCGATATTTTTACAAAAGCCTTGCATTTAAATTACTGTATTTTCTGAGTATATCTTGGTCTATAAAACTTAATAGCCCTAGAGAGATCAGAATAAATGAAGATACATACCATGTTCCTATATGGGATGCCTATATTGTAAAAAGGTTGATTAATCTATAAATTAAATTAGAAATATAATTTAACTCCTTTCAAAATTTATGTAATGTTCCTTTGAAATATGATTCTAAGGAGATGTTAGAAATGAAGGAATAAATAGATCAAAATGCCCAAAAACATTTTGAACTTAAGAACAATGAGAGGGAAACTAATATATCAGATGTTAAAGTATATTATAAAGTGATGATAGTTAACACAGTGTGCAATAAACAGGAGAAAAAAATGAAGAGAATAAAAAGTCCAAAATAGCCAATGTTTATGAAAGTAGCATTTCAAATCAATAGGGAAAAGTTTAATTATCCAATAAGTAAGACAATTGGATAACTTTTGGTGAAAATAACAATGTCTGATCTCCATCTCATAGTAAAAATCATACTGTAAGAAAATAAAGGAGAACAACTATTTAATCTTGAAATGGAGACAGATTTCAAAATAGAAAACAGAGGAAAAGCTCAAAAGATATGAACTAAAACTCCACGCAGATGTAAGGGACAAAAAAGGCATTCACAAAAGAAAAAACAAAATAGTCAAAAAATTACAAATTGAAACCATATCAATTTTCCCTTTTTATTTTAGAAAAAGTGTATCAGGCCAGGTGTGGTGGCTTACATCTATAATACTAGCACTTTGGGAGGCTCATGCTGGAGGATCGCTTGAGGTCAGGAGTTCAAGACCAGCCTGAACAACATAGCAAGATCTCATCTCTATGAAAGATAGAAAAATTAGCTGGGTATGGTGGCATGCACCTGGAATTTGAGGTTGCAGTAAACTATGATCACACCACTGCCTTCATACCTGGGCAACAAAGTGAGACCCTATCTAAGAAAAGAAAAGAAAGAGGAGAGGAGAGGAGAAGGGAGGGGAGAAGGAAGATAAAGTCACATAAGAAGCAAATATCGCACATGGATTCTCCAGCCTTCAATCAAGTAACTACTAATCTCTTACCCACTGTATAACAACAGGCAACATCCTTTCCACCTATCCGTGATTCATTTTATACTGAATTCTTATAGTTTTTTATTTTAATTCCTAACTATTTTATCGTAAGAAAGTTGAAGAAGTATGTTAACTGCTACATGTTATTTCCCCAAGCCTACATAAGGATTTTTAATCTTGTTATTTCAATACAAACAGGTTTTTAAGAGGTGTTTGTTTTGGGGGAGAATTTTTTGTATCCAAAATTTCACTATTGCAGTGACCACAATGCTGGCAAATGGATACTGAGCTGAAAGCAGAACAAGATTTCAAATAATCTATAAATAATCACTTCAAGAACACATCTTTTCTTCTTTTATCCTACCAAAGACAGAATTTTGTGCAGGACCCACAAGCTGTCAACTTCTCAGCATACTCAAAATCCCACTTAGCTCTCAATTGTAAACAGTGTAGTATTCGCTACCACATCAATAAATAAAATTCTTGAAAGAATCATGTTTGTGTTTGATTCACATTTGCTCTGCATATGCCAATGAACCTAAAGTATTTGTAATGTTAAACTCTTAAAATCTTTAACTTACAAAACGGTGGGGCAATCTGAAAATGGCAAAAGGTCTGTCCCATGTAGACTAGTCTGGATAAAACTGAAAATAAGAAATCATAGCATAAACCAGTATGGTAGTCCATTTTACTAATCCGCCCCACTCTCTCCATTTATCAATCTTTTTTAGAGTGAGTGTAAAGGATTGGCTATTAAAACACAGTCTACAAATAGGTGGTACTATCCTAATGTTTTAAAAACATGATTTACCTGATCAAAAAGCTAAAAGAAAAAATAAGCAGAAAGAAATAAAGCTGATAGTAATTAAATTATCTTGAATACAGTGAACAACAAATACTTACTCCATGTATTTCCAGTGGCATTTGTAGATTGGTATTAAGAAAGCACTCTCCTTTCTCAGCCTTAGGAAAATTAGCCATTTTCTATTCTCCTTAATAAAAAACAGTATAGAAATGCTCATTCTAAGGGCACAGGTAAAGAAGAATTATCTATCACATCCTTGGAATTCCATTCAAGCAGAGTACAAATTCTATCCTAATTCAATGTCTCGTAACAAAAACTTTGTCTTCACCAATACATTTACCTATTAATTGTCCTATCATGGAATATTTTCAATTATAACTATGGCAATATCATGAGCTCATTCATTCTGTGATTACTGGTTTGGGTGGTTTGACTCTATCCCTGTAAAATTTCTTTAAGGGAGTCCAGTTCCAGGTAAAATGAAGTAAGCATATTCGAACTTCTCTCTCCCACTGAACCCAGTTATCAAATCTTGACAAAAGGCATGGAGCAGCTATTTGAAGACTCTGAAAAGGTAAATAGTAGCAGGCAGATTAAAGAAAAAGACCAGAATTTGAAGTATCACAAAACTGGCAGTAAGTTTACCTATTTTTTTTCTCCCTATTAGTTTACCTATTTTTTATGTCTCCCAGCCTGAACTCAATGTAACAGAAACCTGGAAGTAGGCAACGAAGCTGCAAGACCAGCCCTCTAGTTCTGGCTCAAGGAGAATGGACAGGACTACCTAATACTCAGAGAGAGTACAGCAATGCTCTTTTTCCTCTTTCTTTTGTCCATCCCACCACAGTCTATAAGCAATCTCAAAGCAACTGTGGCAGTGGTCACTAACGGGACCCCACAGAAGCTCAAACTCTTAAGGGAGGGGAATCTTTCTCTCCATTCGGTAGAACTGTGGTTCCAACAGGGCGGGCCCAAACTCTAGTTCGTTTTTCTTTCCCTCTGTCCTCCCAGAGCTCGGGAAGAAGGGACAGTTGAGAAAGTCCACACCAAAATGGAGTAATAAAAGCCTCACCGTTCTAGCCAGAAAAAAAAAAAAAAAAAAGAAACTGAAAAGTACCTGCTTAATGCAATAAGGCAAGAATGAGAAATAAAAGGTGCCTACAGATTAGAAAGCAAAAAAAGGAAATTGTCCCTATTCACAGATGACATGACTATCCACATAGAAAATACCAAGGAATCTCTAAAACACCTCCTACAACAAATAAGTGAGTTATGCAAGCTTATACAATATAGAGTCAACACACAAATATCAATCATATTACTATAAACTGCCAATGAACAATTGAAACCAAAAAATTTTAACAGCTCAAAAGATATATGAAATAATTGGTATAAATCTGCAAAACATATATAGGATTTAGATACTAACAGCTACAAAATGCTAGTTAAAGAAATCGAATGAGACCTAAATATATGGAGCGATATTAACATATCGTGTTCATGGACTAGAAGACCCAACATAATAAAAGATGTCAATTCTGCCCCTAATCGAGCCAAGGAGTCAATGCAGTTGCAATTAAAATCCCAGCAGGATTTTTCCTGTAGATATAAACAAGCTGTGGATATAAATATATAATAAGTAGATTATATATTTATAAATATATAATGGATTTTTCTTGTAGATATAAACAAGTTGCAAAAGATAGAAGAAAATATCTGCAAATCACTTATCTGACAAAGGACTTATATCCAGAATATAAGAACTGGATATATTCTCAAAATTCAAAAGTAAGAAAATAAACAGTCCAATTAAAAAATGGTCCAAATATTTGAATAGACACTTCACCAAAAAGAACAACTAGATGGAAAATAAACACATGAAAAGATACTCAAGATCATTCATTAGTCATTATGGAAATGCACATTAAAACCACAATAACATATCACCACCTATATCTAAAACTTATGAAAAAAAGCTGACACTACCAAGTGCTTACGTAGAGCAACCGGAACACTCAGACACTGCTGGTAGGAATACAAAATGGCACAGCCATTTTGGAAAGCTTGGCAATGAACCTCCTGTTTGTTGCTTGTGCATTGTGAGAATTTCTTGGTCACTTACAGTGATTAGAACTTTCGGCTGTTGTATTCTTGAGATGCTGGTGACCAAAGTCCCCAGGATTTATAATTATTTTTCCATATTTGAGTAATAAGTGGCTTTTTGTTTCTTTTTAAAAAATTAATAGACTTTATATTTTAGAGCAGTTTTGGGTTTACAAAAAAGTTGAGAGGAAAGTTACAGAGTTCCTGAATACCCCTTTCTGGAAAACACTTTGGCCATTTTTTAAAAAGTGAAACATACACCTACCCTATGACCCAGCAATCCTACTCTATGGTATTTACCCTAGATAAATGAAAACTTACATTCACATAAAAACCTATAAACAATTGTATACAGCAACTCCATTAAATGAAAACAACCCAAATGCCTTCCAATATCTGATCAAACAACTTGTAATACATCCATATAATGGAATAATACTTAACAATAAAAGGGAGTGAAATACATGCAATAATTTGGATGACTATCAAAGGCATCATTCCGAACAAAAGAAGCCAGTCTCAAAAATGCACATTTGTATGATACTGTTTATATGACATTCTCAAACACACAAAACTATAGTGATGGAGACCAGATCAGTGGTTGTCAGGGGTTAGTGATGGGGAAAGCACATGACTATAAAGGACTAGCACAAAAGGAAGTTTTAGAAATCAATAAGAAAAAGATGACTGAAAACCCCAAAATTTGGAGATTACAAAAGATTTCTGAATAACATACAGGTCAAAGAGGAAGTCTCAAGAGAAATTAAAAATAAGTTGAACTAAATTAAAATGAAAATACAACTTATAAAAATGTGTGGGATGTAGCAAAAGCTGTGCTTACAGGGAAATTTAAAGCTGTATGATTCCAACTATATGATATTTTGGAAAAGGGAAAAATATGGAGATCAGTAGTTGCCAGGGATTGGGAGAGGGAGGAATGAATAGGTGAGCACACAGGGTTTCTAGAACAGTGAAACTATTCTGCGTGATACTGTTATATATGTTATAACATATTTGTTAAAACCCATAGAATATACAAAACAAAATGTAAACCCTAATGTAAGCTATAACTTTAGTTAATAATGTATTATTATTATATATTATTGGTATATATAATTATTATACATTGGTTCATCAATTGTAAAAACATATCACTAAAGCTCTTGCATTATTAATAATAGCGAAAATTGCCTGAGGGTGAGGGTGAAGGGGTATTCAGGAACTCTGTAACTTTCCTCTCAACTTTTTTGTAAACCCAAAACTGCTCTAAAATATAAAGTCTATTAATTTTTTAAAAAGAAACAAAAAGCCACTTATTACTCAAATATGGAAAAATAATTATAAATCCTGGGGACTTTGGTCACCAGCATCTCAAGAATACAACAGCCAAAAGTTCTAATCACTGTAAGTGACCAAGAAATTCTCACAATGCACAAGCAACAAACAGGAGGTTCATTGCCAAGCTTTCCTTACCGAAAATGTATTATAACTGGTCAAAGAAATCCAAACTAATAATAACTAATACCTCTTGTATTAAACTGTATGGAACTGGAGACCATTCTTCTAAGTGAAGTATCATAAGAATGGAAAAACAAACACCACATGTACTCACCATTAAATTGCTACTAATATATCAACACTTATGTGCACACATGGAAACAACATTCATCCGAAATCAAACAGGTTGTGGGGGGACGAGGGGATGGGTAAATTCACACTTAATGGGTGCAATGCACACTATCTGGGGGATGGGCACACTTCTAACATTGACTCAATGGTACAAACGCTTATGTAACCAAAACGTTTGTATCCCTGTAATATCCTGAAATTAAAAAAAAGAAATCTAAACTAATAAAGGTCATTCACTTTTAAGAAGAGAAGAGAAGAGAAGAGAAGAGAAGAGAAGAGAAGAGAAGAGAAGAGAAGAGAAGAGAAGAGAAGAGAAGAGAAAAACAAAGTCAAAGAAATGATTCTGATTTATAAAGGGGTTGGGGGGATGACTCCATTTTCATAGATTTGTGTGTGTATGTATATATATTTCAGAGCTCAAAAAAATAGAAGGAATTATTAATAACACTAAAATAAATACGTCACAACTACTGGAATCGCAGACTACTTAAATGTACACCTATACAATTATAGAAACACCAAAACAAACACAATCCTTTCCTGATGATTCAAAAAAATGTTAAAACATGACAACATAATCCTCCATAGGTTTCTTCTCCAAGTTCTCTTTAAAAAGGAGCAATAAAAACAGAGATAAAACATGGTATTATGTCTTAAACTAGGGATTTCTATACACTTTGTGTGTTGGGGGAAGGCATGTGTTGAGAAATGTGGGGAGGTTTTGTTATTACAATAATTAGTAGGTAGCCAGGCACTACTGCCAGCGGGCAGAGCCAGGGGTGCTAGACAAACTGAAAAGTGTGAGATTGTCCTATAAAAGGAAGAAAGGTCCCACATTCCTCTCAGCTGTCTACATATCCTAGTAGACATTCATGTAAGCCAAAAAAAAAAAAAATGCCTATAATTAGTTATGTGAACCCATAACTTAACGCTAGTATTGATATAAACATATTTTGGCACAGCTTTAATATACACTAAGCTTTCAGAAATGCAACCACTACATAAATGAAAGGAAAACTATATTCTGTAGTTTGTTCAGAACTTTACAAAAAGTTGTTCACTGAACTCAGAAAATTAAGTACAATGGAAATGCTGCTTATGGTATTCAAGTTACAAAGACAGTATGCTGGTATATGTTTGTACTTTAGCTATGGCTGTTAATAAGTATCTATTTAATTATGTGCTCAATATTTCATTAAGTATTCAAGCATTTAGATGGAAATATACAATATTTTGTTATAAATTACTTTCATTTTATTTCTCCTTACAATTAAGGCATCATATTATCTTTTGATTGTATAGATAGAATTATTTATGAATATTATTATTTCAGGACTATAAAAGGGGCATTATAAAATATTCCTTATAAAAAAACAGCATTAGGTTTGACAGGGTTGAACCAATACATTATACTATATCATTTCTTCGATGAAATTCTGCAATAGTCTCTCAATTAGGTTCCTCTTTGTTTAATCAGGCTTACACACTGCTTACCAGAAAGCCTTCCTAAAAGACAAACTTGATCATACCCCATTGCTGTTCACTAAACATTTGACAGGGCTGACAGGTAATAGCCCAAATCCTCGAAATGGCATTCAAAACCCTGTGTGATATGATCCTATTATTTGCCCAATAATCTTTTCTATAACTTTCTCTGCCTCTCACAGTGAAAACTTTCTTCATTGTGGAAGAACTTGGAATGCTTCTATCTTCTGGCTATTCTACTTCTTTAATGAATACTCTTCTTAATCTCTTTTGCTGGCTACTGTTTTCCTCATCCTTTCAAAGTTAGAGCTCCTGTGCTCAGTCCTTGGACCTCTTTTTTCTCTATCTATACTTACTCTCTAGTTGATTACATCCAGTGCTATGATAAGTTTCAAAATTATATTGCCAGCTTAAAGCCTCTCCCCTGAACCCCACGCTCAAAAATCCAATCACCCTACTCAACATTTCTACTTAGATGTCTTACAGCTATCTCTAACTTAACATGTACAAAACCAAACTCTTGACTCCTCCCAGCAATCCCCACAGACCGAAACCTACTCCACATTCTTCTCCATCCTCGATCAGAGAAGTTTCATTCCTTCAGTTATTCAAACCAAAAGTTTCAGTCATTCTTGATTTCTCTTTCTCCTACAACTCACTTAATCCATGTATTGGCTGTATACTCAAAAATATAATAAATCCAGAATGCAACCCTTCTTAACACCTCCACCAATATAGCCTGGTCCTCTAGCTATAGTTCTCTCTTTCCTATATTATTAAAATTGCCTCCTATCTGTTTTCCTTATTCCACCCACCCTATATTCTATATGGCAGCGAGAGTGATGCATTCAAAGGGTCAAAAAAAGGGATCTATTCTTTCATGGTCACATCCTTCAAAGGACTGCAAAAAAAAACAACACAAAAGACCAAAGAAATGAAAAGTTGGTTTTTTGAAAAGACAAATAAAATCGACAAACCTTTAGCTAGAATAACTAAAAAAAAAAAAGGGAGAAGATCCAAATAAATAAAATCAGAAACAAAAAAGTCTCAGGACATAACAACTGAGACTACTGAAATACAAAGAATCATGAGATACTTTTATGAACAATTATATGCCAACAAATAGGAAAATCTAGAAGAAATGGATAAATTCCTAGACACATAAAATCTACCAAGACTGAACCATGAAGAAATAGAAAACCTCAACAAACCATTAACAAGTAATGAGATCGAAATCATGATAAAAAGTCTTCCATCACAGAAAAGCCCCAGACCTGATGGCTTGCTTGCTGAATACTACCAAACATTTAAAGAAGAACTAATACCAATTCTATTCAAACTTTTCAAAAAAAATTGAAGAGGGAATGCTTCCAAATTTGTTCTACAAAGCCAGCATTACTCTGATAACCAAAACCAGATAAGGACACAACCAAAAAAAAAGAAAACTATAGGCCAGTGTCATCAATCAACATAGATGCAAAAATCCTTGACAAAATACCAGCCAACCAAATTCAACAATGCATCGGACAGATTATTCACTATGATCAAGTGGGATCCATCCCAGGGACGCAAAGATAGTTCAACATTTTCAAATCAATAAACATGATATATCACATTAACAGAGCCAAAAACAAAAATTATATGATCATTTCAATAGGTATTGAAAAATCATTCAATAAAATTCAACATTCCTTTATGATAAAAACCCTCAACAAACTGGAAAGTATAAAAGGATGATACCTTAAAATAATAAAGCCCATATGTAACAAACCCACAGTCAACAACGTATCGAACAAGGAAAACTGAAAGCCTTTCCTCTAAGATCTGGAACAAGTCAAGGATCCCCACTTTTACCACTTTTATTCAACAAAATACTGGAAGTCCTGGCCAGAGCAATTAGGCAAGAGCAAGAAATAAAGGGCATCCAAATTGTAAACGAAAAAGTCAAATTAGCCTTGTATATAGACTGCATGATCTTATATTTAGACTAAATACTCCACCAAAAAACTGTTACAATTGATAAACAAATTCAGTAAAGTTTTAGGATACAAAATCAACATACAAAAATCAGTAGCATTTATATATGCCAAGAATGAACAATGTGAAATAAAAATCAAGAAAGCAATCTCATTTACAATAGCTACAAAGAAGTATAGAATATTTAAGGTGATGGATATCCCAATTACCCTTACTTTACTATATGAATGCATCAAATTATCACATGTACCCCAAAAATATGTGCATCTAATATGTACCAATTTAAAAAAAGAAAATATTTGAAAAAAATAATAAAAATAGCAATACAACAATAAAAAAATATATTTATAAAACTATTCCAATGGCTTCCCTGTTACTCGAAGGTAAGTCTTTACACTGACTCTCAAGGCCTACATCAGTATTTATCAACACTGGATACATATTAAAATCAGCTGGGGTGCTTTTAAAATATACCAGTGCCCAGGTTCCATCCTCAGCAATTCAGATTCAATGGTCTAGAGTGTAGGGTATTGACATTTACTGAATGAATGAATATGATTTTTAATAATATGCCCTGGCTTTCCAACCACAAGGGTGCCCATGGCTAGCCTGGCTAGCCAGAATGCCAAAATCTTCTGGTCTTAGTTTAGAAATGAGAATATGATTGAAGCCAAGGCATTTCCTGTGCTTTTGTTGAAGTTATCTGGAAAAGTATATGGTTAATGTTGAACATTATATAAGCTTAGAGCTGCTGAAGGCCATCTTTGCCACCATGTCAAAAAGTCTCCTTAACAATGAAGTCATTGCAAAAAAAATAGCAGATATTATTAGCACACTAGACCCCTACATGCTTAAAGATAAATCCATTCCTGGAACTTTGAATTATGTGCACCGTAAATTCCTTCTTCTTCTTTTTTTTTTTTTTTGTATCAGTTTTTGTTTTGACTAAGGTAATTTGAGTCAGGTTTCTATCACTGGAAAAAAATAACTTTTTATTATAATTATAAGAACGTATTTAGTTTTTAAATCCTTTAAGATTTAAGTCTTTCACCACCATCAACCCTCAATTAAACAATAAGACCCATAAGCACAGAGAATCTACTTTCCTTATACTTGTACCTATCACATTAATAGTACAATGTCCGATGTATAGCAGATACTGAAATATTTATTGACTGACCAAATGACGTTTTTTTAACATACAAAACTTCCCTTCATTTAGAAGTATTACTTAAAAAAGGATTTTTGCTTTGGCTGAACAGCTAGATTCTATGACTTTAAAGGTTTCTGTGACCACTTTGATTTTATGAGAATCTATGATTTCTTTATGTCAGTGAGTTTCACTAGGATGTCCCAGTTATCTCATTTCCTATCTCCCCAGTTTGGCCCTTTCAACCCACAGTAATCAAGCATACTCCCAATCTCCCTTCCACAATAACACCCTTCTGAAATTTCTTTCAGGTCTTGCTCTATGATTAAGAAGATGCTACCTTTTACAGATGATCACATTCCCCATCTTCAATAGTATCTCAAATCCAGAGTCCTATCTCTGGATTATTAACACATTATTTTGTTAATTAATGGGCCTTGGAACCAATGCTATCTGAACATTCATTATTTTTCCCTTGTCATACTCTTGTCCATACACATTAACATAAGATGCTAATGCCCATTTACTTCAATCATTTAGGGCTATCCAATGGTAATGATTCATATACCTTTTAAAAGGTTGTACAACTGACTGAAAAGCAATATTAAATGTTTATCTGTTTTAACTTACAAAGTCCCGGAGAGTAGACAAATGTCAATTTAAGTAAATTGCCCAATGCACAATAATAAACGTGGGTAATAATGACACTTAAATGTTTCCTAAATATATTTTTTCATATTTTTAGGCTAATATCAAATTCAGATGCCTATCTTCTCTATAAAATCAGGTTGATGTTTCTTTATATACCACTCAGAACACGCACCACCAAAATATCTTGCTTCACCACGATTTGTACAGGTATATACCCAACATAGTAAAATCCAGAGGAGGGTTATTAATAAATACGATTAATATATGATCAGGGCATATCACTAACTTGTTCTTTAAACTTTATATTGACTTTCCATTTTTGGAACTTTGTAATGCAAAATTGCTACAGTTGATTTTAAAAAACACATAAAAAGCTGAACAACATCTTTCCCAGTTTAAAGATAACATTTAAACATTCTATTAGTCTGATGTCATTAAACAGAATCTCCTGAAAAATTCACCATTAGAAGCTGGGATTCGCTATAAGTAACTGACTATGCAAACTGGATCAATTACTTGTGGAATCTTTATGGCTCATAAGATCCCCTGAGGCAGTTTCAAGCAGCTAAATTCCTTGAACTGGCATGTCAAACATTAGGATTAGAAAAACAATGTACAAAATACAAATTTTTCTACATATACTCTATCTTTGGCTCAATATACTTAATGTGGTACTTTCTTCTATGTTATACTAATATAATACATCTCTGGTATTTGAAACAAGGTATAGTTTCCTCTGTAGTAAAAATTTTTTAAGCAAAAAAAAAAAAAACCCACACACATACACACCTTCTCACTGGCTTTTACCAAAGAAGTCCTCATTGAATAAAAGATAGGCTCTGGAAAACAGCCCTTATGAAGAGTTATGGCATGAAGTGACAAAACTCTGAACCAATATGTATGCATTTTATTCTTGTTAAAAAGAGGAGTAGGTTTTCAATTTTTGAAAGGAAAAAAAAATAAGTTTTACTTATAAGTCATTCTTAGTCTTTAGAGAATGCCCTGGCCATTTTCTGTCTCTCAACTCAGAACTTCAACCTTTCAAATAATTTTTTTAAAAGGTTCAAACACTACAAAGCATCTGATTTAGTGAAAAGCACTTTAAATACCTCTCCAAGTACTCCCCACTGGATCAAAATGTCATAGAAATGTTGTAAACACTATCAGTCATGTTCCAGAGAACAATTTAAACAAACATTGTTTTGCTCTTTCGTCTGGAAAAGTAATTTCTGAAGTGAAGAGTTCAAAACTTTTAGCCCTACATACTATGCAGTAAGAAAAAAAAATACATCTTTTAAGCATCAGAAGCAGAATACACAATAGGCTTTGTCTTGTTAAACAAAAGAACATGCTTTTCTTTTCAATCATTTCCAGCTGTATGATCTGGCCCTTGTGGAATCAGAAATTAACAGCATATGGCATCTGGCTACCTGCACAGACTGCATATAAAATTTGAAGTCTTCAATAAGATTAACGGGTCTAGTGGTTGAAAGTGGAGGGGGAACCACCAAACACCATTTCTTAAACAGAGGCAATAACCCTAACTAAAGAAGGCAAGAAAAATCATCCTTACTAATAAGATGTCAAGTATATTCTTGTGAAGTGACTCAGATCACCAGATCTTTCTACCTCCTAGGCAACCAAGATACTATACTGCCTACATAACGGTTTTGGTTCTCAAAAAAGGAAGGAATTTCTACCAAACACCCAGAACAAAAAAATTCTGGGTTAACTCACCTTGTGACATACCAGAGTGATACTGTGTACCCAAATGAGCCAGAAAGAAGAAAACTCAAATGACTATTGTTCTTATCATAAATAAATTCTACTAAATATTAACATCAGAATGTCAAAATACATAGAATCCTGGACTAAGAGATCTTCAAGCGTCTTCCAAAATAAACCTATTGCAGATAAAACATTAATTTACCTTTCTTATTAAAATCAGTGTACAAAATCTGCTAACTCTTGGAATATATTAGTGTTTCAGAATCTACACAGCCCTGATCTCTAACCTGATTCTCAGCTGGCATAACAAAGAACTTCATTCCTATAGTTGGGACAGGGATGGGGTGAACGAGTGCAAGACAGTAAAGAATAACTAACTACCATCAAATTTATAAGAAATAGCTCTCAAAACAGTGAAGACTGATTTCTTTCCTACCCTTCCCCAATTATTTCCTCTACAGCTTCATATACCCAACACCTTCACATCTACCCTTCACACTTTTAGTCCTGTTTATACTTTCATTTGGACCTTCTCTAAAATACTCTACATTAAACTTCAATGGGCCTGAAAGTCAAACTGTGCTATATTCTTTGACAGTTTACTTCATAATTTCTAGAGGAAAGAAAAAATATAATTTATTAACAAATAGTATAGGTGTGCTTAAAGGAATTTAATCAAAAAGTTTAATTCTGCCCTCAAGTATTTTGATCTTATAAAAGAGTACTCAACAGTGCCTAACATGAAGAGAGAGTAGGAAATGCAAAAACATTCAGAGGCAGAATTAAAGTCTCTTAAAGACATATAACTCAGAAAAGACAAAATAAAAAGATGGACAATCCATGAAAGAATTAGCTATTTTAGTATTTTTAAGGCATACATGGTCTAAGGACAATCAACTGCTAGAACTCCCAAATCAAAGGTTCTTTTAGTGACAATGAGGATTGCTAGATTCCAGTAGAACTATCTAGATTAAAAAAAAAAAAAGCAAAAACTTAAAAGAATAATAAATGTGTTTTCATCTCTCAGATTCTCCCTCTCCCCATAGTTCTCACCAGGACCCTGAAAGCCTGACAACATCAATGTATTACACACCCTGAGGCACTAGGTCAAATGTAGGAATCTATCTGTCACAGCTGCTAAGGTTTTATCTTCACTTGAAACTTCAGAAATGTAAATGCAATGTATCAACAGCTGTTCACACTTCAGTTTTTTCTTACAAAGCTGGTCCTGAAATGTGGCTTGCTAAACATTTGTAACACAATTACCAATTTCTGTTTCAATGCCTATAAATACTGCTGCCACTAGTGTGCAAATCTGATTTCACTGCCCAGTAGTGAAATAGCATGGATGGATTGGCACTTTAGGTCACAACAGGAAGGAGATAAGACTGCTTATTAAGCAATGGTATCAGACTGAGAGCTAAAACACACACAATAGCAGTTTGTTTAAATTAGGATCATAGATACACTAACATGTATGCATGCACACATCAAATTGGCATGCAGTATGAATTCTTAATAAGTGTACTTCATTAAAATTTGCAAGGACCTACTACTGTTTTGTTACCTGATAGGATTTCATGAGATTCAAAAAATAATAGCTCAAGATGCAATCTCTCTCGTCTAAAAGCAAACACACTAACAGGGTAACTCTTAAAATTATTCTGGGTTATCAAGCTCTTTGAAACCCTAATAAAACTTAAGGACCCTCTCCCCAGAAATACATGCAAATACAAATAACATTGCATATAATTTCAGAGGGTTAGTGTACCTCCTGGACCTAGTTATAATTATTCTTTCTGCCAAATTTCCTTTCTTCTCTCATTGAAAATAAACTTTTAATGTTTAAACTTTTAAACATTATCTTGACAGATTACAACCAAGAGACCCACATTTTCTTTTGTTTATCTTTAAAATATATTCTTTTAGAACTGGGAATCTAATACCATTTCCAATTTAAAAACTGGTAATTCCATGGGACTTCACTGATGGCATAAAAATTGTAAAATGAGTTGGGAAGAGGTGACAGAAAAAGTAAAATGTGCATTCATAATTGGAGAATATATGCTGAAGAAGAGAGAAAAAAAGGAAATAAAAAGTATTACATCTTTGAAGCTGATAAAAATGGCAACAGAAGATTTCAAAAGAGAAATGAAATATAATCAACGCTTAGCTGGAGACAATGATTATGGTAGTACTAGTTATAGTGATCAGTCATAGGAAGGCTATGCAGTACAGAGATTAAAAGCACAGGCTTGGAAGAGGCGATCGTGAATTGAATCCCAGACCAAAACAAACTTTTTCTTTTACAAACTTTGGATAAAGTTTATAGATTGGATTAGAGTACTATATGAATATTAATTTCCTCATTTTGATAATGTGATTATATAAAAGAATACCTTTTTTTAAAAAGAAGTCATTGTGACTACAACTAAAACTCTGGGAAAAATAATATGTATAATATAATAAAGATAAAGCAAATACAGTAAAATGTTAACATTTGGGGAATCTATTAATAAAGTGTATATAGACTTGTTTGCGCTATTTCAGCAACTTTTCTATATTTCAAGAGAAGGGTTCTAAAAAAAACTCATAGGCTCTGGAGCATGCATGGCTGCCTTGGTTCGAATCCTGGCTCTGCCACTTAATTAGTTATGTAACCACAGGCAAGTACATTTTTCAACCTCTCTTTGCCTGTTTTCTCATTTGTAAAAGGAGACGATAATAGTACTAGCTCAAATTGTTGTAAAGAATAAAATGATAATCAGAGAATTCATGTAAAGTGTTTAGAACAGTGCCTGACAAATAAGTAGCACTCCAATCTTCCTTATCATTGTTGTTATTCCTTTCCAAATATAACCCTTATTCCATTCCCATTTCACCCCACCATTCTCTGTCTTTAGATCAGGCCAATTCTAGGGGAAAAAAAAGACAGAAACAAGCGAACAACAGAAAAAGTCATAGTTCTTCATCTTTAGCTACAGAGTTATTGATCCTTAGTGCGGGCTCCCTGCCTCCGGGATGTTTCTCTTTTAACCTATTCTCCGATTGCTGTCAGGGGGATCTTCAATCTTCATACACACAATTGTTTATACATACAACTCTGATAAATGGATGCCTTCATTAAAACCTTCAATGTTAGCTTTAAGGTTAAAATTCCAATTTCTCTAATTAAGTAGATAAAACCCATCATGATCTGGTGGCAGCATACCTCCTTGTTATCATCTCTCAACATACTTCCGCAAATATACCCTTCACTCAGGCCTCAAAGAACTCATAGTTCTCTAAACACAAACCTCCAAGCTCTAAATATTCTCTCTGCCTATGACCTTTATTTATCTAGCCAACTCATATGCACCCTCAAAATTTAGTCTGATGAATTGCCTCTGAGAGCATACCAAAATGTTGCCTCCAACACGGTATCAAAGGATAATCTGATTAGTCTGTCATGTTTATTAGCTTCTAAGTCTTAAAGGCAAGAGTCTTACATGTCTGTTAAGTCTTTGAATCCCAAAACAAAAATTGATATAACACAGTCTTTCAATTAGTGTTGAGTAAATGAATCTCTTGACAAGAAAGCAATAATGTGTACCAGCTCTTTTCCATATCCTGACCTATTCCTAAAATTCGATGTGTGTGTACAATAGGGTAATCTATTGAGTAACAAAGCATTTGTCAAATGCAGAGGGATAATACTTATGCCAACTCTATACTTTTAAGCAAGTATATAAAATGTTAGCCACGTACATTTAAATCATAAAAAGAAAATTAACTCTATGCCTCAAGAGTTCAGAAAAAGTAGATGGCAGTGTAATTGGTAAGAAAGGGGATTTCCCTGAACACATGTTCATGGATTTCTTAAAAGACACCAGTCGTAACAATAGTGTAGCCTTAATTTGTTAAAAACAATATAAATAATTAAAACTGCTTTTGTTGCCAGAGGCATACACCATATAAACTGACAATTCTTCTAAGTCTCTTCTCACAGCTAGCCATGAAATAGAAGGAAGGCCTAATTTCAGTTCATAAACTTATTTCTACCCAGAGTATCTGAAAAAAAAGAACTAATACAACCTGTCTGAAAAGACTTTTAATCTTGCTAGTCACAATAGCTGGTTAGTTCCTAGAATCAAAGTCTTGACTAGAGTTCCCTTTCCCACCATGAACTGGGCAAAAACACATGGCCAAATAAAAAAGGTGCTAGAAAAAGGCCCTTGAGCCATATTAAACACAATGGAAATAACGTTTGAAAATAGTATCCTTCTGAGCTGGGTAAAAAATACAATGGCTCCAACCATCTGCTCTTTCTTCCTAAGATTCCTTTTACATAAATGGGCAGACTAACATTATTTATTCCATTTAAGAAACAAAATTCTAGGAGTTGACGATCACAATTTAAACCAGATTAAATTCAGACAGTAACAAGAAAAAAAGTGTATAAACTCCTAGACATATTTTGTTGGTTTCCTTTTTATATCATATTTTCTACCTCTTTTTCCTCTTTTTATCTTTTTTAATTGCTATCCTTTCTGTAAGAAAACTCACCAAGAAGCTTCTTGAAAGGAAATATGTTTTAAATAAATTTTGAGAAGAATGATGATAGGCTCACATAAACCATCAGGGTGACCATAAGAGATAAGAAGAAAGCACAGGAAAAAAGAACTATTTATTCCATCAATAATTTTAAAAGATTTAAGTTGTCTGTTGACAAAGTTACAGTATTAATATTTAAACTGATTTGCTTCTGACTTTATAAACATAACTAAAAAGAAAACCATAAGGCAGAAATCCTCTTGATTCCACACATAAAACAGAAAGGTTATGAAGCTATTCCATGGTATTATTTTATACACTAAACCTCCAAATCCTATTATAGGATTGCACATAAACACTGGGAGAGATATACCCTCTATTATTATTCTTTCAATGAACCCCTATAAAGTTCTCATGCAATTCTAGGGTTCTTGGAAAAAACATGTAAAAACCATAGAAACAGTTGTCTATTCCCAACTGCAACTAATTTACTGTACTTCTTAGAATACTAGACTCTATCAAAATTTGGCAATCTTGCTTCCCAGGTATACCAACAAAGGACTGACCAGCAATAAAGCCATACTAAAGCTTACTTAAAGAGTTTTTGCACAAACCATCACACACTCCCTGTATACTCTACCAAGAAAAATACTTACTTTGAAAGCTTTTAGCATCTGCTTCAGTTTCACTGGATTATGAGTTCCTAGAAGGCATAACCATGTCTTTTTCATGTTGGATTCTCTACCTTCCTCAACCCTATCTACTCACAGCTTTACAAGTAGCAGATGCTAAAAAAAAAATGGCTGCTTTAAAAAAATTAGAAATAATCCAATATCTAGTAATAGAAGAATAGTTAAATTATGGTATTTTATATAATAAACTTTAAAAAAATAATTGGTATATTTATATTTATGGACATTAAATATGTCTAAGATATGAATGAAAATCCTATAATTCGTATGTATAACTCAAGCCCATTTCTGCAAATACATATATGCTGACATGCAGTAGATGCATAGATAAATAAATGGTTTTCATTTATACATAAATAAAAATCTAAAACCTTTTCACCAAAATGTTAACAGTGGTTATCTGTGGGCAGTAGGATTTTGAGTGATTCTTACACTCCTGTTTACATACACCTTATATAGTATATGAAATTTTTAAATAATCAATATTAATCTCTCCCACAGATATCAAAACAATAAAGATATTGTCCAATGGGGCAAGGGGGAGGAAAGTCAACTAAATTTAACTTTCTATGCCAACTACTATTCTTCTGTTTTCCAAATCTCTGACATGACTTCAGCCCTGCTATCCCTTAGGTCCTTGCTCCTTTGTCACTTACTTTATCATTCCACCTTTTTGTCCTGCTTTTCTTTGTGTTTTCTTCACTTACTGCTTTACCCATGTCCAATAGTAGGGTAGAAAATTCACTATCTGGGCCAATGCCATTTGTTTTTATGTCCCTTCCATTTTTTATTCCTCATTTCCCCCACTAAACCAAAATAAATGTTGACTACAATGAGGTAACACTACATACCCACCAGAATAATTAAAATTAAATAGACTGATGACAAATAATATTGCCAAGGAGGTAGAGCAATTGAAGAAACATAAAATGGTACAACTACTTAGCAAAAAGGTTCAATTCTGGGTCTCATAAAATTCTGACCCAGAATTCCACTGCTAGGTATATTTACTCAAGAGAAATGAAACACATGTCTACAAAAAGACTTGTGTAAGGATGTTCATAGGAGCTTTATGTATAATAGCCAAAAACTGAACATCCCAGGTGTCCATCAACAGAAGAATGAATAAACAGTTAAAGTTCATACTAGAGAATACTACTCCATTAATTAAAAAGAATTAACTAGTAAAATATGTAACAACACAGAATCTCCAAATCATTATGCTGAGTGAAAGAAGCCTTACATAAAAGGGAATACATCATATGATTCCATTTATATGAATTTCTACAATAGGCAAAACTAATCTATAGCAGAAAAAAATCAAAACAATGGTTGCCTCTGAGGAGGAGAGGGAAGAGGACTGAGTGAAAAGGAGCATGAGAGAACTTTCTGGTAATGGTAATGTTTTATATCTTAATAGAGATTTAGGTTAAATGAGTATATACATTTGTCAAAAACTCATTTCAGATTTGTACATATCATGGTATTTAAAATTTACTTCAAAAGAAAACATAATCAAACAAATATTGAGCTCTAATGTTAGCATGCTTAAGCATTTACAGGTAAAGTGTAGTGATGTCTCAAACGTGAAATGCATAAAAAAGTGATGGATTGTGGATAATAGATGGACAGATATATAATAAAGTATTATGAGTTGTTAATGATAGATCAAGGTGATGAGTAAATGAGTGTTGACTATACAATTCTTCTAACTTTTCTGTATGTTCAATTTATTTTTCAAGATAAAATGTTAAGAAGAAAATAATAAACTTTGATCTTCAACTCAAATTATATTTTGCTATCTCCAGAAATACACAGTCTCATTTTGTGGCAAGCAAAGTCCTTTCCTTTACTCTGACCACTAGGCAGGTACACTCTGTGCACTACTTGGCAGTGGAGTCAGAAGTGGCAAACTTCCTTCTGGGCAAACTTGCTAGGAAGGAAGACTGGTCCCAAAGGAGGAGTCAAAAAGGAAACTCATTGAGGCAAAGCAATCAAAGAACTACATTACTACTGACTGTAAAGCACCTTTGGTAACTGCTTTCTTTAGCCAAAAAACCAACAGCACTTTTAACCAGCACTAAATCCCCTTTAGGGGAGTCTGCCACCACCACCCAAATATTCACTAACATTCTTAGGCAACTTTTCTACTCTAAGTACAACCAGAAGTACCTTCTAACAAAAACGCACACAGCTTTGAATTGTAGCATGGGACAGATTTATGGAATATGGAAGACATTAAAGTATTCGCTTTCTCTCTGCAAATAAAGAGTGTAGACTCATAAACAATGCCTGAAAGGCATTTCAGCAGCTTAATCCACGCAGGACATGTTTTGCTTTTTGAGACAATCAGGAACTGTTGGGTACAGGAAGCCATAAACAACAAGAATTTGGCTTAAGAAGGAGAACAGAATAAATATTTTTTATAGAAATCACTTAACATTTTTTGAAGGGGTTTATTTATATGTGACAAAGCCTACAAGACACAACTTGTACATAAGCAGCAGCTCTGACAATACATCTAATATTGATTGACTTCTCACGACAGTGGCACCAAGCAGGACCAGTCTGTCAGCATTTCCATCAACAACTACATTTGCTGGGCTTAATAATTCCTCTTTTCCAATTTTCTCCAGACAGAGAAAACCACTTAACCGGTTCTCAGCATTCAGGTTCAGCCAAGAGTTTTTCTTTTTTTTTTTTTAAGTTCCATCGTACAAGAAGTCTGGAGTTTGGTAAAGTGGATTTCCTTAGGAAGGCTCAGTCTTTTAAGACTAATGGACAAAAGAAGCATGATAGAAAAACCATCCATGGAATTCTGTAACTTAACAAACATTCCATTTACAAAATTTACTGAGTTAATAAAGTTTAGGATTGAACAAAACAATATCACGGAGTGGGGACAGTATCTTTTAATATTTTCAATAGATATCTTAGAATGTACAATTATGATTTGAGACTCCTACTAAAGCAAACATTCTTACAAATAAGGCACAAATTTTTTGCCAAGGGGTAATATCTGGAAAAGCCCAAGTTTCAGAGATAAAGGATTACTCTTCTGTTTTGAGATTTCTATATAACTATAAGCAAGATACTGAATTCTCTATTTACCCCATCAATAAAATTAATCAGACATTCTAAATTATTTATGTTCAAAGATTTGAACTTCTCATCTATGCAATAGTAAGTATTATTGCTATAATCTTATTCCTTCTTATTATACAAGAATAAACCCTGTGTAATACATATAACATTTACATTCCAAATGATGATATTCAAAATATCCTAAACAAATAGAGAATACATATCCCATACACACTAAAATCAAAAAATTTTAGTTTCTTCACCAACTTTCACTTGTGTTTTTCTAACTTGATAGTATTTTATAGATAATCTAGAAGGAAATAATTGCTTAAAATATTTTTCCTCAGATGCTAAGAAATATATAAATTATTAACTACTGGGGCAACTACTATAAGCAACCTATCATTTTGTTCAATAGTGCTGGCTGTACTGTCTTATTATGTTTTCTTTGGTCAACAATAACTTCTATGACTTCAAGTAAGGATGAGAGATTAAACATATGCCCTAAACTCTTTCCTCAAAACTTCACTAAAAAAACCTAAATAGCCTTTCTTTAAAAAGCCAAAATGTACAAAATCAAAAAAGCGCAGAAGACGAACCAACAGCAAAAAATTCTGGAAATTAGCTCAGTTGGTAACTAGACAAAGCAAGTAGTGGAGAAAGACAAGAAGTTGTCTGACTTGAACCACATTGGTAGCACTAGGTATCTCCAGAAGGGAAGACAGTAAATGAAGCTTGAGGGGCTTAGCTAAAAGTCTGCTTAATAAGCAGTTAGACCCTAAGATCACCTAACTTCATCTAGCAAAACAACTGCCCCTCCCTCACCACAGCAAAAAGCTGGAGCTTTCTTTACGGAAGATAAAATAGAGAGTCTCTGGACAGTGAGACAGCTGTCACAACTGTGGGGAAAGACATCATTCTGAAAACAGGGTGATTAAGTATGAAAGTTTACACACTGCATGCTGAGATCCCCATCTTTTACTCCCACTTAGATTCCTTAAAATGCTAGCAGGTATAAAAAATTCTAGAAGCTCATTCTTGGGGTAATTTGACCAGTCAAAACAAATCACCAGAAGATACTGACAAAAGAGGTTCCTCCTCCCTCCAGGGAAATTGTCCATTCAGATCACCCTAGAGGTGGAGGGAGGGGATGAGGAAATAACTTCCATAGAAGTTGGAGTTAAGTGGCTTTGTAAGCATGCTACAAGTATGCTTTGTCTGGGATCTACTAGAAACCCACATTTATTGCTGAGTATGTATAGAAATAGGGTCTAGACTTTTCACTGCTATTGAATACTGCCTTATTTTAAATTCCCCCAAAAGCAGAACTTGACACAAAGACTTGAATCCAAGGAATTTATGTGAGAGAGTACTCCAGAAAGGACTAGTAAGGACATGAGGAAGTGAGACAGGGAAAAGAAGGAAGTCAATAAAGGATACGTTATCAACCAAGCTAGGTCAACTAAAACTTAGCTCCATGGGGAACTGCTAAATGGTACAGAATATCTGCTTCAGTGGTATCCATCCTCCTCCCTGGTGGAAAAGGGAGCTTAAGTATATATACACCAACTTCCATGAGTTATTGACTGAGGGCAGGTGGCAGGAGGTGAGAAGCAATGGTATTAATTCCCCATTTCTGGTTTCCAGAGAAAGCCCTTAGGCAAAGAAATGCAGATGTTAGCAATTGGAGGTTCAGTCAGCATGCACTGAAAGGTAAGAGATAAAGGGATATGAATAAGGCACTAACAGCATCTGCTATGTACATCATGATAACTGAGCTAATTTGTGTCACTATCTTATTCAATGTAAAAACTATCTCTTATGGGTTCACTCTTCAATCTTTATTCTTTCCTGGCTATAAGAAAGCAAATATTGATCCAGATAGTCAACTAGACATAGGTAGTATATACCTCCTCCACAGAGAGGAACCAGAATAGTAAATAGATGAATAACATTTTGAACAAATCATCTAGGAGAGAACACTAGGATTATCTAGAGAAGTGACAAGAAGTAACAAAAGTAAGTAGATAAGGCAAGAGTTCAAGATAGCTTGCCAGCCAGGGACTGGCTAAAAGATGGGAGGAGTTCCTGGATGCATGGTAACAGTAAGAGAAAAACCCCCAGGGTGCCACACTTCAAAACTGGCTTTTACAATTTTGGCTATACCTTGACTCGCACAGGCCCCAGGCCTAACACAGGGAGCTGCCTAGAAACTGCACAGAGATAATGCTCCAGGAAGGGAACACACACGAAATCCCACAAGCATCCAAGATTAGACACCTTCAGCTGGATGCCATTATGACAGCCTAGATACCAGGGACCTACAAATGTGGCTGCTACCGCTGTGTTCCTTTGAGGAGGCAGAGGGGAGACTTGGGGCTCCCACACACCCTTGGGAAGATCCCTACCACACTGCTGAGGGCTGCTGCTGAGAATAAGATATGAGCACACTATACTCCCCACAGCTTCTTCCCCAAACTAATTTCCTGGAAGAGGCTCCGCATTCTCTGGTCACAGGCCCAAGACATCATTTTGAGAGATTAACACTGTGCTGTGCCCACCCTCAAGCCAACTTCAGATTGACAAGACTGTAGTTGTCACCTAGCCAAGGACAGACAGGGAAACCAGGTTCTTCTAGGCATATCTAGGACAATACCTACTACCTTGAAATGGGCTGCTGTGAGACCAAAACATGAGTTAACCACATCCCACAGCTACTTGCCCACATTGATTGCCTAGGAAGGGCCCCACCCTCTCTGATCACAGGCTTACAGCAGGCGCCATTTTAAGAATTTAACGCTGGGCAGTGCCCCATCCTTGGGCTGAGTTTGAGACAACACAGCTGCAACCAACACATGGCTAGGTAGGGAAAGGAAAGACTAAGCTATCCTAACCGTACTTAGGACCAGACAAACTGCCTTGCTATAGATGGCTGTGGGACTGGAGACTAGCCCACCCAACTCACTGCAGCTGCCAATAACATCAATACGAACCCTGTGGGTCTCAGTGGGTTGGTTGCTCCACTACCACTACTTCCAAAAACCACATCCCACCAGCTACCTAGGAGTCCAAGAACCTGCCAACATACCCAGCTCTCTGCTCCCACTACTAGCTTCTGACCAAGGGACCTGGAGGCCCAAGAATTGGCCCTCCAGGACCAACTAACACCAGTGCCAGCATAAGCTGCTCTAGGGCCTAAAAGGAGACATATTCAGACCACTGCTGCCACCACCATAGCCCAAACTCTGGCTCAGTTGGCATCTAAGTCCCCAGCAAAACTTCACCACAGCTTCAATGAATAACTGCACCCTAAGCCACTGAGGAAATCAAAGATACCACTGACCTATGTATTGCTAAAGAATTCATACAAAGATGACACTATCACAGGCATCCACAATCAAAACCAAAGTGTCTTACTCAACCAACATCACAGATACATTTTCAGGAAAAAATTCTCCCTTCTGAAAGAAATTTCAAAAAATTGGAAGAAATGATTACTAGACCACATGCACAGATATCAATGGAATGACACAGGAAATATGACAAAGCAAGGAAATATGACACCACAAAAGGACACAACAATTGTCCAGCAACAGATTCCAATCAAAAAGTATGCTTCAGAGATAGTCAAAAATGGCGGATTAGGGATGACCTCCTGGCTCTCTGCTCTCAGAGTGGGAGGTAAAGAAGGCAACCTGAATCACTCGAAGGGGTATTCTCCCACAGGATCGGCTTCACAGAATTACAGGGAAGCTTTGAGGGGCAGCAGTGCTGGGAAAAGGAGGAAAGTGACTCAGTGGATTTGCCGTGAAGTTCTGAGAATCCGAGAGGTACAGCGGAGATTGGAGTGCAAGCTGGCCATACTCAGCGGCCAGCCAAACGGGACTGTGTGATCTGTGCCACAGTGGGACAACTTCTCCTTCGCCGACCTCCATACCCATGTAAGCAGGGAAGTGCCTGAAGTCTGCGTGAAGAGGTAACACGGGCGGTCAGGCAGTTCGGAGAGGAGGCATGAGCTTAGAGCAATTAGAAATCTCCAGGGCACGGTGCAGGGTCTCCTTGGCTGGGAGATCAGTACATACCAGCGGCATATGCCTCGCTTGTGAAGGGACAGAAAAGTGAGACAGATCGCTTATTTGACTGAGTTGTCTAGTGGACTCAGGCGACCCAAGCGCAGCCAGGGAGGGAGTGGTAGAGGGAGCGAGCACGATCCTCCCCGGATGCTCCCCAGGGGGCTGCAGGGGCCCTAGCTCCGCTGGGACGCACGGAAGGGACAAAGTTTTCACCCCTCGGTGGAACCTGTCAGGGGTCTCCAGCTGCTTCAGCCTTGCTGGTTAAGGAGCGGTACAGCGAGCACGATCCTCTGCGGATCCTCCCCAGGGGGTTGCAGCGGCCCAAGCTCCACTGGTGTCACACCGAAAAGGGAAAGATTTCACTTCTCGCAGACCATCTCAGTGGCCTCCAGTCGCTCAAACTCTGCTGACATTACAGGTCCAGAGCACATATCCCAAATCTGCCAAGGATCGTCCCTCCTGAATTCCAGACTTTAGCTCATAATCCAGCCCTGTCAGCTCCGATCCTCGATAAAGCACCCAGATGAGAAAGAACCAGCAAAAGTTCACAGGAAAC
>VBSM01002608.1:117818687-117862793 GCA_008086735.1 Cheirogaleus medius | reverse complement strand
AAAAAAAAAAAAAAAAGAATGCTTCAGTTCAGTGTAGTGGCTCACACCTGTAATCCTAGCACTCTTGAGAGGCTGAGGCAGGAAGACTGCTTGAGCTCAGGTGTTCCAGTCTGAGCAAGAGCAAGACCCTGTCTCTACTAAAAGTAGAAAATTGGCTGGGAGTTATGGCGCTTGTAGTCCCAGCTACTTGGAAGGCTGAGGCAGGAGGATCACTTGAGACCAGGAGTTTGAGGCTACAGTGAGTTATAATGATGCCACTGCACTCTACCCAGGGCAACAGAAGGAGACTCTGTCTCAAAAAAATAAAAAAGAAAAGAAAATCTCGAAATGCCAGATAAATCATTCAAAATATTGATTTTAAAGAAGCTCCATAAGATGTGAGACAAATTTGAAAACCAATGTAAAAAAAATCAGAAAATCAATTCAGGATATGAATGGGAAATTTGCTAGGAGATAGGTATCTTCAGGGAAGAAAAACAAACAGAAATTCTGGAACTGAAAACTTCACTGAAGGAATGCAAAATGCATTCAAAAGCTTCAATAGTAGACTAAACCAAACAGAAGAAGGAATCCCAGAACTTAAAGACAGGTATTTTGAAATAATCCAGTCAAACAAAAATAAGGAAAAAATAATATAAAAGAATGAAAAAAGCCTTTGAGATACCTGGGACTACAACAAGCAACCGAACTTAATAATTATCGATATTCCTGAGGGGGAAGAGACAACAAAAAGATTAGAAAACCTATTTAAGCAAATAATTGATGAATATTTCTCAAGTTTAGCAAGAGAGAGAGACATCCAGATACAGGAGGCCCAGCTATCCACAGACAAATATACTACAAAAAGGATTTTACAAAGACATACTATATTCATAATGTCTAAAGCCAAAGTAAAAAAAAGAATTTTAAAATTACCAAGAGAAAACCATCTAGTCACCTATAAATGAAACCCCATCAGACTAATAGTGGACTTCTCTTCAGAAACCTGACAGGCCAAAAGAGAACAGGATGGCATTTTCAAAATGCTGAAAGAAGAAAAACTGTCAGTTAAGAATTTTATATCCTGCCAGAATAAACTTCATAAATAAAGGAGAAATAAAGTCCTTCCCAGACAACCAAATGCTGAGGGAATTCATCACCACTAGACCGGGCCATACAGGAAATGTTCAAAGGGGTCTTAAACACAGAAATGAAAGGTTGATATTCACCATCATAAAAATATAAAAAACTCACAGGCTTTATAAAACAATCACACAAAGGAGGAAGAGAAATCAAGACATGCCTCACTAATGAAAGAAATTGCATATGACACAAACAAATGGAAAAACATCCCATGCTCATGGACTGGAAGAATTAATATTGTTAAAATGACCATATATCTAAAGCAATTTGCAGGTTCAATATAATCCCTATCAAAATACCAACATCATTTTTCACAGACTTAGAAAAAACAATTCTAAAGTTCTTAACGGAACCAAAAAGGAGCCTGAATAGCCAAATCAATCTTGAGCAAAAAGAACAAAGCTAGAGGCATCATGTTGTCTGACTTCAAATTATGCTACAAATCTACAGTAATCAAAACAGCATGGGACTGGTATAAGAATAGACATATAGATCAATGGAACAGAAAAGAGAACCCAGAAAGAAAGCCACACACTTACAGCCAACTGATCTGTGACAAAGTCAACAAGAACATACACTGAGGAAAGCACACCCTTTTCAGTAAATGGCACTGGGAAAATTGGACTGCCATATGCAGAAGAATGAAACTAGACCCCCATCTGTCACCATATATAAAAATCAACTCAAGATGGATTAAAGACTTGAATTTAAGAACTGAAACTGTGAAAATAGCTACGAAAACTTCAAGAAAACTCTTTTGGACGTTGTTCTAGGCAAAGAATTCATGACTTAGACCTCAAAAGTACAGGCAACAAAAACAAAAATAGATAAATGGGACTTACTTAAACTACAAAGCTTCTATACAGCAAAAGAAATAAACAGAGTGAACAGACAACCTGCAGAATGGGATAAAGTATTTGCACACTATATACCTCTATATACACATGGGATAAAGTATTTGCACACTATATACACTGTATACCTCCCACAGGAGACTAATATCCAGAATTTACAAGGAACTCAACAACAACAACAAAAAACCATTAAAAAGTAGGCTAAGGACATGAATAGACATCTTTCAAAAGAACACAAACAAATGGCCAAAAAGCATATGAAAAATTGTTCAACAGCCCTAATCATGTAATCATTAGAGAAATGCAAATTAAAACCATAATGAGATATCATCTTATACTAATCAGAATGGCAATTATTAAAATGGCAAAAAATAACAGATGTTGGTTAGGATGCAAAGAAAAGGGAACTCTTATACACTGTTGGTGGGAATGTAAATTAGTGCAAACTCTATGGAAAACAGTATGGAGATTTCTCAAAGAACTAAAAATAGAACTGCCATACAATCCAGCAATCCCACTACTGGGTATCTACCTAAATGAAAAGGAATCAATATATTAAAAAGATACCTGAAAAAAATTTATGTATACCTGCACTCGTATGTTAATCACAGCACTATTTACAATAGCAAAGATATGAAATCAACCTAAGTGTCCATCAGTGCAGGACTGGATGAAGAAAATGTGGTATATATACACAAAGAAATACTATTCAACCATAAAAAAGAATGAAATTATGTCTTTTGCAGCAATATGGATGGAACTGGAGGTCATTATCTTAAGCAAAACAGACACAGAACAACAAATACCACATTCTCTCACTTATAAATGGGAGATAAATAATGTATACACATGGAAGCAGAGTGTGGAATAATGGACACTGGAGCCTTGGAAGGCTGAGGAGTGACGAGGGGGTGGATGACGGCAGGTTGCTTGGTGAGTACAATGTATGTTGCTCCAGTAGAGTATTAGTTTCTCATTCCAGCTCTGACTCAGCCAAGACAACCTGTCATACAAGCTTGAATTCTTCACAACAGGAGGGCAGAAATGGTTTACTAAAGCCCAGGAATTAAACCATCAGTTCTAACTAGTTTATCACTAAGTTTCTATAGATGGCTGCCCAAAAAAGTTGCTTTTTCACAGAACACTTAATTTTTCTATCATAATTAGGCAGTGAGGAAAAAACACTGACCTACTTCACAAAAATGTCAATAATAACTTCAAAATCTCTAAACAGGTGTTTCATATCATCAATAATCTTTTTATCATTTGAGCATCATCTCAGGTATATGATAACTAAGGACAAGAATGTTATAATTAACAAATATCTCTCCCTAGAGATCATGAAAAATGACTGATGGCCTTCATCATATTCCCATACCCCTATGCATATCCCAATCATTTTATTTCCATGGGACAAAAAATAAAGAGGAATATCTTATATTCTAAATTAAGCAGATTATCTTATTTTCTAAATTAAACTAGCTTAATCATTTCTTTATTCTCAAGTTCCCTCAATATTTAAAATATCAGTAGATCATATGTCAATTCACCTTTCCTGAAAATATTCTCAAGAGATTCTTTCTTTTGAATCCCTTAACAGCATCTAATACAAGTCCTTGGACTTAACGGCCATACCGATAATGTCACTGACTAATCACTGCTGACTTATCAACTGCAGTTAAGGACAACTTATTGTAAAACACTAATAACAGATCATAGATCAGTCTTTCTAAGCACTTCAACAACTTTGTGTAGATAGCATTAGTCTCGGTCTCTGAATATAGAGCCTATTTTACCTGTTCAATTAGTGTTTTGTGAAGTACAGATTTTCTTACACTAAAGATTTCTGGATTATTTAGAGCTCATTCCCACATTTTCATATGGCAAAGAAAGCTGCTAAGAAGTTCAGGCACTCAGTCAACTTAAATTCTGTTGTGAGTTAAATTGTTTCCACCAAAAAGATACGGTGAAATCCTAATTCCCAATACCTGTGAATGTGACCTTATTTGGAATTAGGGTCTTTGCAGATGTAATCAAGTTAAGGTGAGGTCATCAGGGTGGGCCTTAATCCAATATGACTGATAGGTACCCTTATAAGAAAGTGAGAAGAGACGCAGACACACAGGGAAAATGCCATGTGAAGAAGGAGGCAGAAATTGGAGTAACGGCTGCACAAGGCAAGGAACACAAAGGATTGCCGGCAACAACCAGAAGCTAGAAGGGAAGTATAGAACAGATCCTCTGTGAGCCTAAAAGAAGGAACAACCCTGCCTACACCATGATTTCAGACTTCTAGACTCCAGACCTGTGAGAGAATAAATTTCTGTTGTTTTTTTAAGCCACCTAGTTTGTAGTACTTTGTTACAGCAGCCCCAGGAAATTAATACATCTACCTTAAGAAAAATAACTATAAACTGAGGGATAAAATTTAAAAGACACACAACATAGTTTAGCTATAAACCTTACAGGAAAAACAATTATGAATATGCAGTTGAATAAGTTAATCAATAATATTTTATAAATAACTTTATTCTATTTCTGGTTAATATCTCAGAAAACAAAACTATATGGGTAAAGGAAAACAAAATTTTAACAGGAATGCTCGCAAAAAGAAAATATAAACTAGCAAGTCTTCTGAATCAGTACAATGTTCCACAGCTTCTGAGAAATGTTTCTAGATGTGAGTCCTCTGGAATCCAAAGAATCTCTCAGTTCCTATAGAACAAGGGTAAATAAACGTCCTCTTAAGGAGTCAAACAGTAAATATTAATATTTTCATTTTTGCAGGCCATTTGGTTGCTATTGCAACTACTCAACTCTGCCCTCTGCCTCAGTAGTGCAAAAGTAGACAACATGTAAATAAATGAGCATGGTTATGTTCCAACTAAATTTTACTTAAAAAATACAACAACAAAAAAAACCCAGCAGTCCACCCACAGACTGTAGCTCCAATCCCTGTTATAGAGTCTTGGTATCATAGACACAAAGTTGTAATGTGTCAATGTGGCTATACCTAACTACATTTCCCATGATTCCCTGCCCTATAAGTTTCTAATTAGGGTGGGGCACAAGAGACTTTTCTGTGCAAGATTTAGAGATTGGAAATGAAGCAACAGTCATTTTGTAGCTCACACATGTTGCACTTATCTGCTAGGTAAGCTTGTTGGCTTGGGGCAGCAACCAGACTTGCAATTATTCTACCTTCCCCTGGATCCTCCTACAGCTTCTCCTGGGTCAGGTGTGTGTTCAGCTCATAACAAAGGGTACCAGCTTTTTCTGCAGGATACCCATATCATCAAGGTTAAGAGACAGCAGGAACTGCTGTGGTTTCAGTCCATCTTCCTGGGTTTCAGCTCATGCTTATGGGTTCTAGCTTGTCCTTGTTCTTCCCTATTTTATATCTTGCCATTACTGTCCACTTCCCTGTGGACTTCAAACTTGTGTTATCCAGCATGAGACACAAAGATAACAAACCTGCTTAGAGATTGGACCTTATGCAATTGTGGGAAGTGGGTAAGCACAATCCTAGTGATTCCACTCCTCTGACTAAACCTTAACTGATGCATACACTGCTTTAAGTGTCCATCAAAGTTATAAACCAAGATGATACATATACACATATAAAGACAAAATCTGAAAACACCTCCAGGGGGTTCACCAAATCCATCTCAAAAACCCTAATATATAGTAAAATAAGTCAAATTTCCAAGTATTAACTAAAAGCCTAAGTGATTTGAAACTTTACAGTTCTGAAATAAAATAGTAGAACACAAATGTATCTACCAACCTGTCTAAAAATGAATTAGTTTATCAAAAATGTCAACTGCAACAAAAATAGAAAAGCATCTAAATCTATTTTTGACTTAACATATAAATTTATAATGCATATAAACTATATTGATCTTGAAGTTTCAAATACTTCTTTTAAAAAAGGATAGTTACGTAGGAATTATTCAAAAAAACAAAAATTATTTTTAAAAAAGGATACTGATTACTTGGTGGCCTGCTGTTGTATTTGACTTCGTACTAGCCAAAGATACTATGAAAAACATCAAGGGCAAATACAAAATTATATGCTGATTTGCTTAATAGTTATATATTAAAATAAATATTAATAAATTCCAATAAATAGAATCTGGTCTATCCAAGAGGCAGAAGCATTAAGAGCTGCCAACTAAAGATAGCCTAAACACTAATAAAATAATGATTCTCAGCTGATATTAAAGGACAATGAATCTCAAAAATATTATCATTTTAATGTTTAAATGTCTAAAGAACAGTAAAGGACTGAATACCTTACCCGACCCAAAATAAACAGCTAAAACTTCCCTGTTCCCTGCTTTATTTTCTCCATAGCAAATATCACTATCTGACATACTGTACAGTAACTTGTTTTTAATATACACTCAATAGCTATGTGTTGATTGAAAAAATAAATGAAGTATAAATCAAGATATTAATCTTGACATTTCTTAAAAACTGGATTCAAATTCAGAGATATTACTAAATAAGGATAATCTTTCATATATAAATTAGTGAGGTGAAAAGTGTTAAATAAGAATATTATGTGATTACTGACAAGTTCCAAATTCCTATTCTATTATTCCTACTTCTCTTTTCAACTTTCACTATACGAAGAAATGTGTAGAATTTTCCTCTTCCTTTTTCATAGTATTCTTTATCAATTAACATTGCTTCACATAAAATGAAGCTTCCATTTAGTAACTGATCCATGTGAAACTCTAAGACCGTCCTTAGAAAGAAGTAGCATTCACTAGAATTTAGTGACTAAACTACATTCCAGTTGCATTTTCTCTGTGTGCAAAATATTATACAAAAGCCCAGGAGAGGAAACTATGAGGAATCTTAAATTTCAAAATTCTTTTACATGAAGTCAATACTAATATCCTCAGGGTAAGTCCTATTTGACCCAACTAAAACTCTAGAAGAGAGAAAAACAGATTATCAACTCTCCCAACACCAAATTACCCTTAGAAGAAGTTTAAGTCAAAAATATGCTTTAGAAATAAGTATCTCTGTGACTAAAACACTGAGCTTTAATATCAGAGGAAAATGAAGAAGAAATTATATGAAATTCAATAAAAGCTCAAAAAAAGTAGGCAAACAGCCAGCATTTTCTCTTTCAGTTCCCTGCATATTCTCTGCTCCCATTTCAAAAGAATAAAGAAGGAAGAGGAGGAGGAGAAGGAGGAGGAGAAGAGGAGAAAAGGAGGAGGAGAATGAAGACAAGGAGAAGAGGAAGCAATTTGAGTTAACAAAGAAACATGATACATCACAGAAAACACTTAAAAGCAAAACAGACTCCAAAGGTCTCACCTGCAAAGCTGGAATATATCCATATGTATAAGGCTTGTGAATTTTTTAAAGAGAGTTTATAAAAGCAAGTTCTGAACAGTAAAATGTATTTGTTTTCCCAGTTCAGGATCTGCTATATATAGTGCTTTCTTTCCCTACGTAGCTGTTCAAGTTATGCCTCCCTACTTTAAGTATAACCTAGATCATAACAAAATCCTACAGTGAGTACCCAAAGCCATCCTTTGAGCCATTCTGAAAAATAAAAGGCCAATGAACAAGATCAAATAATTCTTCATTCTCTGGAGCAAAGAGTGAATTTGATGAAATATATCAATGTTGGGTGGGATTATTTAAATCAATAAATCAATATAATTGTGGCTGTGTTGCATTGATATTTAGTATCCACTCTATATTTTGTAATCCCTAATCTGATACCTATTCCCTCTGGTTTGCCTCTTTCCATCAATTTCTTCAATTTTCTTCCTTTTTTCCCTTTTTTTTTTTTTCCTATTTGTTTGTGGGGTTTTTTTGGTTTCGTTTCGTTTGGTACCTCTCATCCTTCTTACTCCTCTAAATTTCTTACCCTGTCTGCCTTCTTAAAAAAAAAAAAAAAAACCTAAGTCCCTTTAAAGACCTGATGGTCTAGCCTAACCCTGTCATAAAAGCAGGGCAGGATGTCCAAGGAAATGTGACATGAGATACTAATGTTTTCTTTGTGGCCTTTGAAGAAGTTTTGATCTATGCCTATGATATAAATACATATTTCTTTCTAAAAGAACATCCTGAGGAGACCTTGAACCTAAAAGCTCTGATATAAACTTATCTGCTTTGTAAAGAGTTTGCTTCCTTCAAGAATGAACTTCACAGATTTTATCTCAAATAATTCACAAATCTAATTTCTGAAGGTAGATAATTCTTCCATCTCCCTGTCTCTGGCCCAAGATAGGTTTTTAAACAAATGTTCAATGGGAATGGAGAAGTGAAGGACATGGTAATGCAAACTATTATTTCAATGTGGGATTTGTTGTTGTTTTTGTTTAAAGGAAATGGAAAATAAAAAGACTTTCTTTCCAGTTAAAATGCCATAGGAACAAAGGAGTACCTAAAGAATCCTGGATGTTTCACAGACTGTGTATATACACACGGCCAGAGATATCTTTCCTTTCACAGGCTTGCATATCGCTAAGATACACAAATTTCAGCCCTTCCATTTGTAGCAAGACATTTCTCTGTATGTCATTTGGCAGATGCAGTTGTGGGGCTCTGCCAATTCACCCTGGAGCCCTCCATTTTAATCAGTATCACATAAAGTTTAACACATGCTTTGAAATATGCACCAGATCCAAAGCTTTGCCTGGGGATGAGGTTGGGGATGCTTGCTGCAAAAACACATACCATCCCAGCCACTACTCCACAAGCAATTATCTTTCACCTTTAGCTGAACCAAGAGAACTGTCAACACCAGCACACTGCCAACCAGGGGAGAGGTTATGAGGTCAAAGCAGGAAAGAAGGCTGGATGCTTTGAGGTTCAGCTTGGCCATCTGTTAATCCTGCTGGCTTCATGGAAGAAGCTTTCTCTTTCAGGACACAGAAAAAAAAGCATAGCTATAAGAGAAATAGGCATGAGTGCACTAGAATTTTTGCAAGGTTTTTCAAGTAGTAAACTGCTTTGTAAAAGCAAAAAGATCCTGCGATACAACAGGACAACTATGTATGAAAAGCTAAAGTGAGATCAGCAAATACACACACATCAGGAAACTGTAATGGTGAAATGGGTTTTATAAAGAAGACTAAAACCCAATACATTGGGAATAAACACTTGCTTTCCTTTCTCACCATAAACACAAGTTAAAAATACATGAAAACATTCTTAAAAGTTTTTCTCTGAACATGTAAACCAAGGAAAATTGACACATAATTTTTTTAAAAAAAAGAAAAATTATTAAAACAGAGATAAAAGACTCTCCTCAGCTCCTGCATACAAACCCCCAAATACACACACATATATACACATACTCACACATACGGCTAAGATCTTTCCTTGAATACCTACTCTAAAATATATGAACACTCTACCTCTTCTGCAAGTAAAATTAATCTCTTATAACCAGAATAAAAAACAAACTTTATCTCATGTGCTCTTTATGATCTATCTGTGAAAAGTGGCCTAGATCACTTCAGTGAGAAGGGCTGTAATGCTTAGTCTAGTGCAGTGGGAAGAGTGTCATGCTGAATGACACCTATCGGGATGGACATTAATGGGCATCCCAGTACCACAGACTTGTGGCACTTAACTGTTTCACAATCCATTAGACCAATGGCTCCAAAGTAGGGTGTATCTACCCCTACTTTACTATCTGCAAAAGGGATTTAAATGCATTAACAATGGGCCTTTCTCTAAATGTATATCCTGCCCTCAGACACTAGCTAATGAGAATAGTAAATACATATATGATTATATACACATATGGGGATACACAAAAATGTCTAAATTTCTTAGCATGGCAGAGTTCTATATTAGATCAATGGTGATATCATTCGATAAGATGGGAAATATGAAAAGAAAAGCATTTGAATATTTGGTGATGGGAGAGGGAGTACAGTGATGCAGTCAATGAAAGGGGAGCCTTCGGCAAGTCAGGTGTGAAATGGAGTCATTGAAGAGGAAAAGGTTGAAAAATACAGGGAGGAGAAAGAGAAATTAACTGACAGACCAAGGAAACGAGATTGAGCCCAGGTGGAAGAAATAGCCTTAACCAGCAGGAATAACCTCTTCCTCTGAGACTGGAATTAAAGCAATAAAGATTGGTGGAGACATAGATAGGTAAGGAACAAAAGTACTGAAAGCCAGGAGTGTTTCTGCCTAGTAATCCTTAGTTTCTTTATGACATTGGTTAAGAGCTAAGGTCACCCATAATGAAAAAGTGGCCTTTTCATGTCACACTGAATACTATTACTATTTAAATGAATACTAATTTTAAGCTTACTCATATTATGCTATCTCTTGCTATTGCAAGTCAAAATCAGAACATTTTTCATTGTTGTCTTGCCCATCTCTATTTCTTCTGCACTACCTGTATAACAGAAATAAGGAGAGGAAAAAATAAGCAACAAAAGCACATGAGAAGTTACAGCTAAATCAAAATCTAGAAATACAACCTTATTCAACTTTACCCCTGACAACAGCAAAATGCAACATAGGTCAGTTTATTCTCTGACACCCATCTGTTATCTAAACTTGGCTACTCAGAAAAGTTTACCAACATCTTGAACCTATTTGTCAATGTGTTAGTGAAGATAGCATCCATTTTCACTATTGATATAAAACTCTGAGATGATTACAACTTTATTCAACCTTGTCTACTGTGTACTCTTCACAAATCATGAGGAAAATAGAAAAGGAGCCTCCCAGAATATACCACTGATTCTGACATTTACACTGGACCTTAATAATCTTGATGGCTCCCACAAGGGATTTATAATTGGATATATTTCAGAGTCTCTAAATCCCCTAACAAGTTTTGAAATATTTATGTGCACATGATAATTTTTCTAAGGAGAGGGTTCACGACTTTCATTAGATTCTCAAAAGGTCTATATGCCTAAAACATTTACCAAACTCTGCTTGAAGACCTACCAAGAAAGTCAAACAGAATACACACCAAGTTATGTCACAGCCTTCTTCATGAGGGAAACTAGGAGAGCCATACATTTAGCAGACTGAGGAGACCTAAGTCATTCTGTTGGGAAGGAAACTGTACTACTTTTTGGCATTTGTTTGTTTTCTTACATGGTTTATTAGAAGGAAAGGAACAAATTAATAACAAACATTAGCCTAAGTAAAAAAAAAAAATGTTATAGTACTGAAAAAGAGATACTCCTTATTCTCAAATCCTCTGCCACCAGGTAAAATTATCATACTCAAGGGCAGGAGAGCCCTCAAAAGTAGATAGACTAAGATCACCATAGTCCAAGCCAGCCTTTGATGGCATTATGCATAAAATCTAAGCTAAACATATAACTTTCTATATAGTCATCCCATAGTATCCACAGGGAATCGGTTCCAAGACCTTCCTGCAGATACAAAAATATGTGAATACTCAAGTTTCTTAAATAAAATGGTCCTGTATTTGCATATAACCTACACATATCTTCCTGTCTACTTTAAATCATCTCCAGATTACTTGCAAAACCTAATATAATGTAAAAGCTATATAAATAGTTGTTACACTGTATTTTTTTATTTGTATTGTTTTTATTTTTGTATTGTCTTCATTTTTCTCAAATATATTCATCTATGGTTAGTTGAATCTGCAGATACAGAGAGACAGCTGTATCTTGTTAGATATAAAGACCACAAACACACACACACACATACACACACACATACACACAGGGTTATCTGTATCAACCACCAAACTGGAAAGACTTTGAGAGAACAGGGCTATTCCAGTTTTTTACTCTGACCAAATTTCTTTTTTTTTTTTAAATGTTCTTCAATCCTCTGAAATGAATACATTTGTTAAGGAAACTGAAGAGCAGAAAAACCTATCTATAAAATAAGAGACAATCTACTTCTTATTACATTAAAAAGTGGTCATGTAAATTCCAGTTTTGTTCTTTGCCTCCTTTTCTTCTCTGCAAAGAGATCACAATGAGTGCCTCAACACATATATAAAGGATTTCATTTGTTCAATCAGTAGTGAGGCACAAATTATAAATTTAAAATTCACTGGTTACAGAGTTTCAGTTTGAGAAAATGAAAACGTTCAGGAAATAGATAGTGATGATCGTTGCACAACAATATGAATGTACTCAATGTCACAGAACTATACATTTAAAAATAATTAAAATGGTACATTTTATGTTATATATATTTTACCACAAAAAAATCAATTAGTATAGAGCAAGGTTCACTGGAGGAGCATCAAGATAAAACTATACCTAAGAGAAAAAATTTCACTTGGGATTTCACAGATAAATTGTATCGTAAGATATCAAAGTTGAACATAACAGTAATATGTTGCATCAGCAAATTAATTACCTAAGAAAAGCAGGAAAATATGAAAACTCTTATAATATCCATGGAGATTCCCTGTCCTTAACTGCATAAGTGCTCTGTCAGAAAAAAAATATAACAAGAATTTCCTTAATGCCTGGTTTGTACAAGGCAGTGTGCTAAGTTCTGTGGAGACAAAAAAATGAAACCAATTCAGACACATGCCCTTGAGAAACTGCCAGTAAATGATTATCATCTTTAGTTCCATTTCCTGAAGTCCATCCTAGCTACAAGATTCCCTCCTCCAACCTGCCCCAGATCTCCTTTGTCACCAAATATTCTGCAAGTGGGTCCCCTGTAATTTAAAGTCCATTTTCTTCATGATGGTGTCGCATAGGATAGAACACATCTTAATTATCAGCATTACAATACTGTGTTTAAAAACATGGACACTCAAATTCCCTACTTCCCTTTTCATCTCATTAACCTCTTACTGCTATAGAGGGTAATTATCTACCATGACAGGCCACTCTGATTTCTAAAACAATACTTTCTCAATTTTCAAAAATCTCCAAATACTTTAAAATTAACATAAAGATCCATGATCATTGTTTTGTTTTAATGGCTAACCACACTTGGAGGTCTCAATGGTTGGCTGACTTATGAATTTAAGGAAACACACACACATGCAAATAGGCACTACAACATGACAAAGCCTTTTCTATCCCCCCCAAAACAACTGCTCTAATCTGCAGAGAATTTCTTCTTCTGCATGTACAACATACATAATAATTGAAAGCTGTTCTAAATTTGCTATAGATGTGCAATTAGAAAAGTGTGTCAGGAAAGTAAAGTAGGCCAAACTTGTCAACAGAATAACTTTTTGTGCAAGTTTTCAAAACAATTAAAATGTAGTCATTTGAAAACTTAAAATTTACAATATCAACTCTTGATGTTGCTTTGTTCAGAAGCCTCTCACAAAGAACAAAGGAGTCTATGAGTGAAAAATTCAACTGTAATGATCTGACCACTTCGTATACATCCCAGTTTATAGTCATCTTAATGTTATGTATGACATGTTAGAATAGTGGAACTTCAGTCCTGCACAGTTCAAAATATCATTAAAACATTCACAAATCTTCATATATTCGAGCATGATCTGTTAGTAAAAGAGCCGTAAGCTGTAGTATGAGGTAATCTTGGGAGGTGATGGAATTATTCTGTATCCTGCCTGTCTGCAGTAGTGGTTACATGAATGTTTTAAAATTCATGTACACCAAAAAACAATGAATTTTACTGTATGTAATTTTTTTTTAAAAATTTGACTACTTTAGCATTCCTTACTAAATTTTTTTCTCAAGGAAATCTAGAAGGATGTGAAAAAATATCACTTAGCTAGATGTCTCTCTCTTAGACCATCCTCAAGCCCATTGTCCTGACTCTCCTGAACATGTTAAGTATTTTTTTCTTCCTTCATCCTTATTTCCTCACATATTAGTTCCCTTAGCATTATTTTGATGGACTTTACATACTCAGTAAAGAAAACAACTGACACAGGACAAGATTAAAACACTTGCTGAGAGCACAACAATCCTAGTAATTCTCAACTCCATTTCTCCAGGGCCAGTAAGAGCTATCCCCCAGGTGAGAGGGCACACCATGGGGAGGTAAGCTCTAGAGCCAAACCTCACATTCGGCTTCACTACATTCTACACACATGGCAGGGGTCTAGGGTCATTGAAAAAAACCTACAGCCCAGCAGTAAACTGAACTGTTGATATCAAGAAGTATTAGCATAGAAAGAGATGAGAAAATACTAAGGTTAGTATACAGCTCAATCTAGTAACTGAGAAACACAATCACCAGATTCATAATAAAGTTACTTGAGGAAACTGTAGAAAGAGCCCAAAATCAAATGTCTAAGAATAAAATAAAGAGGTGCGTTTAAGTCTTACTAATTTCTATGGTCTGAATTGCTTATTAAAACAGACTGTGTAGCAGAGTGTGGTGGCATGTGCCTATAATCCCACCTCTCTGGCAGCTGAGGCAAGAGGACCACTATAGCCCAGGAATTCAAACCCAGCTGGGTTACATAGCAAAAAACCCCTTCTCTTTAGAAAGAAAAAAAAAAAACAGATCTAGGGTTTGGTTTCTCACTGACATTAAAGCCATCACTGCAAATATAGTTTTTTTAAAAAACAAACAAACAAACAAAAGAAACACGAAACCCTGCATTTCTTAACATTAAAGCCTGAAAATAATAAGGAAAATCTTTTAAGAATTAAAAAAAAAAAACTGCCCCTCTAAAAGCTCATATTTTCCTAAATCGGTTTGTTTAAAAGTACTCATGGAAAACGCAGTTGAAATTGTTTAGTAAGAAGATGTAGAGGTGAACAGTTGGTATCAGGCTATCAGTACCCAAGCTACCCCAAGTGAAGACTTCAATTGCCTGATAAAATCATGTAGATCTCAAAACAAAAACAGCCCACAATGCCATATTTATTAAGTGCCTGCTGTATGTTGACCACAGTGCTAAGTATTTCATATACATTATCTTATTGGCCCTCATTTATAAAGAAGGAAACTAATGCTTAGATAAGTCATTTATCCAGTCAATTTATTAAGTGAGAGATTCAGGTTTTAATCCAGCTTTCTTGACTCCAAAACCTATATTCTTTACTACTGAAGATACTATAAAGGTTTTTCTACAACAAAGACTTGACTAAGAATGGATATATAAGCTTACCCTCTCTAAAATTTATTAGAGGGTAGATTGCTGCTCTGTATTCTGTATTATATTGAGTAAATGCCTCAATGGTCCTTAAGGGTTTCAGCAATGGAACCAGTCTCCTTTCTCCTAATCCTAGGTCTGGTCTATTAAAGGGTCTACATTCTTAGGTCACTATCTCAAAATGTTCTTATAACCAATATAATCAGACTCGATTTTTTTAAAGTAAAAGTAACTTTGGTTGACGTTAGTTCTTCTTTGACAGCTCAGAATTCTTTCATTTATAAAATGTTATAATAACTTTTATAGTTAATTTCATAAGACATCTATTTCCTTGAGTATTAATGACACCTGCTGGCCCAAAGGAAGCATTAAAAAATAAAACAATTAAAATGACCAAACTATCAATCATGCTCCATGAGATCTACTTTATAGAATTATATTAAATAGCTTAGAGTAGAGAAGAACTGAATGTGAGAAAGCACTCACCAAATTTAAGATAGAATTCAAATAGTAGAAGGAACTACTATCTATAGGAAGGATACAAGGATTAATCACATCTAAGTAAAAAATGGACAAGATTTACAACCATTTAAAAACATATCCTTGGTATCCATGTTTACTTGGTACACTTTACAATATATTAGTATAAGGATTAGAATTAATAGTGAAGATAAATCAGATTATCACAAAACAAAAACCTGGGATCTGGGAGGAAACAGACTTGATTACTCCATATCCTTGAATTTAAACCCTGTAAATATCATACTTGGAATTGTTCTTTAGACCAAAGAAACATTATCCAGACAGCTACACATATTTATAGTAGAAGACAAATTCCATGGCTCTCAAACTTGATTTACATTTTATTATGATTTTAGATCTTATATCATGGTTGATTTTTAAAAATAAGATTCCCAGTTGAGGTGACCAACATGTAAGCCTGCTCATGAAAGAAGCTGACTCCTCACATCTTGTAAGTAGGATTTCTAGAACTAAGAGAGAGGGAGAGGGAGGAAGAGAGAGAGAGAAGAAGAAAAGAGAAGTAAAGAGGGAGGAAAGAAGAGAAGCAAAAGAAAGAAAAAACAGAAACAGAAAAACTAACCATGTAAAGATGTGGAAAGTAAAAAGGAAGCAAATCTTTGTTTTAAAATATTTGTCCTACATTTCAATCACACAGTTGTTGCATCTGACTTGAGAAAACACCATCTATATCTAAGCAAAGTAAGATAGTAACTTTACAAATACACATAACACAAGAATGCTAACACTCCCAAACTTGTAATGAGAGATCACTACCTAGTAAACATAAGCTTTGATAGCTAATTCCAGTGATAATATGAAAAATACATCTTGCTTCCATCTTTTTGAAAGGCAGGCTAGCTGTGCCTGACCAGATCTAAACTTTATCTGATGACTTAAGGTTGTTCTTGGCCCCTATGTAGTACTGTTTAACAGCACTTAGACTGTATATTTACATATTATATTTAAGGCATCATTTTGAATAATCTTTTTCCTATTCTAGCATATTTCAGAGGCTAAACTATATAATAAAAACACAACTAGATAGCATCTTATTCATGTTAAGATTAATTCATTTCAACCTCATAACTTAGATCTAAAGTATTGGTCTCAAGGTCAAAGTCAAATGTGAGTTCAGTGAACTGAACCTCATTTCAGTTCATTTATTGGTGTGGTGCACTTATTCATGATACGTGAGGCAGCAGTAAATCACAGGAATAGTGTAGTGGAATGAAGTTGTTATTGTACAAACCACCCAAGAAAAATTTCATAGTATGCGTCATGTTCCTTTATTTTAAATTTAAGAGAAAGTTAAGTTTCCCAATGAAACAATAATGAGGCCTCTCTGGCTCTCTCCCATGAGACTCTGACTATTGTTAGCACTATTTCCCTTCACTGTTCTAATCCCCTCTTTCCTCCTTCTTCTTGTTCAGCAGCACAAGAACCACTCACTCACTCACTAGAACATGTGCCCAAGTATGAAAGAAGTGTGTGGGCCTGTAGTGGTGGCAAGGGTAGGGCAGTGTGACATTCATTTTGCAACCAAAAGAGGGTACTAAAGAACATATATCCTCTTCTGAACATGAGTAAATATTTGTCTTAAGATTTCAAGGCCCAGGGAAAGAGATAATTCTGACTATCATAAATTTTCAAACTTTATCTTTACTCTCAAGATTTTTATATTACAAAAAATTATATTTACTTTGTTGCCCATTATATCAAATTTATCTGTTCTCTTCTTCAATAAGGTACATAATACTCCAGAAAATTGACTGGGCCTTAATTTAATTTACATCTAACACATAAATCTAATCCTATCTTGCTACAGCAATGAATCTGAGGACCAGAGACTCTTCAATTACACCACATAGAGCAGAAAAGAAAATCAATAATGCATATATAAGTGTAAATCGTCCCTTAAATATGGGGAGGAACCCTTCCTTTGTACCCTGAGGGTTGGAATTTTTCCTGTATCATATCCAGTCCACCAACAAATCCTGTTTGCTTGCTATACATATATTCCGAATATAACCACTTACACTTCTTTTCTTTTTTTGTTCAATATATTTTACCAAAATTACACATACAAAGCTAAGTATAGTTAAGTTATACACAAGTAGTTCTAAAGGGTTTATTGTGAGAAACAATAGTTTAGTTTCCCACTCTCTTCTTTTCTCCCCAAATCCTGCTCCCCAGAGGCAATCACTCTTTTGATGTTTACTTCTTTATAGAAAATGCTTATGTGTTTGGGTTGGTTAGTTTTTTTTAATTGTGGTAAAATACACATAACATAAAATGTACCATTTTCAACATTTTTAAGTGTACTCTTCTGTGGTATTAAGTACATTCAAATTGTTTTACAAGAACCACTGCCAGCCATCTTCAGAACTTTTTCATCTTCCCCAACTGAAATTCTGTACCCATCGAACACTAAGTCACCATCTCCACTCCAGCAGACCCCAGAAAAACATAATCCTACTTTCTGTCTCTATGAACATAGAATCATACAATATTTGTCCTTTTGTTCCTGACTTATTTCACCTAGCATAATGTCTCCAAGGTTCATCCACTCTGTAGCATTTGAATTTCTGTCAAAATTTCCCTCCTTTTTAATGCTGAGTAATATTCCAATGTGTATATATACTATACTTTGTTTACCCATTCCTCTGTCAAGAGATACTTGAGGCCAGGCATGGTGGCTCACGCCTGTAATCCTAGCACTCTGGGAGGCCAAGGCGGGCGGATCACTCAAGGTCAGGAGTTCGAGACCAGCCTGAGGAAGAGCAAGACCCCATCTCTACTAAAATAGAAAGAAATTAATTGGCCAACTAAAAATATATAGAAAAAAAAATTAGCCAGGCATGGTGGCACACGCCTATAGTCCCAGCTACTCAGGAGGATGAAGCAGGAGGATCGCTTGAGCCCAGGAGTTTGAGGTTGCTGTGAACTAGGCTGATGCCACGGCACTCTAGCCCAGGCAACAGAGTGAGACTTTGTCTCAAAAAAAAAAAAAAAAAAAAGAGAGAGATACTTGAGTTGCTTCTACCTTTTGGCTATTGTGGGTATTTTTTAGTTTTAAGCATTATCTATTGACTTTCTACTATGGAAGATAAGGAAAGATAAAAACCATACCTGTACCCTTGGAGAGACCACAATCTGGTTGAGAAGACAGACAAGTAAAGTAACAATCACATTAACAGAGCTCCCCAGTGATGTGAGATGTCACTTTCGAGGGCCCTAGTGGCTTTCTCCCTTCCCCATTCTCCATTGCCATAGCTTAGCAACGAGCTGTCTCAGTAAGACTGAGTTAGCTCCATGTGAAGAACACTAGGTCTGTTTTGTTGATAAAAGCATCACTAATATGAGAATTCTCCTAGCCAAGTAAGTCATTTCTCTGACCAGCAAAGATCCACTTCGTACATAGTTGACTAGATGGTCTCTGCCCTCCTCCCAACTTCCCTATAAATGATACAGGAGCAATATCCCTCTTCTGAGGCATGTCCCAGTTTTTGTAAAGCAAAGCTACACCTATCAGATCCTTCCATAGGATAACAGAAAAATGGTATTCCTATGCACTGTGCTGACCTTTCTACCACTAAGGTTTACTAAGGGGAAACTCATTTTGTACCTACATAGTCTGATACTAATTTATGTGTATGTATGACACCACCTTTATCACTTATTAAATTCTTATATATATTTAGGTCAATTTCTGCTATTTTATTCTATTCCACTTGTCATCTAGTTTATTCTTATGATACCATATTGTTTTAAGTATCATTGTTCTTTAATACAATCCAAGGCTCAATAAAAGACACAGTCTCTAAAGAATATAAATGTATGGTATAAGTATTATAATACCTGATGGTATAAGTATTGCAATAACTGCCCTTCCTCTAAACTTTCTCAGCAATGGATTATTTTAAGATAAGCATACCACAAGGCCATGTTCACAAAGTACATTGAGAATCTACCTGAAAATTTTCTCTTAAAGTTTAATAAAAGGAAAAGTCCTCCTAAAAAGCTGGTATACTTCTCTTAGTCGAAACAAATAAATACTATATATGTCATATATACACACATATACACACACCATATATTTCCTTTTTTGAAAACTCAAAACCAAACTGCCATACTGTCCTTAAAATAAGATTTAAAAAAATAAATGATTTCTCTTCTCTCACCCCAACTCAATACTAGTAGAGGCACTGATCTTTTAAATGTAATGGTCATTTAATATATATGTACTTTTTAACTGAAATCACGTTCAAAATATTTAGGAAGTTATATGTAATAGAAATAATTTTTTAAGACAAGCAGAAAATATTTGTTTAAAAATGAGATACCACCTTACCCCTAACTCCATCCAGATAGGCAAAAGTGTAATGAGCAAAAAATAGTATTCATACAAATATACATATACCAAAAACAAGAAGAAAATAAAATAAAAAGTAAATCCAGGAACACCATACCAACTTCTTTGACTCTAAGGACCACATTCTGTGGACGTTTTGCATAGCATCCAGCATATAAGAGGTTTCAACAACAAAACTGATTTTACATGGCAGTCATTACATGCATGTCCTGTGTGAACTCAGTCAGTAGTATTGTGGCAGATCTAAGTCAAAAGATGTTCGACACAATAAATAAAAGAACACATTTTGCTCTAGTGAAAACTTAACCAAAGAAAGTCAAGGAATTGAAAAAAACCATACTGACAACTAATCTTACCCAAGGGTCAGTTTCTTTAAAACCAGTTACTAAAGGAAGAATGCCTAGGAGCCTTCGATATCTTTTACAGGCAATCAGTTCCTTTCCTTAACATCAGTTATATAACTCATATAATTTGGCAAAGGCAAGTTAGAATTTTAAAAGTAAATAAATCTTTCCCTTTTGTTAAAAGGCCTCACAGAGAAATCAACCTAGCCAAGAATGTTTACATTACAAATGATATTTAGTCTCACAAAGCTTAAGGCAAACCAATCAAAATAAGAAATACAGAACTTCTCTCCTGCACAAATCAATTCCATAACAAGTGAATTCCAGAAATCATTTTAAAAGAAAAACTAGAAAACAGTAGACAATTAACAAAAAACTTCTTTAGGCCTTTCTTAGAAAAATCAATTCAAGCTAAAATGATAATTCAAAAATAAGGTATGCATAGTATTTGGAAACACACAGAAACAAGATCAACACAGAAAATGGAGTAGGATAAAACAGAGGGTTTTTCTACCTGTTTTAAAGATGGCTTTATTTCCTGTGGCAGAACCCACATGTGTGCTTTCAATCAAATATCATGTTAAAAACAACAACAAGAAATGCAATATGAAAACATGAAAGGTTTTATGAAAATAAAAACACAACTGCTTAACTTAAAATTCAATACAGCAGTCCCCCTTACCCACAGAGGATACATTCCAAGACCCCCAGGCGATGCCTGAAACCATGTACAATACCAAATCCCATATAGCTATGTTTTTCCTATATATACATACTTATGATAAAGTTTAATTTATAAATTAGGCACAATAAGAGATTAACAATAACTAATAATAAAATCTAACAATTGTAACAATATGCCAGCATCACGACTCTTGTGTTTTGGAGCCACTATTAAGTAAAATCAGGGTTACTTGAACACAAGCACTGAGAAACTGTGGCAGTCGATCTGATAATCAAGAGGGCTACTAAGTGACTAACAGGTAGGTAGAGCGGGTAGTATATACAGAGTGGATACACTAGACAAAGAAATGATTCACATCCCAGGCAGGACAGAGCAGGACGGCCGATTTTATCACACTACTCAGAACAGTACATAATTTAAAGTTTAAGAATTGTTTATTTTTGGAATTTTCCATTTAATATTTTTTGGCCACAGTGCCTATGGGTGACTAAAACCATGGAGAGTGAAACCACAAACAAGAGTGAACTACTGTACAGTAATAACTATAAAATGGACAACTTTAAAATTCCTCTCCAGATTCCGCTAAAGAATTGAACTTCTCTACTAGTTTTCACACTTGGACATTTTCTTATTTTTCTGTAGCTTCCCAGAGATATGGAAGAAAGACAGAAGACTGAGAGATAAGTTCTTGCCACATCACCCATGCTGTCTAGAACTCCTAGCTTCAAGCAATCCTCCTGCCTCAGCCTCCCAAGTACCTGGGATTACAGATGTACACCACCATGCCTGGCTCGACAGACACCATTTTAAACCAGACTAAACCATTGTTTCCTAGATCCAAAGGCAATATACAATTTACAACAATTTAGTAAAAAGTAATTCTATTTAAGGCCAAAATAACAGAGTTTATTAGTTTTCTTTGCTGTGTAACAAATTACTACAAATTTAACAGCTTAAAATCACACATAATTATTATCTCAGAGTTTCCACGGATCAGGGTTCAGAATATTTTTGTTGGATCCTTTGCTCAAAGTCTCATCAGGCTGAAATCATGGTGTCAGTCACGGCTGTGCTCTAATATGGAACTCAGGGTCCTTTTCTAAGCTCCTTCGGGTTGTTGCCAAAATTCAGTTCCTTGTAGTTATAGGACTGAGGTCCCCATTTTCTTGCTGGCTATCAGGAGGATTATTCTCAGCAACTCAAAGCTGCCTACAGTTTCCTGCCATGTGGCCCTCTCTAAAACACAGCAGTTTGTTTCTTCAAGACCAACAATAGAGTATCTGCTGCAGCTTTGAATCTAACTTCTTTAATCTCTGACCACCTGATCTTCTTTTAAAGGAGCTCCCCTGATTAGATCAAGCCCACGCACTCAAGAGGGGGATATTTTACAGGATGTACACACAGGATGCAAGAATCTTGGTGGCTATCTTAGAATTCTGTCTACCACATTTAATCAAAGCAAAGAGCTTCTTGGTGATAAAGTTCTATCTAAAGACAACATACAACCTTGCACACAGAAGAACAGATAAGCTACATATAAAATTCAGATCATCCTCAAATAGTACTTTTGGCATTTTATCTTTTGATAAAATTGGATAACAAACAGTTTGAGATTATAATTTCAGATAAATATTTAGAGCTTAATTTGCTCATTAGAGATTAATTAGGATAAAACTCTCCTAATGATTTGTTTTGGCTGGTATATTCAGAAGAGAGGCCAAACTACCAACCTGGCTCCACTGTATTGAGGACAAAGTCCACCCATGGATCACTGCAGCAACTCAGAATACAGTGGGCAAAAAAATGAAAAGAGGGATATTCACCAAGAAAAAGCAATCAACTACATAATTTCTAGAAGAGTCCAAACCAACTATTATATTAAGTAAGACTTTCAAATCTTTTTTATCAGTATAATTCTAGAGAAAGCTACTTAGAAATATTTTTAAAAGGAAGTTACAGGAGCAATATCAGAACAAGAACAGATTCTTCAAAGCAAAAACCAAGATTATTGAACTAAAAGTAATAATGGTAAAGTTCTAAATGGCAGCACTGACAATGCTAAAAATGGAATTAGTAAATTAGAAGGCAAACACATGGGGAAAATGACAAAAGGATGAAATTATGAAAGAAAAAGTAGGAGACAGGGAAGATATTTACCTTTCTAGGCTATATGATAGCAAGTTATGGCAGTAACTAGCTAGAATCTACTTTTTGTTCTCCGTTATCTCACAGCCAAAATGCTACCCATGCAATGTTTGCAGTGTTTGAGCTCTGGCCAATATAATATTGGCAAAAGTGCTATGTGTCAGTCACTTAACAACTTTGATCCATAAAACCTCCAAGCATTACTTATTCTCTTTTCCCTTCTGCTGTACCTTGAAAGCCACATGTTAAAGTGACAGAGCCACAAGTTGGAAAGAAAATCATTGCAAAGAAAACCATCACAAATCAGAAACACTAATTTGGGATTGACATAAGTAAGAAATAAACCACTTCCTCTCCCTCTTTTCTTTCTTTCTTCCCCCTGACCCTGCCCCCCTTTCACCCACCAACAGGGTCTCACACTGTTGCCTGGGCTAGAGTGTGGTGGCATCAGCATAGCTCACTTCAGCCTCCAACTTTTGGGCTCAAGCAATCCTCCTGCTTAAGCATCCCAAGTAGTTGGGACTACAGGCACACACCAGCACACCTGGATAATTTTTCAATTTTTTCTAGAGATGGGGTCTCACTCTTGCCTAGGCTGGTCTCAAACTCCTGGCCTCAAGTGATCCACCTGTCTTGGCCTCCCAAAGTACTAGGATTACAAGCAACAGGCAATGTACCCAGCCTCTCTTTCCTAACATCCACAAACTCAAATAAATATTTACTGAACACCCACTATGTGCAAAGTATGTGGTAGTTTCTCTATTTTCCTTACTTTCTAGGTACTACAGAAGATTTTAAAATGTGTTAAGATATCTTTACTCAAGGATTTTATATATGCCATACATTAGGATAATAATATATGCAATAAGAGCTACTCCTGAGATGAAAAATTTTATATAAGGAAGACTTATCAGTTAATTAAAAGTCCTGAATTCACAAAAGATTTATCCATCATATCTTTATACGACAAAAGTACAGCAAACAGCTAATAGTTTACACAAATTGAGTACCATAGCAAACAAATTCATTTCAACTTGACCTAAATTCTACTACAAGATCTGACCTTTACAAGTTATTAAACTTGAGCAAGTCACTTCCCTCCACTGGGCCTTAATTTCCTCAGATAAATAAAGAATGAGACCAGTTAAGCCTCACATTAAATAAATGGATTCCTCTTTCATCAAAAGAGAAGTAAATGTAATTTCTCAACCAGAAGCCTAAAAAAAGCAACTTTTAAAAAGGCAGCTTCCATAGAGGCTTTGTACTATACTCTCCTATATTTTGAAAGCTTAGCAAAAACTTAGTCAACCACAATAAAGACTTATCTTAAAGGATACATTCATTGTTACATTCCAAATATATACCCAGCAATGCAAGGGTATATTCTCAGTGATTAATTTTATTTCTTTACCACCATAAAAAATGCATGATATGATTATTTCTATCAGGTTTATCAACAGTTAATTTTATATTTTTTAATTTCAAAATATTAAAGGAGTACAAATTTTTTTACATAGATAACCTTGTACAATGCTTAAGTCAGGCTATTGGTATGTCCGTCACCAGAATAGTGTTCACTGTACCCAATAGGTAAGTTTTTATCCCACACATCCTCTCCTACCCTTACCCCTGCCTTGGTTTCCAATGTTCTTTGTATCTCTTTGTGCCTATGTATACCCATCGTTTAGCTCCCACTTATTAGAGAGAACTTAGTGTTTGGTATTCCATTCCTGAGATACTTCACTTAGGGTAATGGTCTCCAGTTCCATCCAAATTGCTGCAAAAGACATTATTTCATTCCTTTTTATGGCTGAGAAGTACTCCATGATATATATAAACCATATTTTCTTTATCTACTTGTGAATTGATGGGCACTTAGGTTGGTTCCACATCTTTGCAACTGTGAATTGTGCTGTGATAAACATTTTGAATGCAGGTGTCTTTTGATAAAATGATTTACTTTCCTTTGGGTAGATACCCAGCAGTGATATTGCTGGATTGCTGGATCAGATGATAAGTCTATATTTAGTTCTTTGAGGAACTTCCATACTGTTTTCCAAAGAGGTTGTACTAATCTGCAGTCCCAACTAGAGTGTATAAGCATTCCTATCTCTCTGTATCCATGCCAGCATTTATTATTTGCTGACTTTTTAATAATGGCCATTCTGATACAGGTAAGGTGATATCTCATTGTAGTTTTAATGATTAGTGATGTTGAGCATTTCTTCATGTTTGCAGGCCAATTCTCTATACTTTTTGAAAAACTTCTGTTCATGTCTTTGGTCTACTTTTTGATGGGGCTGTTTGTTTCTTCTGGCTGATTTGTTCGAGTTCTTTGTAGATTCTGGATATTAGTCCTTTGTCAGATGTATAGTTTGTGAATATTTTTTCCCATTTTATGATTGTCTATTCACTCTGTTAGTTATTTCCTTTGCTGTGCAGAAACTTTTAAATTCAATTAAGTTCCATTTATTAATTTTTGTTGCTGCTGTCTTTGCCTTTGGAGTCTTAGTCATAAATTCTTTGCATAGCCAATGTCTAAAAGAATTTTTCCTATCTTTTCTTCTAGAATTTTTATGGTTTCGTGCCTTACATTTAAGGCTTTTATCCATCCTGAATTAATTGTTTTATATGATGAGAGACAGGAGTCCTGTTTCATTCTTCTGCATGTGGCTATCCAATTTTCCTAGGACTATTTATTGAATAGAGATTCTTTCCTCAGTTTGTGTTGCTGTCTGATTTGTCAGAGATTAGTTGGTTATAGCTATATAGTTTTATTTCTGGGATGTTTATTCTGTTCCATGGTCTATACCTCTGCTATTATACCAATACCATGGTGTTTTGGTTACTATAGCCTTGCAGCATAATTTGAAGTCAGGTGATGTTATGCCTCCAGATTTGTTCTTGTTGTTTATAATTGCTTTAGCTATTTGGGGTCTTTTTGGTTCCAAAGGAAGCTTAGGATTTTTTCTAGGTTGGTGAAATAAGACATTGGTATTTTGATGGAAATGCACTGAATCTATAAATCACTTTGGGTAGTATGGACAGTTTGATTAGGTTAATTCTGCCAATCCATGATAATAGTTTTTCCATTTGTTTGTATCATCTGTGATTTCTTTCATCAGTGTTTTACAGTTCTACTTGTAGAGATCTTTCACCTCCTTGGTTAAGTATATTCCTAGGTATTTTACTTTCTTTGTAGCTATTGTGAATGGCATTAAGTCTTTGATTTGACTCTCAGCTTGACTGCTATTAGTATATATAAATGCTACTGATTGTGTACATTGATTTTGTAACCTAAGACTTTGCTGACTTTATTTATCAAATCTAGGAGTCTTCTGGTTGAGTCTTTGAGATTTTCTAGATACAGGATCATATTGTCAGCAAACAGGGATAGTTTGGCCACCTCTTTCCTGATCTGGATGCCCTTTTATTTCTTTGTCTTCCCACATTCTTCTAGCTAGGACTTCCAGTACTATGTTGAATAGAAGTGGTGACAGTGGACACCTTTGTCTTATTCCAGTTCTTTGGGGGAATGCTTTCAACTTTTCCCCACTCCATATGATGTTGGCTATGGGTTTGTCATATATGTCTTTTACAATTATGAGGTCTATTCCTTCTATTCCTAGTTTGTTGAGGGTTTTTATCATGAAAAGGTACTGGATTTTATTGAATGCTTTTTTCACATCTATTGAGACAATCACATGGTCTTTGTTTTTGTTTATGTGGTGAATGGCATTTGTTGATTTGCATATGTTGAATCATCCTTGCATCCCTGGAATGAAACCCACTTGATCATGGTGAATTATCCTTTTGATGTGTTTTTGTATTTGGTTTGCTAGTATTTTATTGAGGATTTCTGCATCTATGTTCATACGGAATATTGGTCTGTAGTTTTCTTTTTTTGTTGTTTCCTTTCCTGGCTTTGGTGTCAAGATGACACTGGCTTCATAGAATGAGTTAGCCCTCCTTCTTGATGTTATGGAATAATTTCTGTAGGATAGGTACCAGTTCTTCTTTGTAGGTCTGATAGAATCTGGCTGTGAATCCAACTGGTCCAGGGCTTTATTTTGTTGGGAGGTTTTTTATTAGTGCTTCAATCTCACTGCTCATTATTGGTCTGTTCAGGATTTGTATTTCTTCCTGATTCAAGCCTGTGAGGTTGTGTGTTTCCAGGAATTTATCCATTTCCTCTAGGTTTTCTAATTTGTTTCCATAGAGGTTTTTGTAGTATTCATGAATAATATTTTGTATTTTCATGGTATCAGTTGTAATGCCTCTCTTTTTTCATTTCTGATTGAGCTTATTTGAGTCCTTTCTCTTCTATTTCTGGTTAATCTGGCTAGTAGTCTATCAATTTTATCTTTTAAAAGAACCAACTTTTTGTTTCATTGCTTTTTTGGTTCCCATTTCACTTAGTTCTCTGCTCTGAGCTTTGTTATTTCTTTTCTTCTGCTGGCTTTGGGTTTGGTTTGTTCTTTTTCTATTTTAATTAAGTTGTTAATTCGTGATCTTTCTGTCTTTTTAATGAAGGCATTTTAAGGCTATGAACTTTAATACTGTTTTTAATACTGTTTTTTCTGTATCCCATAGATTTTGAAAGCTTGTGTCTCCTTTGTCATTCAGTTCAAGGAATACTTTTATTTCCATCTTAATTTCATCATTGACCCAGGTGTCATTCAGCTGCAGGTTGTGTAATTTCCACGACTTTGTGTAGAATTAAGTGTTTCTCTTGGAATTGATCTTTAGTTTTATTCCACTATGGTCTGAGAAGATACATGGTATGATTTCAAATTTTTTTTAATTTGTTGAGACTTGTTTTGTGGCCTAAGGTATAATCAATCTTAGAAAGTGTCTCATGTGCTAATGAGAAGATTATATATTCAGTAGCTTGGGGGTAGAATGTTTAATAAATATCTGTTAGGTCCATTTGTTCTAGAGTCTTGTTTAAGTACATTGTTTCTTTATTCACTTTCTACTTTGATGATCTGTCTAGTTCTGTCAGTGGGGTGTTGAAGTCCCCAGAAATTAAAATGCTACGGTTTATTTCCATGCGTAGATCTTGTAGAATTTGCTTCATGAATCTGAGACCTCCTGTGTCAGGTGCATATATATTTAGGATTGTTATGTCTTCTTGTGGAATTACTCACTTTACCATTATATAATGATTATCTTTATCTTTTTTTAACCATTGTTGATTTAAAGTCTATTTTATCTGATATGAGAATGGCTACATCTGCTTGCTTTTAGTTTTCATTTGCATGAAATATTTTTTTTCATCCCTTTACCTTGAATCTCTGTATCCTTGTGGATTAGATGTGTTTCCTGAAGACAGTAGATACTTGGGTTGCATTTTTTTCATCCATTCAGCTAGTCTATGTCTTTTAAGTGGGGCATTCAGACCATTCATGTTAAGTGTTAGTATTGATATGTGGGATGCTATTCTGTTCATCATGTTGAGTGACAGCTTAATTGTTTTGCTTTTCTTGTGCTATTATAAGAGCTGTGAGCTTTAACTTTTGGGTATTTTTACAGTGCTTGCATCTCTTGTGTTGTTCCATGTATAATGCACTTTTGAGCATTTCCTGTAGAGCAGGGATAGTAATAAAAAATTCCTTTAGTGTTTGCTTGTCTGGAAAAGTCTTCATTTCTCTATAATTTATGAAACCTAGTTCTCCAGTACACAAAATTCTTGGCTGGCAGTTGTTCTGTCTAAGAAGACTAAAAATGGAGCCCAAATACCTTCTGACTTGTAAGGTCTCTGTTGAGAAGTCTGCTGTTAGCCTGATGGGTTTTCCTTTGTAGGTTGGTTGTTGATTTTGTCTTACAGCTTATACAATTTTCTTCTTCATTTTGACTTTGGCCAGGTTGATGATCATGTGTTTTGGAGATGTCCTATTTCCTATGAATCCTCCTGGTGTTTGATGACAATTTTGCATCTGCATATGTGAATTTCTGGTGGTATCAGGTAAGTTTTCCTCTATAATTCCCTCAAATAGGTTTTCCATGGTTTTTGCCTTTTCTTCTTCTCCCTCTGGGATACCTATAATTCATATATTTGGTTGTTTCATATAGTTCCATAGTTCTCTGTGTGACCATTCATTCTTCTTTATTCTTTTCCCTCTGTCTTTGACTGACTGGGATAGTTGAAAAGCCTTATCTTCAACCTCTTCTTCTGCTTGGTCTAGTCTGTTGTTGTTTCTGCTGTATTTTATAATTCCCTGAATGACTCTTCCATTTCTTTAAGTTCTGTTATATACTTTCTTATGTTGTTTATCTCTTTTGTGAGTTTTTCATATTTTTCATTCACGTTCTGAGATATATTTTGGTTTCATTGTTTTGATTTTCAACTTTCTCTTCAATTCCATTCATCTTCTTTGCCATCCATATTCAGAATTCTATTTCTGACATTTCTACAATTTCCTTTTGGTTGGGGTCCATTGCTATGGACCTACTGTGATCCTTTGGGGGTATCAAACTAGCTTGTTTTTTAATATTGCCAGAATTATTTTCCCAGATTCTTCTTACCTGAAACCTCTTCTCTCACCTTAAGGTTGATAGGTTTGCAGAGCACCTGTTTTCCTTTGCTAGGAACTCTCCTACTTAGTGAGAAGGAGGAGAAATCTCCAGGTAGCACTTTTATGTTCAACCCCTGGAGGACTAACCCAGCAGGAGAGGGGCAGATGCACTGAGAGCCTGTAACGCAGCTGTTCTCCTGCATAGTCTTGTTCCCCTGTATTTGTCACAGTGAAAGCTAGTGCTAGGGAATATTAATTTGGATTGGTGGGTTGCTCCCCAGGCTGCAGTTGAAAGTTTTAGGAGGGGGCTGGGCAAGTCCCTCTCTATGAAGTGAGTGGCGTGACCTTGGCTGGCACCTGGGCAGGTGATGGGGCTGCAGCCAGCAGTGGGCTAGGTCACAGGACCTCGGTAGGCACCTAGGCACATCACAAGATCTTGGCCAGTGCATGGGTGGGTCATGGGACTTTGGCAGGTGCCTGGGCAGGTTGTGGGACCTTGGCAGGTGCCTGGGCCGGTCATAGGACCTTGGCCAGCACCTGGGTGGATTGCAGGACCTTGGCAGGTGCCTGCACCACATCAAAGGACCACAGCTAGCTGTGGGTCAGGTCACAGAAACTTGGTGGGTGCTTGGGTGCATCACACCGCACCAGGCAGTGGAGTGGGTTATGGGAACTTGGCAGGTGCCTGGACAGGGTAGGGGTCTTGGCCAATGTCTGAGTGGGTTGTGGGACTGCAGCCAGTGGCCTGTTGGCTCCTCAGGCCGCAGCTGGGGGGCGTGGGGGTGATGTCGGCACCCTGCTGGGGAGTCACAGTGGCTGGAGCTCTCCCTCTGCCCACATCCTACTGTGGTAGCTGCTGCAGTGCTACACAGGTGGCAGTGGCGGCGCTATAGAGATCCCAACTAGTTTTAAACTCTGCACTTTGTAAAGTATAACACTGACCAAATTTAAAAGAAGAAAGGGGGAGAGGAATATCTGTATTCCCCTAGGAAAGAATAGTTGGCAAATCTCTTTTGCTAGATCAAACAGACATTATAGATCAAAAAGACATCTGAATAGATTACCAAGGGTAGTTGAGACCTAAAATACAATTCAAATTCTAATCTATTCCTTCATTTCCCATGGAATGATAAAAACTACAAATGACCTATTCAAGAACACTGTTGTTTATAGAACCAAAAAACTCTTTCCATACAACTGAATTTTTTCTATTTATTGATGTAGGCTACATCATTAGGTATACTGAGAAATTTTAATAAAATCAATGTGATAAATTTCAAAAGAACAAGTATTATTGCAAATCATTATTGCTCTTTCAGTCACAAAGACAAAAGAAATTCAGATGTTCCTCATGGCATTGGTCACTTAGAGATGAAGATATTTTTAGAAATCTAAATATTTCTAACACATTTGTTAATTTATAAGTTGTAAATAAATTCCTTTCTGTGATCATAATTCACCACATTTCCCAATAGGCCTTTTTTCAGTGATACCTGTTAAAATCATAAATATTCATATATAATATGACATCTTGCTTACATAGTAAACAATTAGCCAAAGGCAACTGCAATGCAATTTAAGTCATTAACTAGAAGGAGAACTTTAAAACATTTTGAGTTTCAAATTATATTCAAAGTCATGGAAAATATTCAAATAACAGAAAAATTTCTTCAAATCCCCAACATATAGTCAGTTAGTATTTACTGAACATCCACAGAGCAAAACAATTGTCAACTGTTCTGTTAAAAAAATAAAAAACATTTTTAATCTTGTGTTTCCACAAAGATGAAGGATTTCCCTAAAATAATAAGAAACAATTAAGACACTTGGCAAAGAGAAACCTGTGTTTAACTGAATACTTGCAAAGCCATTGGACAACCTATCATAAATTGAAGACCTACTTGCTTCATGGCAGTCTCTCCAATTTTGTCTGAATGTTTGCGAATGCTCTCCAGAAAGTCTTTGAGATCAGACATAGAAACATCCTTTATTTCCTCTCGAAGCTTGGGGATGTTGTCCACCATCACCTTGCAGAATCGGTAGTGGCTTACTTGAGGCAGATAGGTATGCTCTAGATGTTCCAGAGTTTTCAGTGCAGGATAATGCCTACAAAAGGAATTGATCACCTTTAGCTCAACTCAATCTTCTTTAGGTTCACAGATATATTCCTCAGACAAAATGTCTAGCCTAATTTGGTATTCACTGTACATTAAGACAAATCCAGTATTAATTTTTAATAAAAATATCAATAAAAAATCTCAAATTATTAAAAATTAATATGTTTTAAAAGATTAGGAAATTATAATCAAAAAAGATTTTTTTTTTCCTGAGGCAGGGTCTCGTTCTGTTGCCAGAGGCTAGAATGCAGTGGCATCATCATAGTTTACTGCAACCTCAAACTCCTGGGCTCAAACAATCCTCTTGCTTCAGCCTCCCAAGTAGCTGGGACTACAGGTGTGTACTACCACACCTGGCTAATTTTTCTTTCTTTCTTTCTTTCTTTATTTTGTAGAGATGGGGTCTTGCTCATGCTCAAGGTGGGCTCATGCTCAGGCTGGTCTCGAACTCCTGGCCTCAAATGATCCTCCCACCTTGGCCTCCCAAAGTGCTAGAATTATAGGTGTGAGCCCTCATGACCAGCTCAAAAAAGATTTTATCCAAAATATGCATAAAACTTAGAATATCTACCAATGAAATAATTCCATAAAGAATAAAGAAAATAAAAAATGATAATCTCAATGCCAAAAAAAAAAATCCTACAAAATGAAGTACCCCCCCTAAAAAAAAAGAAGTAGCCAAGGCTAAACTTGCAACTATGGCAGAGGAAATAGCTTGGCAAATCTTCTACCCCAAAAACAAATATAAAATAGACAAAACTATCCAAAACAACCATTTTCAGCACTCTGGAAATTGACCAAAGAAGAACAACACTGTTAATTGATGAAAACTGCCCCAACAGTGGGACTGTGTAGTACTCCTGCCTGGGGCTACTTCCATCACCCTGCCCCTTCAATTCCTCTGTCCCGAGGCATTGGCCATGGCTAGTCATGAAAACCAGCAGCTCCACTGACATTAAGAGCTAACATGATTTGGAGCATAGGATGAAAAACCTATATTAAGTGGCACTGTGAGTAAAAGTAACAAGCTCAGTAAAAATAAATAAATAAATTTAAAAAACCTCCAGTTCTACTGGCCTAAAGTTGCAATCTGTGTTGAGGTAAACAACAGACTGTAGAACTAACCAGAAATTTAATAGGGAGGTCACTGAAATAAGAGACCTATAGAACAGCTTGATAAGCTCTCTGCAAGTCTCTAGCTGACTGAGAGGCTATGGACACATGCAAGGGACACCTAAAAGGACCTAAGCATTCCACAAATCTCTAGTTTACTAGGAGGCTGTAGGAAGGCACCTACGTGCCTAGCATAAAGTAAAAACACAGGCAGACTTGGAAAGGGCCTTAACCTTTAATGCACTTCCTTACCCACATACAAATCCATTGGCAAAGAATGAAAACCTTACCAGCTCCAGTTTGTTTGAACACACCCTTTGATCAATCATTAGCTGATGACTATTCAAAAATGAAAGTGAAATATCAATACAATACCTTCCCAGATAAACAAAGACTGAAAGAATTCCTTGCTAGCAGACCTGCCTTACAAGAAATACTAAAGGAAGCCTGAAAGAAAATGACAGCAGATGGTAACTTGAGTCACAGAAAGAAATGAAGAACATGGGAAATAGTAAACATATGCTAAATATGAAAGACTGAATTAACATATATTTTCTCTTTTCTTAACTTCTTTAAAAGATATTTAAAAGCAATCATTATAACACTGTAGTGTTGGGTTTATAAAATACATAAAAGTAATATATATAACAACAGTAGCACAAAAGAGGAGAAAATAAAGAGCTATGTTGAATCAAAACTACTAGTATATATCATAACAAATTTGTATCATCAGTGACCTACAGTAGACTGTAATAAGCTAAGATACATATTATAATCCATAGAGCAACCTCTAAAATATATCAAAACATATTATTTAAAAATCAAAAGAATTAAAATAGTATGCTACAAAATTAACAAAAAAGAAACCAGTAAAGGAGGAACAAAAACAAAAAAGACATGAGAAATATGGAAAACAAAGAGCAAAATCCAACGGTATCAATAATTACATTAAATGTGAAGGAATTATCAATAATTACATTAAAGGTGAAGGAATTAAACACACCAATCAGAAAGCACACATCATCAATACAGGATTTTAAAAGGATAATCCAACTACATACTATCTATAAGAAATACACATTAGATTCAAAGATACAAAGAATTTGAAAGTAAAAGATGGAAGAAGATATACTATACAAAAAGTAATCCTAAAGAGTAGGAATGGCTATATTAATATGAGATACAAAAGACTTTAAGACAATAAAGATTGCTAATAACAGAGAAACATTTCATAATAATAAAATGAACAGTATTTATCTGAAATGTGGTAAAGCTTCTATAAGCATAAGAGGACAAATAAAACTAAGATTGATAAAGGTGACTAGGTAAAAACAAAATAAGTTATGCATAAAAAGAATATTACAAGAATATTAAGAAGAAACAAAAAACTTGTAAAGATTGTTTATAATGTATTAATATATAAAAGATTAATAAACTTGAGTTCTTTTTTTAAAAAAGCAATGAACAAAGAAAATTCACAAAAGAACAAAAAAAAGAGCCAACATATGAAAAAAGAAGTTAAACTTATATGTGAAGAAATGCAAATGAAAAACATAATTTGCCACTCATACTGCCAAAGATTTCCTAAAAGATAATGTGTCAGGAGTTTCAGTGAATAGGAATTTACAGCCTGCCGGCAAACAAATTTTTATTAATGACAGAAGTTTACAATGAGGAATTTTAGCAAAACAACTATGCTAAACAATTGCATTTCCAAAACAAAAAATAAGATGTACAAAAATATGTATGAGCCTCTTGAATTGTAGAGCTATTTATATTAGGGAAAAAAAGACTAACCTATATGTCTAATAACAGGAATTTGTTAAACACATTTGATATGCCCATGTAGTAAAACACTAATAAAATAGAAAATGTTTACAATATTATTGAATGAAAATCATTTTGAAAAAATGATTTGAAAAATAGATCTTATCACTTTTCAGCCTTTTGGCTAAAATGAAGTATAGTATCTATAGTATCTATTCTTATCCATTTAATTTCTGATGCATCCATCCCTATCAGAGGACAATACATGCAACAGATTTTTGGAGCCAGGAGATAGAATGGGAGCCTGCTTCATCCACTCCACACGTCAACCTGGCATTACAGGACCTCCGGGAACAGTGCACTAATTGAAAAAAATAGATCTTACAAGTATAATCATAATGATTTTCAAAATTATAAATATGTACACATGTATAAATTATGAATATGTAGGTATGCAATATATAACACTGAATACACATACACACACACAAAAGTGCAGAGAGAAATAATGAGAACAATATATGTAAAAATGTTAACCATAATTTTCTTACTTTGGATAATAACATTATGAGTGATAATTTTCTTCTTCATACTTTTAATTCCCTAATTTCCACATTTCCCATGACATATTTAGTATAGGAAAAATTCAGTTTTATCCCTATAAATAAAAAAGAATCATAGCTGTATTTTGGACTTGTAAGAATGATTTTCACAGCAGATACTTAAGCTTTTCTTGCTCCAGTGAACTTAGTACTACAAACACTAAAGACTAGAGACTGGTTTTACTTGCTATATTTCTTGTTTTCCCTCATGTGTTTCAAAAATCAAAATCTTAGTCCAAATCAATGAAGGGAAGAATAGTCTATTCCTCCTAAATTTAGAAATAAAAGTACAAATACAGTTAATTCTGAAATAGTTGCTTTTATTAAAATTTTACAGGCTCAAAAACAATTCAATTCACATGGTTTAGAGTAAACAGAATAGTGTTTATACTACAATTAGGTACAAAGCGCTATGTGCAATAAAATGCAGTTCCTCTAGAGAGAAACTTTAGAATGGATAGAAAGCCAGAAATTAAGCCCAAAAGATAAACACACTTTGGGGTTTAGTTATATTTTGGAACATTGTTTATAAAATGAGAAAAATTCAACAATGTTGCCTGCAGACACAAGGCATATTCACTGATGAGACACATGGCTCATGCTGAAAACATCTGGTCTGTCAAATAGCTCCACATTTTTCAAGGCTAATTAGTACAAAACCCAGTGATTCCTGGCAACAAAGAATATTACCGTATTTTCCCAATGTCCCTTCCCTAGCATACACATGTTCCTACTATAATAGATCAATAAGATTATTTAAATTTCTAGTCTTTTTTAATATCAGTATCAATTTAAAGAATGGCAGTCAATTAAATATCTATATAGCCAAGCACCAAAAGAAAAAAACTATTTCTAATGGCTATGGGAATCCAGAACTAGATTATGATGTTACTTTTGACAACCTCAAAACATTATTAAAATTGAATCAAAAGCCAAATTCCTAAGTTTCATTTGCATGTATGCTCACTCTCTCCCCTCTCCCCATGCAGGCTCCCTACCTAATAGAGATGTAAGCAGAAATAAAGTAAAGAAAAGAAAAGCAGAGAATAAAAGGGAAGAAGGCAGAAAAAGAGGACCAAATAATCCTATAAACTGAATAACTAAGGTCAGAATAACTTAGACATAGTTGAATGCTATAGTGAGAAGAGGAATGTTAATTCTGGGCAAATTAAATTTTGGTACTTTCTTGCCATGGCATGGAATTCTTTCAAAATGATGTTTTTTACAATTCTAGTAAGTGATCCTTGAAAGGAAATCACAACTATCTATAAGAAACTTTTTAAAATTTAAAGTATAAAATATGAAATAAAAGCTTTCACCATAGGAAAGTATTAGTGCCTTTCCTAACCAAAGATCATCAACAAATATTCAATGCCTTCTATGTGCTAGAGATAGAAAGATCCTCAGTTATCTTTCCTTAGGAAGCATAAAACCCAGCAATATAATCAGTATTTATAGCATTAAAACAAATAACTATACTTCCAGCCATGAAAGCCTAACAAGGAACAGACATGACCTCCCATTTATAAACAAGTAGAACACTGGGTAAAATACATAAAACAACTGTTTTCAGACTTTGGACATTAGGCAACACAGAACTATGATCTCTGAAAAAAGGGGAAAAAATAAGGTGAGTTTAATAATTACTTGGCTTATCTACCTAAAGGTCAGCAGCCTTCCTGACTTTATGAGTCAAAGATAGCAGTTCAGGAAAGTTGAGACAGCTTGAAGTTTTGTGGCAAAGTTCTCCCAAAAAAGAAAGCAATACAGAAAAAGAACTGCAGAAATCCACACAGGGGTCTCCTTGAGTCTGCTGAGTACTAAGACTGGCATGGGAAAAGTGAAATTCCACATGGATAGGCAAAAAGGAAGGGAGGGACTGGGGAGGGAAGATGGAAGTAAGAGAAGGGAAGGGGAGACCAATGAGGGTTGTGTAAGAGGAACAGTTCAAGGAGCTCAGACAAAGAAGAGAAACACTGGAACTCTGAAGAGCCAAAGTGAAGAGTCCTCAGGGACTCCTGAATTATTCAGAGTAGATTACAGAAGGATCAAGTCTTATTTAGTAAAGCTGAACTGCCCCTGGAATGAAGGCGGGCCTAGAAGAGCTTAAATATGGGGTTTGAAAATATCAAACTGATCTACAACAAACTGAACTATTTGCCGAAAGAAAGTCCAACACTCTCTAAGAAAAATAAGCCCCCCAAAATCCAGACACTCATCAACATATCATAATATTCGTTATCTAATCAAAATTACTGGACATAAGAAACAAAAAATTGACCTGACCAGGAAAAACAAAATCAATCTGCAGAAAGAGATCCCAAAATGCCAAAAGTGGCAGAATTAGCAAAGAAGCACATGAAAACAGCTATTAGAACTATATACATGTATTTAAAGAAATACACAAAAATAATGAGAGAAATAAAATGTAAAAAAATTAAACGTGACCTCTGAACATGAAAAATATATTATCTGAAATGAACATTTCACTGGATGGAATTAAAACATTACACAATGTAAATGAGAGAGAGCGAGATCAGTACATTTGAACACAGCAATAAAATCTTACACAAATAAAGCACAGAGAAAAGAAAGACTAGGCAGGTGTCCTCAAACTTTTTAAACAGGGGGCCAGTTCACTGTCCCTCAGACTGTTGCAGGGCAGGACTATAGTTTTAAAAAAAGCACTATGAACAAATTCCTATGCACACTGCACATATCTTATTTTGAAGTAAAAAAACAAAACAGGCAAAAACACCTGGAGGGCTGGATAAATGTCCTCGGCGGGCCACATGTGGCCCGCGGGCCATAGTTTGAGGACCCCTGAACTAAGGTGAATAAAAGAATAGATCCTCAAGTCACCTGTAGGATTATATCAAGCAGTCCAACATAGATGTAACTGAAGCCTCACAATGGGAAAAAGACAGAAAGAATATTTGGAAAAATAATGTCTGAACATTTCCAGATTTTATGAAAGCTGTAAACCCACAAATCCAAGAAGTCAAACAAACCACAAGCAGATAAATACACACGTGTGCACACACGCACACATATTTACACTAAATCAAATTGCTAAATACAAATGATAAAGACAAAAGCTTTTAAACACCTGGCAAAAAGACATTATGTACAGAGAAACAAGGGTAAGACTTTTTATATACCTCTCCTCAGAAACTACACAAGCCAGAAGTCAATGAAATGATATCTTATGAAGTAATGAAACTATAAATCTACAATTCCATATCTATCAAAAATATTTTCTATATCTACCAAAAATTATTCACCCCAGTCTTTCTTTTCTCTGCGCTTTATTTGTGTAAGATTTTATTGCTATGTTCAAATGTACTGATCTCTCTCGCTCTCATTTACATTGTGTAATGTTTTAATTTCATACAGTGAAATTTTCATTTCAGATAATATATTTTTCATATTTTTGAAGGTGAACATCCACCAGGATGTCTATAATCAAAAAGACAAACAATAGTAAGTAATGACTAGGATGTGCAGAAATTGGAATGTTCATATGCTGCTGCTGGGAAGACAAAAAGGTGCAGCTGCTTTGGAAAACAGTCTAGCAGTTCCTCAAAAGGATAAAATACACAGTTACCCTGTGGCCCAGAAATCCCATTCCTAAGTATATTCCCAAGAAAACTGAAAGCATATGCCCACACAAAACCTTATAAATGATTATTTGTAGCAGTATTATTCATAATAGCTAAAAAGTCAAAACAACTCAAATTTTCATCAAGTGATGAAAAGATAAAATGTGGTATATCCATACAATGAAAGAGTATTCAGTCATAAAAAGGAATAAAGTAATGATACATGCTACAATGTGGATGAATCTTGAAAATTCTATGCTAAGTGGAAAAAGTCAGACACAAAAGGCCACATATTATATGATTCCATTTATATGAGATGTTCAGAATAGGCAAATATATGGAGACAAAAAGTAGATTAGTGGTTGCCAGGGCTGAGGGGAAAGAGGAATGGGCATAAAATTTCTTTTTGGGGTAATGAAAATGTTCTAGAATCAGGTAGTAGTGATTATGGCACAATCCTGTGAATATACTACAAACCACTGAATTGTACACATAAAAATGGTGTTATGAAATGTGAATTATAACTCAATTTTTAAAATGAAAGTGAAATAAAGACTTTTGGAAAATATGGTATTTCTTTGTTTACTAGTGAGATGTTTAAAAAAAAAGAAATATTGTATTTCTGAGAGAATTCATAACCAGCGACTGATCTAACAAGAAATATTAAAGGATGTTCTTCAAGCAAAAGGGAAAAATAACATCAGATGAAATAAAAAGTGCCAGAAGTGGTAAACATGTATCAGGCGTCCTCAAACTACGGCCCGTGGGCCACATGCGGCCCACCGAGGACATTTATCCAGCCCGCCAGGTGTTTTTGCCCGTTTTGTTTTTTTACTTCAAAATAAGATATGTGCAGTGTGCATAGGAATTTGTTCATAGTTTTTTTTTAAAAACTATAGTCCTGCCCTCCAATGGTCTGAGGGACAGTGAACTGGCCCCCTGTTTAAAAAGTTTGAGGACCCCTGATAAGTAAATAGAAAATACTGTTTCTCTTATTTTTTAATTTCTTTAAAAAGTAAAAGATGGTTTATAACAAAAATGAACATGTATTGTGAGCACTATATACCATATAGTATAATAACACAAAGGAGGATAAAATAAAAGTATATCATTATAATATCTTGTATGGTATGCAATTTGGTATAATATTATTTAAAGATCCACTGTAAGTTAAATATATACATTGTAAAGCTTAAATCAACCACTAAGAAAATATAGTCAGCCCTCTGTATCCACAGGTTCCTCATTCATGGATTCAACCAACTGCAGATTGAAAATATTCAGAAAAATACAATAAAAAATAATAATAGAACAATTAAAAATAATACAAATTTAAAAAATATATAGTATAGTTGTATTTACATAGCATTTATATTGTATTATATATTATGAGTAATCTAGAGATAATTTAAAGTATAAAAGAGGATATTCATAGGTTATAGACAAACCACAGTATTTTCTATGAGGGACTTGAGCATCTACAGATTTTGGTATCCACGGAGGTCGGGCCTGTAACAAATACCCTGAGGATACCAACAGACAACTTTGTAAAACAAAGAGGTATAGATAATAAGGCATTAGTGAATATAAAATGCAATCCTAAAATATAGTCAACTGATTAAAAACAAGGCAGTAAAAGAGAAGGATTAAAGAACAGATAAGACAAATGAAAAATAAATTAGAAGACAGTAGATTTAAACCCATATATTGATAATTGCATTAAATGTAAAAGATCTCAACAGAGATTGTCAGACAAGAGCTTTTTTAAAAAGCAAGCTCATTTTACAAAACAACTGGCCTGTAATCTTCAAAAGTGACAAGCTCATAAAAGTCAAGGAAAGACTGAGAACAGTTCCAGACTGAAGAAGACTGGAGAGACATAACAGCTAAACGAAACACATGATTTGAGATGGATTCTTTTGCTATAAAGGACATGATTTAGACAATTGGCAAAACTTGAATCCTCATACGTATATGAGGATTAGATGCTAGTAATATAGCAATGTTAATTTCCATTCGTTATTGCACTGTAGTTGCATAGGAGAATGTCTTTATCTGTAGGAAATTTGGGGATGATGGTGCATCATTTTAGCAACTTACTTTCAACTGTTTCAGGGAAAAGACACAGTTAAGTATACTGAACTTTAAGAATGTTTAAAAATAAAATTTTTTAAACCCACAAAATAAATTTGACTATGTCAAAACTTAAAACTACCATACAACAAAAAATACTAACTGTGCAAAGTTAACAGATAAGCCACATCTTAGAAGACAGTATTGCAGCATCCAAAGTATATAGGAAAAGGCATCCAAAGTATATAATGAACTCCTATGAATGAAAAAGAAAACAACAGACAATCTAAGAGAAAAGGAGAGAGAAAACTCAAATGCCCAAAAACTAATCTCATTAGTAATCTAACAAAAGAGATGAAAAATCATAATAACGATCTTCATTTCACAATCATCAGACTGGCAAAAACCAAAAAGTTCAACAATATAGATGTTACCAAGAGGAAGAGTAACAAGATCTCTCAAAAAATCAGTGATAGTGTAAAAGGGTAAATCATTTTGGATTGGAGAACAATAGTAAAATCAAAGACATGTATACCCTTTCTTTGATCCAACTGATCTCCTTCTGGGTATGAACTGTAGATTAGCAGAATTGGCACCACCTGGGAGCTTAGTAGAAGGTGCAGACTCATAGGAATTACCCCAGCATCTACATTTCACTAGGTTAGCAGAATGGCATCACCTGGGAGCTTAGTACAAAATGCAGACTCTCAGGAATTACCCCAGACCTAAATCAGAATCTACATTTCACTAGATTAGCAGAATTGGCATCAGCTGGGAGCTCAGTTGAAAATGCAGACCCTCAGGAATTACCCCAGACCTACTCAATCAGCATCTACATTTAACTAGATTAGCAGAATTGGCATCACCTGGGAACTTAGTACAAAATGCAGACTCTCAGAAATTACCCCAGACCTACTCAATCAGAATCTACATTTCACTAGATTAGCAGAATGGGCATCACCTGGGAGCTTGGTAGAACATGCAGAATCTCAGGAATTACCCCAATCCCCTACTCAATCAGAATCTACATTTAACAAGTCCCCATATGATTCATATACATAGAAACAGCTGAAGAACATTGCTCTCAAGAAACTTTGAATGTGAGTACAAGGATACATGAACAAGGATATATATTGCACAATTGTATGCCATAACAAACAATTGGAAACATATCAAATGTCCCTTATAATATGGGTCAGGATACCCATATGTTATTACCCTATAGTAACAACACCCCCAATCTCAGTGGCTTAAAACAAAGATTTAAAATTTACTCATGCTATACATTCATAATAGGTTGGCAGGGAAGCTCTGCTTATAGAAGTCACTCAGGGACTCAACCACCACCTTGAAAGTTGCCATTTGTCATGACCAAGAGAAAATAAGAGAACTCGGCAGGGAGCTGCATGGGAAATTAAATGCTAGTCCCCAAAGTGACAAATATCACTTCTGCTCACATCTTATCAGCCAGAAACAGTCACATGGCTCAACCCACACACAAGGAGCCCAGAAAATATAACTCTCCCTTGTTCCAAAAGAAGGGTGAGCTAGAAATATTGGTGAACGGCACTTATGACAACTGGAATTGGAAGGGGAAATGTGGATTACTCATAGAATGGACTACCATAGAGATTAAAATGAGCAAATTAGATCTATAAACAAAGAAAATAAGCTATCTACTAGTATGTAAGCCCCATAAGGGAACATATTTTTGTTCACAGATATTTCCCTAGCACCAAGAGCAATGCCTAGCACATAGCAGGTATTCAATTCATCTTTGTTGAGTGAGCAGATGCATCTTAAAACAAGGACTGAGAACCATCTAAATAAATGTTTTTTAAACATAAAATTTAAAAACGAGATTTATAAATATTAAGACTAGCAAGACATTCACCAAATTTATTTTCTTTCTTTCTTTCTTTCTTTCTTTCTTTTTTTTTTTAGACAGGGTCTTGTTCTATCCCTAGGATGGAGTGCAGTAGCATCACCATAGCTGACTGTAACCTCAAACTCCAGGGCTCAAGCGATCCTCCTGCCTCAGCCTCCCACATAACTGGGACTACAGATAAGTACTACCATGCCCCACTAATTTTTCTATTTTTTGTAGAGATGAGGTCTCACTCTTGCTCAGGCTGGTCTCGAACTCCTGGCCTCAAGCAATCTTCCCACCTTGGCCCCCACAAAGTGCTAGGACTATAGGAGGTGAGCCACCATACCCAGCCATCACCAAATTTCTGATATTGATTTCCTCAGGGGAGTAGGAAAAGGAATATGACCAAGGAAGGGGAAAATTTTATCTGTAGTTTTAAAAAATATATACTGCATATCTGTCCATATATACTTTTATATATATGCCATATGTACTCACATATATTATATAAATACGAATCAAAACTGGAAAATTGTTGATATCTGTTAATTCAGAGAAGTTGGTATATAAGGTTTTTTTTTTGTATTCTCTATAATTTTAGAACTGTACTATAGGGTTATTAGGGAAATAATACTACTTTCATATCTCATTGACCAGAACTTCTCATAGTGTCCTACCCATGTATTTTTATGAGAGAATGTCCTCCTGGAGAAAAGGAAGTCTAGAAAACAATCCCAAGAAACTTGAAAAATATTAATGCCTAATGCTTTAGCTTCAAAATCCTTGAGAATTTAGAATCTTTATCCATAATATTTCTATTCTTATTTCAATATTAAGTACACTTTAATTGTACACTTTTCCTTCAAACCTAGATGAAATTAACATTCCAGGAAATTATGCCCTGTTTATCCTACAGCTTCACATATCTCCAGCATACTGCAGGATACTCCAAGACAGAGAGGGTGGGGATGCTTACTCTAGTTTAGGAAGAAGAACAAAAGAGTCACCATAGAGTTTCCTTTGGAATGAAACTAGAAGACGACAATACACAGAAGGGGAATCCTCTGAATTTAACCTTGCCCTTGCCCTTTGTAATAATTAATTTTATGTGTCAACTTGGCTAGGTCACAGTACCCAGATATTTGGCCAAATGTTATTCTAGGTGTTTCTTTGAGGGTATTTTTTTAAATAAGATTAACATTTAAATCAGTAGACTCACTGTAGGTAAAGAAGGTTACCTCGTCATCCAATCGCAATCGAAGAGCTTAATAGAGAAAAAGCTAATTTGGCCAGGTATGGTGGCTCACACCTGTAATCCTAGTACTTTGGGAGGCTGAGGCAGGAGGATCGCT
>VBSM01002608.1:117788782-117805929 GCA_008086735.1 Cheirogaleus medius | reverse complement strand
CTGTCTCAAAAAAAAAAAAAAAAAATATTCATATTCCTTGATATTTGGAGAATGGGAAGAATCACTGAGAACTCCTCACCCTAAATGGCATAAGCTGACAATATTATTCAATATTAGACAACCTCGTGGTTTCAAATTCAGTACACCCTGACTCAGTAATATTTCTAAGTTAGGTAGCAAGTCTAGGTAGAAATTACGGAAAACTTCCTTTTTTTCCCTCCAAAGATCTACATTAACATCACAAAAGACAACCTGTGGAGAAGAAAATCCCAAAGCTAAGAAATTCAGAACTTATATTAATAATGCCTCCCTAATCTCCCTGAACGTCCTATTTAAAAACAATCAAACAAACAAAAAACAGAAATCAAAAATCAAAGAAAAGAAACATGGATTTTAGATGCCTGACTGTGCTTTTAGCACTGTAATTAACTAGCTATGAGTCTTTGGCGAATTGAGTTAATCTCTCTGACCCTCTTTCCCATTTAGAAAGTAGAAAGAATCAATTACAATTCTCTGGTACTGTACTAGTACTAGCTTAGAAACTTTAAGTTTCTACAATTCGCCTCCTCTTTCAAATTCAGTTAGTAGTGTAAAGATTATACATTTTTAGAATAGTGTAGCGGTAGTAATTCCAAACAAAGACGTTTCTACCTCCTTATCACTACACCCCATCTATTTCTCCTATCTTAGGACCTTTATCATTCTAATATTCTCTTTAATTATAATGTTGAATAACATGAAAGGTTTACAGTTGATCCCTAGAGTATTTTGAGAATTAAAAAGTTAGAATAAAATGTAAAATGCACATATTTAAAACAAGGAATGTGGACCACACTTAGTATACTTGTATTCCATAGGTAAGCCTCAGAAAATCCATGATTCCCAGATTCTGTGTGGATTTTGTATATATGTATACACATACATGCATTTCTGAAAGAAAAATTTCCCATAGTTTCCATCTGGTTATCAACCACTGACTTAAAGATTTTGTCTCAAATTGTCTAAGAAAAGAAAAGAAAAGACAATTATGAATTAATCACTACCTAACGTTTCACCTTGAATCAGCATTTCAAGCATATCTCAGTATAACTCCTTGCTATCCAATATATCAGATATAAAAGACTAAAAACAAAAATAAACAAGGCTTAAACCGTGGAAAGGTCAGAGACCTACTGATGCTAACCCTGTAGTTAAACAGTGTTGCTTTTTTCCCCTTTTAACAAATGACTTAAAGTAGAGAAAGACTGCCATCTAGTGATGGCCCATCTCTAAAATTCCTTAAAACAATGTGGCCAAGTAAACAGAACTGCTTAAAAAGCTAAACACTAAAAAAAAAAAATCTAAACACTAAATTCTATACTACTTGCTGGCCAAGGACTTATAGCTAATTATTAAATGATATGTAATGTACTCTAATGTTTAAATTCCCATTGCTATTAGAAAGCAAGAATTTGAGAACAAAATCATGGTCTTTTGACATGCCCAGGTATGTCAAAGTGAAATGAGAGTATCTATGGAATAAACTGTGCCACTGGTTTAATTATTTGTGATAATCTCAAGAATATTCTAGTACTTAACAAAAGGTAAACAAGAAGAAATGCTTAGAAATTAACAATAACTTTTTATAGCCTAAATTTTGACTCAACTAAGTAAATGCTGACCTAGAGAGGCTGATTTCCAAAAATTCTCCCAAATAAACCACATGTTTTTACAAAAAGTAAATTATTCTCCTAGTGTAAATATCTGATGCACACTTCTAAACATCATATGGGTACTATATCCCTCTCCCAACCTAGATTTCATGAGCATATTAAGAGACAGATTTTAACTTGTAAGATGGCACTTGGGGAATTCTATTCAACAAATATTAATATTTACCATTCCTGTGTACCAAACCACTACAGGATTGTATCACTTGCACAGAGCCTGTATCAGCTCAAATTTGCTTGTCAAAAAGGGGGGAAAATAATGTTATGAGCATTGTTATTTCATTTAAGTCCCATGTACCTTATAAATTAGAAATTATTCCCATTTTATAAATGAGAAACCTGAAACCCAAGAAGATAAAGTAACTTGCCAAGTTCACACAGTTAAAAAGTGTCTTCTCTAGTACATCAGTCTGTATCCTGTTAGTGCAGGAAAGCAAGCAAATCACATGGGCCCCCAACACATTAGTTGAGAGAGGTCTTAAAATACAAAACTCTCATTGTACACTCAAGGAAACTGAGGCCAAGAAAAGTTAAATGCCTTAATTAAAATTACATTGCTTGTTATTAATACAGCTAAAACTGACTCCCAAAGAAAACACAATTTAAAAAACCTAATGCAGGCCAGGCGCAGTGTCTCACGCCTGTAATCCTAGCACTTTGGGAAGCCGAGGTGAGAGGATCACTTGAAGCCAAGAGTTCGAGACCAGCCTGTCTCCAAAAAAAAGCTAATGTAATATGAAGCCCAACACAAAGCTAAGTGATTTTAAAAAGACACAAACTTCTAATTCAACATAAGTCAGTTGCCTATTAGTTGTAATTATACAACTACTATTCTCTTCTTCTTCCTACTGGAAGAGTCCCAATTTGTTCTGGTATTTTACCTTCCATCCTACCACAAGGGTTAGATACTACTTAGTGTGTAAATCAACCATAGTTAATTCTAGTCCCCTTGTCAGTGATCAGTTAACATAAAGACACATGACACAACTCTCACCAATGAGAAGTAAAGGGAAATCTGGCAGGGAGAGTCCAAGAAAAGGTTTTTTCTTTCCTATAGGATGCAGGAAAACTGATTTTCCTACTTTGGACATTACCCTATGAAAGCATAATGCCTGGGATACAGCAAGCATCCTATGATGTGAGGAGATATGCCTCTTTGGATGGCAAAGGGGAAAGATGAAAAACACTTGGGTCCTTGGATCCTTGGGTCCTATCTCCAGACATCATGTTATATGACTTAAATTTCCTATTGTTTAAATCACTTTCCCTTGAGACACTATTATTTACAGAAGAAAGTATCCTAAAATTGTTATTGTACATTATCCTAAATGTATATTTATTTAAGTCTTCAGCAGTAACAGGCAAATCATAGAAAAAATCAACAGCAAGTCAGAGTCTACACATTGCTAAGGAATCTTGTTCCCTGGGTTGTTCTTCCCCCTTTGTTTCCAGTTTATTTAAGAGTAATTTCCATCCACCCCTCAAATCTCAACTTGCACCTTACTTCTTTCTGGGAAACTCTCCCTAATCACACAGACTGTGTTATGTGCTCCTCCTTTGTGATTATCACCATCACAGAATCTTTTAAACTATATTCTGATTGTCCATTCACTTGTCAATCTCCCCATACTAAATCATTAATCTCCTTGTGGGCAAAGACTGTGTCTTACCCATTTTATCTCCAGCTCCTAGCACAGACCCTGGCACAGAGGAGGTCCTCCATGTACGCTAAAGATGGAGAAAGAGAAGGACGTGTAAGAGACTGACATGGATTTCCAGTTGTTTCAAAGGTAGATGCAAAAGAGTATCACATCATACAAAGCATTATGTGTTGAGATGTTTTCAGAACCACGGAGAACTTCAAAACACAAAGGACTGAACATTTTGTTTTCTGTTTTTTATTAATCCAAGAAAAAATTCCAGAGTTTATTCTGGTCTTTTCTTTTTCATATATATGTTTTTTAACTTCTGTCAAGGTTTTAGTCCTCAAACATTTTCTTTTCATTAAGCTCCATAAAAGCATCATTAGTATTTCTGTTTATTCCAAAAGTTAAAAATAAAGTAGAAAAACAGATTTGAGCATGATGTTGAAAGAGAAACTGCAGGAGGTCAAAGGGAGTTTAAAGTCCCTTTTCCTTACTTCAGTTTGTCTATCAATTTAATTCAGACTTTAGTATTATAATTTGGATGTTCTAGGTGCATTAACAATGAAGTAGATCAATGTATATCATCATCAATGACAGGGGAAGCATATGATAGTTAATGAATTCTAAGCTGAACACTATATCCAAATGTTTTTGTACTGCAGGAGATAAAATACATTCAAATCCTTTTCCTACCCTTGAAGATACCAAGGTATATAACTGGCTTCACCAAGATAGTCCATGCAACCAAATAAATGTTGTGATGGAGATCTTCTTCAAAGCAGGAAGAGAACCCCAATGATGACTATTTTCAGAGGAATAAAAACAGGGTGAAGTAGTTTCAACTGGCACCTAGCCAAAGGGCCTACTAAAAACCTGGTTTTGGTTAAATACCACAGGAAAGTGGAGAAGGGAAACTTGTCACAAAACATCAGTCAAATCAACAACAGACTATTAGGAAATAAACTAATGAAAACAAGGAAACTCCAAATTAAGGATACAGAGACTACCATAACTACTACTATGAAAATGTCACACCATTAGAACAATTAATCACCACCAGTAACTGAAAATACAAAGGCACAAAAGGATATATTAGTGGCTTCATTTTGTCCTTTGTATCAATTTGCGTTAAGTGCAAAAAGATTTATTCCTTTGCATCTTTTGGTGATGGTCATGAAATCTGGCAGGTAAAAATTGGATCATGGATATTGCTGCCAATTATGAGACATAAAAGAGTACTTCTATAGGCTGGTGATGCCCATCAAATAAAATATGGGAAACTGCTGAAAGCAGAGTAGTAATATAGTTGGTATACACAGGATTATAATACACTTGGTAGATTAACTCAGGTTTCACTGCATGGAATTCAATGTGTCAAGTTTAACATTTAAACATGCAACGTTGGGGCTAAATAAAACTACCAGTTCACAGAGTATCTACCACCACCATAATGAGTCTGAATCTAGGATATGTTGATAAAACTCTTCAAGATTTTTTCCAAAAGATATTAAGTATTTAACTAAATAATTACTCTGAAGATATATAAATATTAAGAGATTATATATTAATTTTTAAAACACTTCAGAGTCTCAAATGCTCCAGTCTTAAAATTATTATGATGGTTCCAATGACAGAGGTAATAATGGTATTATTAATAATAGAGATAAACAAACCAATGGTAAAACTAGTATAGTAGAAACACTGTAGTGAATAGTCCTGGTCTACTTATGCGTGTAGATTTAATGTGGGCTTAACAAAATAAACCAACCAAGTTTCCTAGAATCAATGAATCAAACTCTAATAAATATAAGTATCCTCATTTGTAGATCCGTATGTAGTATATACTATATATGTATGTATACATACACATACATAGATACATATAAATGTATATTATATATAGTATGTATGCTATATATGTATGTGATACACATGTACATATCTCTCACACACATACACACTTTTCTATTTTTCTGAGAAAGAACCGGACCTAACAATATGACATTCAACTTTTGGTCCAATTTCATCCTTAAGTGGTTGTGTACTGATGATACCCCATGGCCAGAAGTGACCACAATTTAAAACTCTTTAAGTCTATAAGCAATGAAGTCCCTGAAAGAAGTTGGATGAAAGGTATCAGAACAATTTCCAACCTAAAAAGTGACAGAGAACAAAGTAGGCAAAATAGAATGAAGTTTTATGAACAATATGGAAAACTGGACATACCATGAAAAACCTTTCTACCATCAAACTCCTAAAAATGCAGGATCAAGTTTCTAAATCTTCATAAATGTACTCTAAGAAGTACATTTCCTCTGCCCTGCTGTATTTCAGATAAGACATTTGGACCAGGACAGTTACCTAGCAAGAGCTATTTCCCCCCGTGAATTAATGCTAAGCAGAAAATAAAATAAGAAAAATCTACAGAGGATTAAAAAAAAAAAATAGGAAGAGGAATCCAGATTCTGTCAATCACCTATAACCTAATGTTTCTATTTTATAGCCATATACAGAACAAAAGACATAGCCTATAGTCCACATAGGATAGTAGTCAAATCAGAGGCCTTCAAATGAATAAAGCCATGATACTCAGAGCTACATCCTTAGTGAAAGATAATAGAGAAAAACACTTCCCCTTAAAGGGAGACTGCAAGGAAACTTGCCTGCCTGGTATTGGCTGCAGGTGGGGGAGGGGAGAAACTCCCATAATCTAATCACAAATCAGCCTTCTCAGCAAAGGGAGGCCCATATTCATACTATTAATATTATCTACGTGATCTAAGAAATCTCAAACTGAGAATTTATTTTAAAAATAGTTCCAGTCTGGTTGTTAGTACCCCCAGATAACTGACTGAACAAAGGCAAATCTTCTCTGGAGAAATACACCCTAACCCATACTTCTAAGAATTCTCACAAATAATATTCTTTTGAGCTAGAACTTAAGTATCAAAAATCATAAAATACAAGGAAACAAAGCATATAAACAAGAATCGGAAGAAACACAAATAGCAGAACCAGACTCGCAAAGGCTTAAAAATTAATATGTATAAAATAAAAATAAATGTGTAATATATTTAAAGAAACATAAGAAGGAATTATACAAAAAAGGACCAAACTATCAAAAATGAATAACTGGAAATGAACTATAGAACTTTTAGAATAAAAACTATAATAACTGATTATCTGAAATTTAATAAATGGAAGGGGCAATATTTAATGGGAGATATATATAAAAAATACAAAATGCAGCACAGAAAGACAAAAGATGGAAAACATTAAAGAAAAGACATGGAGAACAGAATGGGTTTAATGGGATCTTTAGTAAGAAATAACAGACAGGTAATATTCAAAACAATAGCTGTGAAGTTCTCAGAATTGATAAAAGATATAAGGAAGTTGTGATCCTCAAAATAAAAAGACAGACCCCTATAAGCCTTACCAAAAGCAGTCCTCCAAAAGAAAAATGGTGCTCTTCTCTGTTCAGTTGCATCTATCAAACATTTAGAACTGGCTGCCTATTTATCCTTTCTCTTCACAACTCAACTTCAGTAGCACATAGAACCTTACTGTGACGGAGCTAATTATACAAATATACAGACCCTTAGCACCATTTGAACTTATGGTGTGTCTTTATTAGCTCATTCTTCTGTTATATACAGCATCTATTCCAAATTGTTGCTATTCTCTTTAACATCCCAACCTCAATCATACAACTTTCTTTCACAAGAAACAACTTTTAACACTTTTATTTCATAAACAAAATTCAGGCTTATTAGGCATGAATGTCCTTAACTTCCTACATTCCAATAAACAAGTCTATTGATATCTCTATCTACCCTTACATTTGTTCCTTGCTATCTCAAAGGAATAAGTATCCCACCTCAATGTAAAACTAATCCTGTGCTCTAAAAATCTCATTTCTCTTCCACTCCAGGAATATTATTCCATCAATATTTGGGGGTGGGGAGGAGAGGGGTATTGTTCTGTACTTTCAAATGTTTACCTCTACCAACTTCTTTCAACAAAACATGTTTCCATTTTAACAAAACACCGCCCATTATTTTAAATAGAAAAAAAGGTACTAAATTAAAATCTCCCTTCTGATTAATTCCTTTCTGGTATCTTTTCTTTTTCCTCTAGCTCTCCTTTCTCAGTTAAGATCTTAAAAGAGCACTCTATATTCACTGCCTCAATTTCCTCAAATTGGACTTGCTCTTCAATCCAGTGTGACCGGTTTTTACCTATATCATCCCAGTGAATCTATTCTTGCTAAAGTCAATAAAAGCCTACTAATTGTCAAACAAATATTCACTTTTAAGTTCATTTACTTGACTCCTCTTCTGTATGTACCACTACTAACCATTCCCTCTTCTTAAAATCTCTATTCCCAGGGCTTTTATTACACTCTTTCTTAGTTTTCCTCCTTCACATTTTCCTTCAATAACTCTTCTTCTTCTGGACCTCAATACCCACTTGGCCTTCATTTCCTCTCACTCTTCATGTATATACCCTTGGAGATCTCATCAATACCTCAATTTTCACTATTAAACATCTCTGGTTCCCAAATCAATAACACCAGGACATATCTCTGTCAAGTCCTATAAACCCAAATATCCAACCACCACTCATCCTCAAAGACATCTCATGCTGTGCATGTCAAAATTTGAATTCAGCTGTGCGCAATGGCATACACCTGTAGAACCAGCTATTCAGGAGGCTGATGTGGGAGGATCTTGAGCTCCGGAGTGAGAGGCTGTAGTGTGCAATGACTGCACCTGTGAAGAGCCACTGCACTCCAGCCTAGACAACATAGCAAGATCTCTAAAATAAAATAAAAACAAAAGAGTTTTAAAAATGAATTCATTGACTTTCTACCCAAACCCACATTTCCCCCATCTCAATTGAACACACCACCAGCTACTCAGTTACCTAATCTAGAAATATGTAAGTTAACCTTGACTCCTCACTTGACCTCACACCTCCCTACAAAACCAGTCAGCAAGACCTACCTACCAATGCTGCTAATTCCATATTGTCTCTTCTATGCTTTTCTCCCTCCCTATCCTCTCCTGCTACTGCTTTGGCTCATGTCCTCATTATTTCTCTTCTGAACAACTGTTTTCACCCCTCCCCTTACAATCCATCTTCGATATTTCTTGAAACTCACAAACAAACACATGCACACACACAAAAAAATCTTTAGTATACTGCCTCAGGATCCAGTCCAAAGTCCCTACCATCATATTTAAGACCCCTCCATGTCCAGCTTTATCTCTAAATACTCCCTACATTCACTCTACAACTCTACTTAAAGTTCCTTGAGTATAGTATGCATTCCCTTTGCCTGGAATCTTCTTACCATCACTTTATCTGGGGAATTCCTACTCATCCTTCAAGATTCAGCTCAAAACTCAACTATTCTATACAACTTCCCTACTTAATACAACTACTGTAACATAGTATAGAAGTTCCCCTTCTTACCAACAAGATCAAACCTAAGAAACCAAAGATACTATAAGGAGTTTAAGCTTGCACTCTCTGGAGGTATTTACATCAAACAAGATTGTGAGTCCATTCTTCAAACATTCAAATTGAAGACTACTTTTCTCCTACTTACTGATATGCTGTTATTAGGTATCTTTTCCTAAAAAGAAGCCAATTTCATCTATAGTAAAAATCTGCTGCAGTATGTAATAGTCTAGTTTTAAGGAATATATTTTTTAAAATGATAAAACAAAATCTGTTGAAGCACCTATCCCTACCCTTGATTAGGAGTATAGGATATGGATATAAGATAAGAATTATTCCTTAACAGCCATGGTATAATCATTTATCATCTGGCCCTCACTTTGACACTGTACAAATCTGAACTGGCCTTGAACCTATGAAACCACGTGTGTGGTTTGAGTTAAATTTTACCAGAAGCACTATCATTTTGTTTTGCCTTAAAGTTCTTGAACAAATGCCTAGTATTATCCTAAAGTTACATTAGGATAATGGGCCTAGAAGTGAATGGGTACCACTAATGACATTCACTGGTAGAAGGCAGACTTAATATCCTTTTGCTTTGAAATGTTTATTTGTTCATATTTTTGAAAGGGTACTACAATGAACACTCTACACGGTAATGATTTATTTACATGTCTATCTCTCCTACCAGACCATGAGCTCTTTGAGGGTTTACACCTGGAACAATGAGTATATCTCACAGAGAAGGCATTATAAAGTGACAAAGGACCTAAAGTAGTACCCAAAAATGTTTCAACATTTAAACTTTCCACAAAGACAAGCACTAGATTTAAATAATAATTGTTCTTACCAAAAAGTAAATTCAAGTTCTAACAGTGCAAATAATTTGCACTTCAGCTAAAACGCCAAATGCTATTTTTTAAATAAAAAAAGAAGGAAACAGAGGGAAAAAAAGAAGGAACTTAGAAGGTTCAAGGAAATCAATTATAGGAGGAGAGTAGTGTCTGGGAATAATTTGTTATTGCCCTAGCTCTCCTCTAACCTTCCCTAGAAGCTAGGAGAAGGAAGATGATTAAACTGCAACAAGACCTGGCTCTGAAGAGAGCTGATGTTTCTGGCCCTAGTTGCCAATAGAAGGGGGAGGGTGACAGCAGTCCCTAAGGACTTTTAGAAAAAATTACTTCCAGGTGGAAATTTTTTATGGTACTGTGCAGCCTGGAGCCATTTTTTCCTTTCCTTCTTAACTACTGATGATTAAACCACAGACAATCAGGCTGCAACAATGGAAACAGTTAGATAGCTCCCAAACATTATGGTTACATGCTCCAAATTACTGAGTTAACTCTCAAAGGAGAGAAAAAATTCATTGACAAAGTCTTTTTTTCTTTTAAAGGAGAGGGTGGGGTGGAGTCTGTTAAAGATTTATATTTGGTAGAATATAAAAGTAGCCAAGAACTCAGTATCATAATGATAAACATCAGCCCCATGCCAAACCTACATACTGTATGTACAGTCAAAGAACTAAACAGAAGACAATGCTAACTGTCCTGCTATTTAGCAAATTTTCATTGCTTTATTTTGGCCTGGATTAAGCATTCTATTAATGCTTAATAATAGAATCCTGCCACACAACTTGTGGGAGACCTAAGTCAATTTATACCTGATTAGGATTCTGAAAAAAATTCCAATATATATGTCTGAGCTTGTAGTAATAGCTCAAGAATATTAACAGAAAAAAGTTACTTACAATACCAACTCATTCAAAAAGCACAGAAAAGCAGAGATCAATCATTTGGCCCAGCAATTTAACCTAGGCAATCTTACTGTATCGATATCACCCAAACCATTAAAGGACAAATCCAGTTCAAAATTATAAAATAATAGTAAAAGTAAGCATTTTAAAAATATATGCCAGGCCCTCTACTAAACATTTGATATATACTAACCCACTCCTCAAAAATAATCCTCCTAAAGTATAATAGTTATTATCATCATTTTGCACACGAAGCAACCTTTCTCACATTGCAAATACACAGAAACATTTACCTTTCCCAGGTTGCCACAATTATATCAAGGATAATAAAATGAAAGAAAAAGGATGAGGGAGAGGAAAAGAAAGATGGTAAAAAAGAAGAGGAGAACAAGAAGAAAAGCATGGTAAAAAAATAAACAGGATATAAAACCATATACACACTCAATATGAAGGTAAACATGTCCAAACATTTTAATTCACATCTCTAGAAAAAAAACAAAGGACAGAGAGAAAAACAGCAAAAGAATACAAATGGCAATGTTTAAATGGTACAATTGTGACTTTTTTCTTTTTACTTTTCTATTATTTTACATTTTATTTAAATAAATCTGTATTGTTTTTATAATTGAAAAATGAAAATACATTCTTAAAAGTCTAGAATATAATAGTATCTGGTTCATAACAGATGCTCAATAATATATTAATTGAAATAAAAACCAAACAAGAACAAACACTTCAGGGTAACTAGAGGTCTAATTTTTAATAATTATCCAAAATAAAATAAACATTAAAAAATAATGTGGAAGTTAATGATAACAAAATGGAATCACTATGTCAAACCCCTAACCAAAATGGAGTCAGGGAAGACTATAAAGCAGCAGGTCTCACACTTGCTCTCACACTTGCTCTCATGCTTGCCTTCCTGAAATACCTGTACTCCTTGCTAATACCTTATAAACAGAACAAACAGAGCTTATCATAGGAATTTCCTCTGGCCTGCAGTATTTCAGATAAGACATTTAGACCAGGACAGTTGCCTAACAAGAGCTATCTCCCCCAGTGAATAAATGCCAACTCCTACAGTAAGTTCCTGAGACCAGTGATATTTGTTTCAAAGCAGTTTACGTGGACATCTCTTTGCCTTTAAAAACTCCACTTTGTCCCAATTATCTTCATGTGAGCATATGATTGTCATAGCATGCACATCGCAGGTTGCAGCCCTTTGCTATACCCAAATAAATTACTTTGTTCTAGAGAACCTATTTCTCCTAGTTTCTTTTTGAGGTTGACAAATGAAATGAGAATTTTTTCTTATAATCTAACCCTCACAAACTCAAGAAGCAATCAGCACTAGTCAGAACTTTACAAATTCAGTATCTTTTCCATATTCCAACTACGTGTTATTGAGCATGATCTCAAAATGGTTTTAAAATGTAAATTATGTTTGATATCCTGAAATTCTTGATTTTAAAACTGATGTAGCAGTTTCCTAGATCAGTTCCATTGTGACTATAAAGTTCATCAATTAATGTTCTTTCATTATCCCTCAAATGGGAGGGGGAAGAGAGTAGTCTCAATGGTAATTATGATGGAACCTGTGGCCTATTACTAAGTAACTTGATTTGTGAACTGGAAAAATAGGACACTTTCTTTTGCTTCCTAGTCCACTAATACGATATACAAAGAATGCTCTACCAATATCATAGAGCTATTTACAAAAAAACTTCATGTCTTAGACAATAATAAATCTGGTCCCCCTCCTCTCATACTATGCCATATTTCCATTAGAAATTGATATTATGGCTCCATAGCTAAGGGGTTAGAGCACTGGTCTTGTAGAAATCAATACTGTGCTATTTTTTCATAGAAGAAGTTGTTTGAGAATTGTATAGAGCAGTCCATTTTAATGATCTCTCTTTGGTGTAGAAATGTACAAGGAAAAAAGTAATCTCAGAGATGATACAGTTCAATTTCACAGATGACAATTTTTCCCAGATATTTCCATCAAATGCTAGTCCAGGTTCTGCTGAAACATCTCTAGTAAAAGGAAGTTCACTACAAGGCAACCAATCCCATTTCAACAACTGTTACAAAGTTCTTATACAAAACCCAAATTTGCCTTCCTATAATTTTCACCATTTATTTTATTTTTGCCCTCAAAAGACCACAGAGACAAGTCCTTGATCCTTCCCTTTCCTTCTCCAGACTAAACGATCTTAAATTATTCAACTATTCCACATATAAACAGCCTTTCAATTCTAGTCTTTACCCTCTGGACATGTTCAGTAGTCACTCTTCTTCTCAAAGTGTAACAACACAGGCAGTACAGCACAGTGGTCAAGAACACAGACATTAAAGCCAGATTTTGGGGAGTCAAGTCTTAGTTCTGCTACTTAATATTTGTGTGACCTTAGGCAAGTTATTAAACATCTCTATACTTGAGTTTCTACGTCAGCAAAATGCAGATGATAATAGCAACCACTTCACACAGTTGTGTAAAGACTAAATGGGATAATATAAGCAAAGCATACGGAGCAGTGCCCGGCACACAGAAAACATTCTATAAATATTAGCAATTTTAAACTCAAGCATGGGCAAACCAAGAAAATAAGGCCTATCTCCTTTAACTTTGGTTACTCGGCTTCTATTAAAACAGCCTAACAATAATGTTTATGCAGTTTTGACAGTCATATCATTGAGCCTAGAGTCACAGAAAATCTTTTAATTTGTTCGTATATATTGCTTTTTCATTCAGTTAATGTTCTGAATCTACAGTTTACTGCCTATCACAATTATACTCCATTTTTTCCAGTATTTTGAGACCATCGGGGATAATGATTTTGTCATTCAACTTTCCATTTCCATGTTTCCCTTTGTGAAATATGTATGGAAAGAGTTTCACAGAAGAAAATTCACTGTGGGGAAGGGCAGAAACCCAAGCTACTCTAGAATCTAAGAAAGGAGAACCCTGGAAAGCAACAACATATAAAACTGAGATTTTTCTGACTTCTATTTTTAAGGGGGAAGGAGGGACCACTAATCACATGAAGTCAAGAGGGGGTGGAGTTAATGTTCAGCCTTTAGAAAAAGTCCAGGAAATAGAAAAAGTCACCAATTTCACTTCCTTAAGCCAACATTCAGCTCCCCAACTGTGTCCAACTTGGAGAGAACTTGCCATGGGCCAAAGCTTTTAACGTCCCTCCCTTTTGAAGGCACAATGGAAACAATTCCCAGAACAAAAGGGTTGCGTCAGTGAACTCTCTGCTCTTTCAAGTTGGAAGGACAGTTGATTCACACCATGTGTCAGAGAGAAACACCAGTTAGAACCAAGTGAGATAAATTTTAGGACTCCAGAGCTGTTTAATATTAAACTGTATTAAATCATCTTTATAGCAAATTATAAACAAAATATTTTGTTTACCCTCCCTTTCATATGCTCTTTCCCTTGAAAAGAAATTTTAAGACAATTCATAATTCGAAGGTCACAGATGCTCCACCAAGAAATCATTTTCAAATGTTAGTATACAGAACCAATGATCTGGATCATACTCCCAACAGACTGCCCTGGCATATCATAGCATCAGCCTTGCTGTTTTAGTTTCCAAGATAGGGCTAGTTTAGTGACGGTCATGTCTTAGATTAAGAACTCATTTTTGTCATTAACTGTCTCTGCATGGAGTCATCTTAGTATCCACTCTATTCAAGACTATTTTTCTTTACCTGGACCAAGAAATCTAATATATGTTTAACTACATAAGTGATACTAAGTTGGTATTACTTTTAACATTCTGAATAAGACTAAAACCTGAAACAATCTTGATCTACATGGATTTATTTCGTAAAATGGCTCTAAACCAATCAAAATAAAATTTTGCATAATGAGTGATAACAAAACTCAAATAGTAAAATAAAGGTTGAGGAAAAATCATTTTAGTAATGTAAATATTTTATGATAAAGCTTAACATCCTAAGAGATACTTTCTGAAAAGAGAGGTCACTACAACTGCATGATTGGTTCAATACAAGGAATTAAGAAATTACAGTGGGTAACTGTGGAGAAAGTAAATTACACGCCTTTTGGAAATAACCTATGATTCAAATTCATTAGATATCTACCTGAGGACTAGTGCAAATTTTCATTACTCATCTATTACCAATAGATCAATCTGGTCTGTATCATGTAACTTCTTTCAAGAATCTGATACCTTATGGGGTAAACTCTAAACTCAATGAAGTGATGATGTAATGTGGCCCCAATCATCACTAAAGAAACAGATTACTTACCAGTAAATCACCTTTCCAAAAGGTTATATTTAGGGAACTTCCTAAAAGTGATGAAATAGCACTACCACAGTCTAGTTCTCCAATTTATGCAGTAACTTGATTATTTATTTAATGGAGAGAAGTGGGGATATCTCTTTTTTTAATGTTTAAGATGCATCAAACTAGAAGAAATAAACTTTTAAAAGGCAGGACAAATTTAACTATTAAATAATAAAATAAAATAAGTAGCCTCAGAATAAATAGAAACTGTTTTCTCAGAAATTTACAATATTGGCCATACTTGGTGGTTTATACATTTTTCCTACCATAGGCTCACTCGATAAGTATTTACTGAGAATTTACTAAAAACAAAAAGACAAGAATGTTTCCCTTTGAGGAAGTCCATACTGTAATTGGTAAAGAAATACACAAGAAATCACAATGAAATGTAATTATAAACCTTTATAGAAATTAATATAATGTTTAAATTTTACACTTAGGTGATAAATCAATGTAAAATAAAGGAATGTTCAGTGTGGAAAGAGATTAGTCAAAAAGTCTTTTTGGAGTTGCTTAAAAAAAACTAATAAAGAAAAATACACATAAAAGCAGAGAGAAGGAAAGGACACACAAAACACAAAGAAACAAAGAATGACTGCAGACTTCCCACCCAAATTATGTAAGCAAGAAGACAGTGGAAAGATATATTTAAAGCACTGAAGGAGGAAGAGGTAAACAGGGTAAGGTTTGGAAGGGTCCCAAGCATAGGAGCGTCTATCCCCATGGAGTTGGAGTATGCCACCCTCCCAGCAAGAAGATGTGTTCACCAACTCAGAAGCTCCCAAGGCCCATCATTTAGGGGTTTTATGGAGGTTTCATTATGTGCATACAATTGATTAAATCATTGGCCACTGGTGATTGATTTGATCTCAACTCCTTCCCTCCCCTGAGGTAGGGGATGAGGTTGAAAGTTTCAAGCTTTTAATCAAGGCTTGGTCTTTCTTGTAACTAGCCTCCATCCTAAAGCTATCTAGGGACCCACTAAGAGCCACCTGAGTAGAACAAAAGATTTCATTCAGGAAATTCCAAGGGTTTTAGGAGCTCTATGCCAGGAACCATGACCAAAGACTAAATATCTTTCTTACTATATCATAGTTTCATGCAGGGAGTCCCAGCACTTTAAAAGGCAGAGGCAGGAGGATAGCTTGAGTCCAGGAGTTTGAGGCCAGCCTGAGCAAGAGCAACCTGCCATCTCTACAAAAAATAGAAAAAGTAGCCAGGTGTGGTGACACATGTCTGTAGTCCCAGCTATTTGAGAGGCTGAAACAGGAGGATCACTTGAGTCCAAGAGTTTGAGGTTGCAGTGAGCTATGATGATGCCACTGAGCTCCAGCACCAGAGACAGAGTTACACCCTGTCTCAAAAAAAAGAAAAAAGAAAACAAAACATAAGCATAAATTACATTCACCATTAAAAAAGGACGCCTCCACATGTCATGTAGCCTCTGAGAAACTCAACTATATTCCCCTGTGAGAATTCAAGTAAAAAAAGCAAATAACATCTTAGTGATATTATGAAAATAGTTTTAAATTTGTAACAACCCTGAAAGGAGTTTTATTTTTGTGTAATGGTGCATAAGCAATATTTAAAGACATTATATCCAAGTATTTCCAAAAACTATTGGAAGATATCAATCTACAGTTTCAAGCCTTATAAACTCCAAGCTGGATGAATGTATAAGAGAACTATACCTAAGCACATCATAATAAAACTGCTGGAAACTAAAAATGAAGGAAAAAATATTATTAATACAAGCTGCCATAGGAAAAATTACCATTACCTTCAAGGAAACAATAAAAAGACTAAGAGTTGACTTTTTAACACAGAAGATATGTCAAAGAACAATTGAATGATATACTTCAAGGTGCTGAAAAAAATAAACTGTTAGCCTAAAATTCTACCACTAATAAAAAATGCCCTTTAAAAATTAAGGAATACAAAATGTGGTACAGCTGCTATTGAAAACACTAAAATAGTTCTCAAAAAATTAAAAATAGAATTACTATATGATCTAGCAATTCCAATTCTGGGTCTATAACCAACAGAATTGAAAGCAAAGACTTGGAGAGATATTTATAAACCCATACTCACAGCTGCATTATACACAAGAATTAAAAGGAGGAAGCAACCCTAGTGTCCAATGAAAGATGAATGGATAAACAAAATGTGGTACATAATACAATGGAGTATTATTCAGTCTTACAAAAGAGAGGGAATTCTTCCTTTTTTTTTTCTTTTTTTTTTTTT
>VBSM01002608.1:117772370-117787542 GCA_008086735.1 Cheirogaleus medius | reverse complement strand
TGAGTGAGATGTGCAACATTTTGGGGATGGTCATGCTTGAGGCTCTGCCTCAAGAAGGGAGGGGGGCATGGGCAATATACATAAGCATAATATCTGTACCCCCATACTATGCTGAAATAAATAAATAAATAAAAATAATAAAATAAAATAAAAGAATCAACAGATAGCCAAAAAACCAGAATAAGAACTTATCAGAAAAAAAGAAAAACCCAGCAAGCATCAGACTTCTCCACAGCAACACTGAACACCAGAAGACAAGAATACTCAAGGAAATAAAATATGTGCCAAGAATTTTAAATTATAAAATCTACAGAGCAATCATTCTGAATGCACAATAACTCAAAAAGTACTGTTCACATAAGTTCTTCCTAAGGCAAAAACTAGAGAAAGAATTCAAGCCAAACTAGATGACGGGAAACTTAAGCAAAAAAGACTAACAGCAAAAAGTGAACATATTTAACTGCAACTCTAAGACAAAAACAAGGTCAGATTAAGAGTGATAAAATACAGTATATAAAGAGAGTATGTAAAAATTATATAACTAACAAAAAAAGAGAGGATAGTAGAATAAGTTAGTCAACTGGTTGGTCAATTGCCTCATACCAGTAACTGGGAGTCAAAGCTAAGCAGATCAAGTACAGGTCTACAATCCCTTATCTAAAATTCTTATGGCAGAAATGTTTCATACCAAATTCTGCAGATTTTAAAAAGCAAATATAGTGCATCTGTCATATGCTACTTATTAAGTGAGATCTTAAGAAGCATTCTATAATCAAACACATTAGTGTTTCAACAGCAAAATGTAGGAATATCCACACAAGTGGCAAATATTAATATAATGACTATCAATATCTCATGTCAACTCACGTCAGGTTTTATTGCCAAATGAATTCAGGCACGCTTTGACAACAAATGATTTTTAGATCCTTTGAGAATTGGGGATTGCAAATGAGAGATTATGGGCCAAATGAAGTATACATGACTACAAAATAAAACACCGAGATAATACTATTGACTAACATTTAGTGGCAAGGGAAAGGAGAGGGGGAAGGTACAAAAGTAAGTTTTATTGTTGCTCTTGGGTGAGGAATCAATAAATACTACCTTTTAAAAAAGAGGGGAAGAAAAGAAGGGACTGAGAATATAATACAAATAAATCAAATAATAAAAATTATATTTTTTTAAATTAAAAGAAAAAAAGGAGGCTTCATAGCATTATCTTCCCTCTCCCCGCCCTTAAAAATTCTTTCACTTGATTTTTTTTATTTCTTTGAGACAGGGTCTCTCTCTGTTACCAGGCTGGAGTGCAGTGACCTGATCATAGCTCAGCGTAACCTCAAATTCCTGGGCTCAAGCAATCTCCTGCCTCAGCTTCCCAAACAGCTGGGGCTATAGACATGTGCTACCATGCCCAGCTAAATTTTTTTAGTTTTTGTAGAGACAGAGCTCTTCCTATATTGCCCATGCTGGTCTCAAACTCCTGCCCTCAAGTGATCCTCCTGCCTCAGCCTCCCAAAGTGCTGGGATTACAAGTTTGAGCCACCATTCCCAGCCATACTAAATTATTTTTAAATGAAGACTACAGTGCTCTAAATTCCCAAGTTAACTACACTTGCAAAATGAATTGCTGATGAGCATAAAAGTCACAAGGGGGCAGCAGAGCCCAAAGAGTGTCTTCTGAAAGGTGGTTAAAACTATAAAGTACTTGCAAAGCTACTGTCTTCAACTGCTAAAAACATTTCAGACATTCACCAACTAATCTGTAAAATTTGCTTCTAAGACACTCATTATATTACTTTATAATTATCTTAATTTTTATTCTGAAATAATTTCACTTTGCAAAGAGAACTCCTGTACAGCCTTTAAGCAGAATTCACCAATTCATAACATTTCTGCCATATTTCTTTTTATCACTTTCTACATATATATGTATATGTATGTTTATTTTCCTAAACCATTTGTAAATAGGTTTCATATATTGTGTCTGTAAAACTGCAATGTGTACTTCCTCTCTTACATAAAATTACAGTCTAGTTTTCAAATTTAAGAAATTTACACTGATATAATTATAATCTAATCCACAGTCCAAATTTCAATTTTGTCAATTGTCCCAATAATGTTCTTTAGAGCATTTTCATTTATTTCCTCCTATAAAGTATCCAGTCCAGGATCATGTATTATATTTTATCATCATGTCTCTTCAGTTTACTTTCATCAAAACTAGCAGTTCTCAAAATTTGTGAACATAAGACCACTTTATACTATTAAAAATTACTGAGGACCCTAAAGAACTTTTGCTTTTATGAATTATATATATCAATATGTACTATTTTATGGGCCAGAGCCAGGCACAGTGGCTCACATCTGTAATCCCAGCACTCTGGAGGCCAAGGCAGGAGGATCACTTGAGGCCAGTAGTTTAAGAACAGCCTGGGCAATATAGTGAGACTCCATCTCTAAAAAAAATTTAATTAGAAAAAAAAAATTAGTTGGGCATGGTGGCATGCACCTATAGTCCAAGCTACTCAAGAAGCTGGCCAGGAGGATCACTTGAGCCTAGAAGTAGAAGGTTGCAGTGAGCTGTGACCATACCACTGCACTCCAGTCTGAGTGACAGAGCAAGATCCTTTCTCAAAAAAAAAAAAAAAAAGTACTAATTTAGATATTAAAAATGAGTGACATCAGCAAGATCGCAGAACATGAGTTTCCAACATTCGTTCCTTCACAGAAAACATCAATTTGAACAACCATCCATTTACAAAAATACCTTAGGAATCCAGGTGATAGATTACAGTACCTGGATGGAGCCTAAAAATAAGAAAATACTCATTGAAAAAAGTATGAAACACAGTTTCACATTACCCATGATTTCTTTCACCCACCCATATAAATACAGCTTGAGAGAGATGCCTTCCACATAGAGAAATAAGAATGAAGTAAGTATCCAGCTTCACCAGAGACCCCACCACCAGGCCTAGTCCAGTGAATCTTGGTGTCAGGTCAGCCACCATGTACACAGGCTCCAGACCAGCCATTGTGATGTGATGCTCCAGGCATGCCCCTTCAGCCCCAGGCTCCACACCTGCCCCTTCTCTGGTGCCAGGCCAGCCCCCATAGAACCAGGCTCCAGGCCCACCTGCATGGTCCCGGGCACCAAGCCCACCCATGGATCCAGACACCAGGATTGCCCCAGCACCAGTCAGTCCCTTTGGATCCAGACTTCAGGCCCACCCCAGTAGAACCAGTTAGTTGCCAAGCCTAACCCAGTGAGCGGATCTAAGCACCAAGTTAACCCCTGTAATCCCAGAATCCAGGCCCACACCAACATTCAGGCAACAGGACTGGTCTTGTGAACCCAGGTATCAGGAATGTCCACCTACTGACCCAGGAACCACCTCTACGCCCTCCAGAAACAAGCCCACCTTTGCACCCCACAAGCCAGGCTGCCCAGAATCTCTGGATAGGATGATTAGTGATGAACTTGCCCTGTAGAAGCCAGCCTATAATCCCATCACTTTGTGAAGCTGAGGCAGGAGGATCACTTGAGGCCAGCAGTTTGAGACCAGCTTGAGCAATATAGTCAGATCCTATGTCTATTGAAAAACAGAAAAATTAGCCAGGCATGGTGGCACACACCTGTAGTCCCAGCTACTCGGGAGGATGAGGCAGGAAGATCACTTGAGCCCAGGAGTTTGAGGTTGCAGTGAGCTATGATGATGCCACTGCACTCTAGCCGGGGTGACAGAGCAAGACTCTGTCTCAAAAAAAAAAAAAATTCTGCAAATGTTCACAGGAGCTTTATTCATTAATAGCCAATGAAGAGTTCTTTCTCCTTTTGACACCAACCAAATATGTGGTATCTTTTCCAATACCAATTTTCTGACACCCCCCTCCCAGTTTAATAATTCACTAGAATGACTCACAGAACTCAGGAAAGCCCTTTACTGTTACTTATTTACTATTTTAAGTATACAACTCAGGAACAACCAAGTGGAACAGATGTATAGGATAAAGTATAGGGAGGAAGGGGATGTGTGGAGCTTCCATGCCACCCTCCCAGCACCTCAATGTGCTCACCAACCTGGAAGCTCGCAGAACCCTACCCCTGTAGGGTTTTTATGGAGATTTCATTCCATAAGCATAATAGCTTAAACCATGAGCCACTGGTGACTGGATTCAATCTCTAGCTCCTCTCTCCTCCCCAGAGGTTAAGGGGAGGGGTTCAAAGTCACAACCTTCTAATCTAGGTGTGGTCTTTCTGGCAACCAGCCCTGAAGCTATCTAGGAACACACCAAGAATCATCTCATTAGCAAAAAGTCAGATATGGTTGAAAGAGGCTTGTTACGAATAACAAAAGATTCTTGCTTTCCCCCATCACTTACGAAATTCCAAGTATTTTAAGAGATCTGTGCCAGGAACCAGGGACAAAGACCACAATTAATGCAATTATTATGCCATAGCCAAAAACTAGAAACATCCTAGATGTCCTTCAACAGGTTAATGGTTAAAAATCTGTGGTACATCAATATCATGGAGTACTACTCAGCAATAAAAAGGAATAAACAATTGATACAACTGGATAAATTTCCAGAGAATTATGCTGAGCAAAAAAATTCCAAAACCAAAAGATTACCTCATAGGATCTTATTTATACAGAAGTTTTGAAATGATAAACTTTCAAAAATGGAGACAGATTAGTGGTTGCCAGGGGTGGAGGTAGGAAAGCAGGGAGGTGGATATAATTATAAAAGGGCAATACAAGTGGTGAATTATGGTGAATAACCTGTTCAGTATATTACACACAAATGATTACATTAAAACTATATAAATTTGAATAATATTGGTGTAGTGTATCAATGTCAATATCCTGGTAGTGATATTATACTATGGTTTTACAGAATGTTGCCATTGAGGGGAATTAGGTAATGGGTACATGAATCTATTATTTCTTACAACTGTATATGAATCTACAATTATCTAAATAAAAATTTCAATTAACAAATCAATACTACGTATCTAAAGAAAATTCAGATAATATTTTTATACTTTTGAGGTAAGGAAGGCTCTTCTAAGAGCCATGAAATTCATAAAATTCAGAAACTACAAAGAAAAAGACTAATAGATTTTACTGCAATAAAACATTACATTTCTGGATAAAAATGTGCAACAAGAATTAGGCGAAAAAACAAAAGACAAAATGGGAAAATGTATTTGTAAAAATAAAAAATTAATATCCATGATATATAAGAATTCCTACAAATCAGTAAGTAAAACCAAACAACGCAATGGGGAAAAAAATGGACAAAGTTTATCAGTTTCCAATTTACAGTAGAGGAAATAAAATTGGTCAATATACATAAGAAAAGATGTTCAACTGCTCTGATCATTAGGGAACCGCAGATGAAAATAATCATCAGGCACTATACATGTATTCACAGGCACCAATAAATGTCAACTTTCTCTCCCTCTTGCCTTTAAGCTTTGCCAGAAAACTCAGTGTTTTGGATGCTGCATGTGTATATGCCCCAGCAGTGCCTAGAACATAGTGGGGACTCAATAAATATTTGTTGGATGAATGAACAAATGTGGTTTCTTAAAAGTCAGGAGCAAAAAAAAAAGCTGGGTAGAAGACTCCAAAAGTCCATCCCTCCACAAAAGCAACAAATAAACAGGCCAAATGGTCAGAATCAACTCTCAAAATTCTTGATACTAATCAAAAGCTTCCAGTGTCCAAGAAAAAACAGCTAAGTGTAAGGAAATCTCTGCCAAATGATTAGCTGACCATTAAACTAATGGAACAGAGGCTTCAGTGGCCACATATAAAAATACAGACTTTACCAAATCAGTTCAGAAATATCACTAAACAAACAACTACAACAAGCAGCAACAACAAACACTGGGGAAAAGGGAGAATCTACAGGCATACCTTGAAGATATTGCAGGTTCAGTTCCATACCACTTCAATAATACAAATATCACAAAAAGCAAGTTATACAAGTATTTTGGTTTTCCAGTGCATATAAAAGCTATGTCTATACTATACTGTAATCTATTAAGTGTGCAACAGCATTATCTCTAAAAAAAAAAAAAGTATATACTTTAATTACAAATACTTTATTGCTAAAAAATGCTAACAATCATATGAGCCTTCAGCAAGTTGTAATTTTTTTTGCTGGTGGAGGATCTTGCCTCAATATTGATGTCTGCTGACTGATCAGGGCAGTGGTTGCTAAAGGTTGGGATGGCTGTGGAAATTTCTTAAAATAAGACAACAATGAAGTTTTCCCTTATAGATTGACTCTTCCTTTCACAAAAGATTTCTCTGTAGCATGCAATGCTGTTTAACAGCATTTTACCCACAATAGAACTTCTTTCACAACTGTAGTCAGTCGTCTCAAACCCAGCCACTGCTTTATCAAATAAGTTTATGTAATTTTCTAAATCCTTTTTGTCATTTCCACAATGTTCACAGCATCTTCACCAGGACTATATTCCATCTCAAGAAACCACTTTCCTTGTTCATCCATAAGATGTAAATCCTCATCCTTTAAAGTTTATTATGAGATTGCAGCAATTCTGTCACATTTTCAGGTTCTAATGCTAGTTCTCTTGTTAGTTCTACCATATCTGCAGTTACTCCACTTAAGCCTTGAACCCATCAAAGTCATCCATGAGGGCTGGAAATTAACTTCTTCCAAAATCCTGTTAATGTTGATATTTTTACCTCCTCCATGAATCACAAATGTTCTTAACAGTATTTAGAATGATGAATTATTTTCAGAAGGTTTTCAACTTACTGTGCGCAGATATATCAGAGGAATCACTATCTATGGCAGCTTTATAGCCTTATGAAATGTATTTCTTAAATAATAAAACTTGAAAGTCAAAATAACTCCTTGATCCATGGGCTACAGAATTAGCAGGTATGAAAACAATACAAATCTCCTTGTATTAATACATCTTCATCAGAGCTCTTGGGTGACTAGGCGCATTGTCATAGAACAGTAATATTATAGTTTGAAAGGAATCTTTTTTGGGCAGTAGTTCTAAGCAGTGGGCTTAAAATATTCAGGCTGTAAACAGATGTGCTGTCATCTAGGCTTTGTTGTTCCACTCATAGAACACAGGCACAGTAGATTTAGCATAATTCCTAAGGATCCTAGAATTTTTGGAAAGGCAAATGAATGCTGCCTTCAATTTAAAGTCATCAGCTAGCTGCATTCGCCCCTAACAAGAAAGTCGGCCTGTCCTTTGAAGTCAGGCATTGACTTCTCCTCTCTAGCTATGAAAGTCCTAGATAGCATCTTTTGTCTACATTGAAAATCTGTTGTTCAGTAGCCACATTTATCAATGATCTTAGCTAGATCCTCTGGATAACTTGCTGCACCTTCTACATGAGCACCTGCTGCTTCCCATGCACTTTTATGTTACAGGGACAGCTTCTTTCCTTAAACCTCATGAACCAACCTCTGCTAATTTCAAACTTTTCTTCTGTAGCTTCTTCATCTCTCTCAGCCTTCAGAGAATTGAAGAGTTAGGGGCTTGCTCTGGACTCAGCTTTGGATAAAGGGAATTTTGTAGTAGGTTTGATCTTCTATCCCGATCACCATATCACCAATGAAGCTATTTCACTTCCTTATCATTCCTGTGTTCACTGAAGTAGCACTTTTAATTTCTTTCAAGAACTTCTTTGCATTTAGAACTTGGCTAACTGGCCCAAGGGGCCTAGTTTTTGGCTTACCTCTGCTTTTGATGTGCCTTCCTCACTAAGTATAATCATTTCTAGCTTTTGATATCAAGTGAGAGACATGCAACTCTTCCTTTCACATGAACACTTAAAAGAGGCCATTGTAGGGTTATTAATGGGCAAATTTCAACACTGAGTCACAGGGAATAGGAAGGCTTAAGGAGAGGGAGAGAGATGGAGGAACAGCCAGTGGGTGAAGCAGTGAGAACACATGTAACGTTTATCGATTAAGTTTGCCATCTTATGTGGGTACAGTTTGTGGCACCCCCAAAACAAGTATAATAGTAATATCAAAGATCATTAATCACAAATCATAACAGATACAATAATAATGAAAAAGATTAAAAGATTGTGAGAATTATCAAAATGTGACACAAAAACATGAAGTGATCACATGCTGTTGGAAAAAAGGTGCCAACGGATTTGCCTGACACAGGGTTGCCACAAATCTTCAGTTTCTAAAAAATGCAACATCTGTGAAATGCCATAAAATGAAGTACAATAAAATGAGGTATGCCTGTAATTTCCAAAGTTACCATATTATCATATTTAAAATGTCTGGTTTTCAATAAAAAATTATAAGCATACAAAAAAACAAGAAAATATGGACCATACATAGAAATTTCTGTTAATGTTTTTTTTAAAAGAAATTAATAGAAACTGTCCCTGAGGAAACCAAAAGACAGGGGACTTACTAGACAAAGACTTTAATCAACCATTTTAAATATGCTCAAAGAGCTAAAGGAAACCACAAATAAAGTCCTAATGGGAACCCTGAGAACAATGTCCCACCAAATAGAAAATATCAACAAAGTGATAAAAAAAATTATAAAGTAGAACCAAATAGAAGTTCTGGAGTTAAAAACTACAATAATTGAAATGAAAAATTCACTGGAGGGCTTCAACAGCAAATTTAATTAGACAGAAGAAAGAACCAGCTAGTTTGCCAACAGGTCAAATGAGGTTGTCAATTCTGAGTAGCAGAAAGAAAAAAAAATGAAGAAAAATGAAAGAGCCTAAGAAACCCATGGAACACTATCAAGCATATCAACATACACATAATAATAGCTCCAGAAGAAAGAGAGAGAGAAAGGAGCAGAAAGAATATTTGAAGAAATAAAGGCCAAAAATTCCCCAAATTTGATGAAAGACATGAATATACACTTCCAAAAAGTTCAACAAACTCCAAGTAAAATAAACTCAAAGACATCCATGCCAAGGCATATTATAATCAAACTGCCAAAAGACAAATACAAATATACATTCTTGAAAGCAACAAGGGTAAAGCAACTTATTGCATACTAAGGATCCTCAATAAGATTAATAGCCAATTTCTCATTAGAAATCATGGAGCCAAAAGACAGCAAAATAATATATTTAAAATGCTGAAATTAAAAAAACATTAAGCAAGAATTCATTATCTGGCAAAATTATCCATCAAAATAAAGGGGAAATTAAGACATTCCTTAATAAACAAAAACAGAGAATTCATCACTAGTAAACTTGCCCTACAAGAAACACTGAAGGGAGTCCCTCAGGCTAGAATGAAGAAACACTGAACAATAACTCAAATCCACATAAAGAAATAAAGAACAATGGTAAAGGTTAACTATATACGTAAATATAAAGTTCAGTATTAATGTATTTCTGACTTGTAACTCATCTTTTCTCCTATGATTTTAAAAACAACTGCATAAAACAATATGCATCTATGCTGGAAGGCATATAATATATAAAGATGTAATTTATGACAACAACAACAGAAAGGCTGAATGGAGCTATGTAGGAGGAACGATTGTATATACTATTGAAACTAAGTTGGTACCAAACTAGATTATCATAAATTAAGATGTTAATTGTAACCCCCAGGAAAACCACTAAAAAATAAGTTAAAAATATACAGTAAATGAAAAGAGGAGGGAATCCTCTTTTGATACACTAGAAAATACCTATCTACCAAAAAAGAAGATGGTGATGGAGAAAACCAAGTAACAAAAAATGTATAAGACATATAAGACAAATAGCAAAATGGCAAAAGTAAGTCTTTCCTTATCAGCAATTACAATAAAGAAAAATGGACTAAACTCTCCAATTAAAAGGCAGATAATGACAGAATAGATTTTTTAAAAATAATAACATGATCCAACTACATACTGTCTATAAGAGATTCACTTTAAATCCAAAGACACAAATAGATTGAAAGCCAAAGGATGGAAGAAGATATTTTATGTAAACAATAACCAAAAGATTAACTAAACAAACCAAAAGAGATCTAAAACTGGACAAACAAAGCTTTAAGACAAAAACAGTTGCAAGAGAAAAAGGACATTATATAATGATAAAATAACCAATCCATTAAGAAGATACAACAGTTATGAAAGACAAACAGCATAATAGTAGTATCTTCATAATCTCTATTTTAGAGGTCAAAAAAACTAGTACTCAAACCCTAGTCCACATACTGCTCCTTCTAGAATAATGTACTATCTACAATAGAAACAGAATCAACTCTTTGGTACTTTAATAGGTAGCAAATAATGTGTTTTATACTAATTAACAACAAAGTGTCATTTTATATATTGGCAAGGAGGCCCCAGTTGATCTTTAGCCTATTTATGCCAAAGTCATCCTTTCAATTCAGAAAGGGAATAGATTAAACAACACATTCAAGACAAGAACTATAAACCATGACTAAGATTTGCTATTAGTCATCTCCTAATCCTTCTGAACACGTCACTTCTTTGAGTTAAAGGCTGTCATACTTAAGTAAAATTTTTCCCATAATGTCATGTTTCAGAGGAAAGTTAAAAACACGAAGGAGTTCCAAAATGTATTTTCTTGAAGTTGTTAGTTTTCTAAATAGTGTTATAGTTCAAAAATATAATACTGTAAACAAATTAAATAGTAAAAAAAAAAGCAGGATAAAAAATGTGTGTACCTGTCTAAATTTTAACATAATATTAACATATAGAGTGAATATATAGTATAATATAAATGTTATAATATTTATAATAACAATAACTAATGTTTACTCCATGTTTACTACTTATAAAGGACTATTCTAAATACTTTTCATGTATTATCCTGCTTAACCTCAAAATCACCTCCATGGTATAGGGTAATAATATTATCATGATTTCACAAAGACACTGAGTCACAGGCAAAATAAATTATTTACCCAAGTTACAAAGCTAGTGAATAGAGCCATGATTAAGGTGTAAGTATATAGACTAAGAATCCCCACACTCATCCACTTCTCTATCTGCCACTGTATTAAAAAAGTAAATATACTATACATATTTTATAAATGTATATAACTTGCTGCCCCCATTCAAAATATACATATAACTTATAAATACATTTTATGTTATATATACACTAATTTATATATACGTATGCATGTGTATGTGTGCAGTTTTCAACTACAAAGAAAACATGTTAAAAATGTAAAAAACATTGCTAAGCAAATATGCTAAAATATAAGTACTATAATGAGTTTATGAATAGAGTTTTGTTTCATTTTAGGTTTTTCTAAATATTTGCACATTTACATAAATAAGCATTACAGTGGCAACTATTTTGGCCAGACCCCACCCGCCATGCCAACTCTCTCTGGCAAAAGACCACATCGCCTTCGGCCACAAAAGTAAACATGGGACCAAATTTGGGCCAAGTATAATATACCATGTCCCTAAGGACATAAGAATTAGACTATAGTCTAAGGGGTGGGAAATCAGATTCTTTTCCCAAGATTTTAATAACTGAAACTAGATAAAAGCCCTTTTCCTCTTTGGTCTCAGAGACATTATAATGGAATCCTAGGGTTGCCAGTGTCATATCCCTTGTGGCATGGATAAAGCCTGTCTATTTTAGGACAGGATGAAGACAATCCGGGACAGAATAAACAAGAGGTGGGAGTTGAGAGGAAAAGAGAGAGAATTCCTTTTTGCAGTCTTACCTAACACCAGCTTCACTCTATGCTTTGAGATGCTTGGTATAAGCTGACAAATTAAACTTTTTTGCTTAATTCACACTGAGTTTCTGTCACTTACAACCAAGGAGTCCTAACCACTACAAACATATGTTACTTTCATAATCAGAAAAGCAGGCAAAACATATTTCTATAATATTGATATGTTTTTTAAAATGATTTGTAGGTAACAAGTTATATAATTAAAATACCAACTCTAAGAGAAAAGGAATAATAGCTTAATAAAAATTAAAACATATCTGTAATACAACGGACTTTCTAAATTTCCAAATGTCCTTAGGCCAATAAAATCAAAACAAGCAAAGAAATAATTTCTTTCACTAGAGTAAAATAGGATTAGAACAAGTCTTCTATCAGTTTACAAAATAACCTGATTATGCAGGAACTTCTTACAGCATTTGTTGTTGTTATTGTTCTGTTTTTTTCCTTCTATGTATCTTCAGAACAATATATGTAGGATGAAACTGCTTTAGATAAACCTGAAGAATTCAGTCCCTCAACACGTTATATCTAAACCTTGAAGAGCTGCTATATATTCTTAGTTGCATTCATGTCACTTGGCAAACTGACAAAGGCTTCCTTCAATAGATACTATACGTAGCAGAGTAAATAACAGGAAAGGGAGTAAAATCTAATTCTAAAGTGACTATTTTTCACTTCAAAATACCTCTGTAGGCTATCTGATACCAAATTTCATTGAGTCGAGGGCAATATTTGATGTCTTTGCATTATCTAAAAAAGAGAAAGTCAATGAAAGCAAAGAATTGGCCCCAGCTATAACTATTCTTACAATGACATTTCCTCCCCTGTAACAGCTCAAATTACAGAAAATCTGAGGTTGCTTTTAAGTATTAAACAGGACAAGGAAATAAGGTATTGCAACTGGTTAGATATAAAACAAAACAAAATTAAAAAAAAACAATAACAAAAAACTCCATTTAAATCACTGTTAGTTGAGTTTTCAGACATTTTTATTTTGTTTTAGTTATAGGTGACCAAATTCCTACCTCAATTACAACTCTCAAACTTTCTAATAACTATTGGCAGATTAATCTTTTATCATAAAGCTCTGGCCATGCTACTCTTCTGTCTCTTGAAGGAAAAAAAAATACCAAATCCTGAATCCATATTGAGGATTCTAAATAAAATATAAACTTCTGAGCTTAATAGTCTAGTACACAATATTACCCTAGTATTTCTATCTTTTTTTCATACTATTTCTCTCCATAAGGTTTCCTCTTCTCTAAGCAATCTGAATCTTTTTTATCCTAGAAATAGCCTGATTGTCAGAATGGGCTAGATTATGATACTATAACAAACAACCCCAAAATTTCAGTGGCTTAGAAACAAAGATTTACTTCTTGATGATGGTTTGTGTCCACTGTGGGTCAGTAGGAAGCTCTGCTCTACAATGTCCTCAGTCTAAGCAGCAGCCAGTTATCTAGAGCAGGAGTCAGCAAACCTCTGTAAATGGCCAGATAGTAAATATTTTCAGCTTTGTGGGACATATCATGTCTGTCACTATTATTCAGCTTTGCTGTGGTAGTACAAAAGCAGCCATAGATAATACATAAACAAATGAGTATGGCTATGTTCCAATAAAACTTTATTTACAAAAACAGGCAGCAGTCCATATCTGTCCCTCATGTCATAGTTTGCCAGAGCACTGCAGGTCACTATGGCAGAGTTAAAGAAAGCATAGTGAAGGCATTGACTCCTAAACTTTTAATTGGAACTGGTTCATGTCACTTCAACTCACATATAATCGGCCAGGGCAACTCACATGGCCACACCTAATTTCCAAGGGGAAAAGATATACATACAATCATAACATGTACCTAAGAGGAGAAAAGAAATATTGAGTGGATAATCCTAATAAATATCATGAAGTATATTTTCTTGATCACTTTTTATTTCCTCCTCCTAGAATACCTACTCTCCTTTCTCTACAAGTCCAAATCCTAGCAGTTCCTCAAAACTCAGTTCAAATGTCACCATCTCCAAAACCTTTGCCTCTCTCTCATCAGCTTTCAAAGCACACTTGCCTAACCTTTCTTATGTCAAATGTTTTCTACATTAACAAGTTCAACTGGATAGATACCATGTGTTATTTATCTTGGTATATTCCACAGGGCTCAGGACTATACCTTACAATACTTGTTGGATGAATGAAAGTTACCACTGGTTTCTCTGTTTTGATGGCTTAAGGGTTTGAAGCAGTTTGGTCACAATGAACTGTAAACCAAAACAACTACCTAACAACCTTAAATGTATTACATATTACTGGAAAGTGAGTCCTTCAACTTGTACTTATTTTTGTATTACCTATCTCTTTACACGTTGCTATAGCTGTTATTGTTTGGGGCTTCGCATTAGAGTTATGAGTGGATTGCACAACACAAATACAGTAAGAGTATATTGGGTTCATCTGGGTACTAATTTTATCAGTGGGTTTTAGACCTTTAAAAGTTTTCTTTTGCATATTAGTGTTTTGTTTTTTTTTTAATTTCAGATTAAAGAACTCCCTTTAGCATTTCTTGAAAGAAGGGTCTGGTGGTGGTGAATTCTCTCAGCTTTTGTCTGAGAAATACTTTGTCTCTCCTTTAAATTTGAATGACAATTTTGCTGGATACCATATTCTTGGGTGGCAGCCTTTTTCTTTGAGCATTTTGAAAATGTTATTTCACTCCCTCCTGGCCTAGTATGGTTTCCACTGAGAAGTCATAGCCAGGCGAACTGGAGCTCCTTTACAAATAATTTACTTTTTATCTCTTGCTTCTTTTAGGAACCTCTCTTTGTCCTTGACCTTTGAGAGTTTGATTACTATATGCCATGGGGTAGTCTTATTTGGGTTGAATTTGTTTGATGTTCTAAGACCTTCCTGTACCTGAATATGTATATCTTTCTCAAGTCTTGGAAAGCTTTATTATTATTACTTTGAATAAACTTTCTGTGTTCCCTGCTCCTGCTCAGTTCCCTCTTGAATACCAATAATTCTCAGATTTGGTTTGTCGTGTTCTTTTTAGATGGGGTCCTGCTGTTGCTCAGGCAGGTCTTGAACTCCTGGGCACTAGGGATCCTCCCAACTCAGCCTCCTGAGCAGCTAGGACTACAGACATGCACTACGGCACCCAACTAAATTTGGTCTTTTGAGGTAGTTTTCTATATCTTTTCTTTGTTCTTTTTTCTCCTCTGTGAATTTTCAAATATCTGGTCTTCAAGCTCACTGACTCATTCCTCTGCTTTGTTCCTTCTGTTGAGAGCCTCTAAAAAGTTCTTCAGGCTGGGCGTGGTGGCTCACGTCTGTAATCCTAGCACTCAGGGAGGCCTAGGCGGGAGGATCGCTCGAGGTCAGGAGTTCAAGACCAGCCTGAGCATGAGTGAGACCCATCTCTACTAAAAATAGAAAGAAATTAGCTGGACAACTAAAAAT
>VBSM01002608.1:117756537-117772270 GCA_008086735.1 Cheirogaleus medius | reverse complement strand
CTAACAATATCTGTATCCCCATAATATAATGAAATAAAAGAAAAAAAAAAGAATTCTTGGTCAGTGAGCTCACAAATCACCATCTCGTTAGGGTCAGTTACTGGATATCTACTTTGTCCTTTTGGGGAGGTCATGGTTCCCTGATTGCTGTTGTTTCTTGTGGATATACGTCTATGTCTTTGTATTGAAGGATCAGTTATTTATTCCTTTCTCTATCCAACTTGGTTTCATTTTTATACAATATATTTGCTTCACTGCTTGGTCGCTGCCTCTTTTTCGGCTCTAGGTGGCACCTTAAGCCCAGGTTCGCCTCAACTCTAGTAAATGGTCAGAGCACTGCCTGTCCCAAAACGGAGAGTTCCCAAAGGGATTATCCCAGCACTGTGGGAAAGCTGGGTAAGGGATCCTGCCTAGAGGACCTGGTGAATGCTGTTAAGGTTATAATTTACTTTTAAATATAACACAAACTCCAAGAAGGTTCTGATTAAGATCCAGAAAAAGATTACTGGTCCAATTTCTGAGACATGGTACTCCAAATTCAACAGACTAACAGGAAGATGCATCCAGCCATCTGAGCCAGATAAGAAAGATGTTGAGTAAAATACTTTTTTAATACTTGTTACTCACATTTTTATTAATACTATACAAGCATGACCTTAAAGAAATAATTTATAAAAAGGATGAGATAATACCTACCTCATAGTGTTCTTATCTGATATAGCTTAATAATTTTGATACAGAATAGTAGTTATGAGCAAAGACTCCCTAGGTTCAAATCCCAGTTCCTTTGCCTACCTATGATCTCTGCATTATTCAACCCCTCTCATCTTATTTCTTCATCTGTCTCATAAGGTTGTTGTATTTAAGTGTTAAGGTGTATTGGGAGGCTGAGGCAGGAGGATTGCTTGAGCTCAGGAGTTTGAGACCAGCCTGAGCAAGAGTGAGACCCCGTCTCTACTATAAATAATAAATAGAAAGCAATTAGCCAAACAACTAAAAATAGAAAAAATTAGCCGGGCATGGTGGTGCGTGCCTGTAGTCCCAGCTACTCGGGAGGCTGAGGCAGGAGGATCACTTGAGCCCAGGAGTTTGAGGTTGCTGTGAGCTAGGCTGACGCCACGGCACTCTAGTCCAGGCAACAGAGTGAGACTCTGTCTCAAAAAAAAAAAAAAAAAGAGTTAATGTGTAAAACTGCTTAGAATAGAGACTAGCACAAAGACCTAAATAAATGTTAATTGTTGTTATTATTAAAAATACCTACTACAAATACGGGTGTGAAATTGAATGTAAAGGCTAGTCATTTAGCCTGTGCATAAGCCTGGCAAACTACATAGCATTGACATTTCAATTAGCAATGTTCTGTAATGTTCTTAACAACATATATCCTTCAGGAATATCAACAATCTCCCATATTCCCAGTTCTACCACTAGCAGAACCCTGAGCAACTTATGACCCCATTCTTTGCTTTCAGTTTTCTCCTTAGATCCTCAGGTCAGCTTTTTCTCTAGGATCCTGGAATGAGTCATAACCTCCCCCATTGAATTCCTGATTTAGGTTCTTTCATGGGCTGTGTCTGGCTGATTTTGGGTGTGGTGCCATGTTTGGCACCATCTCTTCTGAGAACGCTGATGTCGTGGAATTCAGCTGCATTCTGGCTGATTTACCCTGTAATTTTCCACTGTTTCTTTAAAGGAATGGGCAAAAGCACAAAACATAACTACAAGTTCTACACTTAACACTGCTGAGCTGCCTAAAATCCCAAACTAAGACCTTTGTCAACTATATTCTAAAAATTAATATTGACAAGTCCCACCTAGACTGCCAATCATGTGGTGTTTAAATAATTTATCCAACCATAAAATGGTAAAATCAATGTTTTTCACCTGAGATTCCTAATTCAAATGTACTGTTACCACATTAACCCGAAAATAAGGTGTTTTTTTTAATTCCAATATACAAAGACACACATTCAGCTTCATACCTGCTTCACACCTCCTCTACTATTATGTCACTTTGGGCAAATTATTAAAATTTAACTTATCTGAACCTCGCTCTCCTCAGCTATAAAATAGGAATACTAATACCTACTATAGCGTTATTATTATAATGCAATCATTATTATTAAACAGGCAAGCGTGATGCATCTAGCTCCAAGTAATAAATGTTTCTTTCTACCCTTCCTCTGCCTACTTCATCCCCACCCCCAGGCAATATGTGATGAAAAAGATTTGTGAGAGAGACTATGTGTGGCTGGTTTTGGGGGGCACAGTTTGGAGACAATGGAGTTCTTGACAACTCTGAGTTGAATGTGAATTTATATCAGTCTCCGACTTCATCATTTTTAGCTATATCTCCCAAGTTTCTAAAAGATGGCTCTGATTACATTAATATATTTGTATCATGATTAATTTTAATATTAGAAACAAAACTGGTTCATTTTATGACTGAGAAGGCAAAATGTTCTACCTTTCAGGCAAAATGTAAAAATTAAGAGAACTACTAACTGATGACACCAAACTTAAATTTTCTCCCAACTAAATAATAAAAAAAAATGACGTATAAAGGGAAAAATGTCTATAGATATAGTAAATATAACAAAATGTGAATAATCAATTATTGAATTTAGGTTGTTCTTTCAATTTTTCTTAATAACAAGTTTGTGCAGCAGAGGGCATAGGGGACAGAACTTGGCGCACTCATATACTAACACTATCAGAGTACAGAAAAATAAATAATTTACTGTTTACAGCATCTAATTAATAGAAAACAAAACCTCTCTGATTTTTTTCCTTTCTTTATAAATTTTACCAAGTCTTCTATCAATCTACCTAAATGCTCATAGAGCCTCCATCCTATAAGGCTGCAACACTCAGAGGAATGGGATAGGGCTGATTAGGAAAAGGAGTTCTCATCTGGCAGCCAGAAATCCCTCTGCTCTCTAAATCAGTTGCAATGGATTGCTCTGAAGAGAGTATTTCCAGCCTTCACCATGAAAAACATTGCCACTCCAAGGGAACAGAAAAAACCTTTAGTAAGATAATTTTTAAATCCAAGAAGGAAAATACTGAATACAATCACATAAACCTAAGAAAAATAAAGCGGTAAGCAAAAGCAGTAAGTTGTGAGTTTCTATAACCTAAGTGGCAAAAGAGGGTCCTTTCACCTAAATAAAAATGAGAAAGAAATTCTTTATTTAGATTCCCATCAATACTTCAACTGCAGGGGAACCTAATCCATAATACGCTCTTTAATAGGGAACAAACTTAAAATAATGTAAAGATGGAGACATTTTTAAAAACTCAAAGTTTAACTTATCAAAAGGTCTCTCAACCAGTTTCTGGAATCTAAAGCAGTCCCACAAAAGCTATATTTTCAGCTTACACTGGACTCCTAAGATTTTAAAGTTAAATATAGTAAACACACCATTCCTATCTATTTTCTTTAATATGGAAAGCAAGACAAAAGTAGTCCATTTTAATCCAAAACTTCACAGTAGAAAACAAAATAAGAGTCTAGAAAATTAGACTAGGGGATTACTATTAGTACTAACAAATAACACTGCAACCTCTCTAGATAGTTTTTATTTTTTAGAGACAGAGTCTTGCTCTGTCACCCAGACTGGAGTACAGTGGCACAATCATAGCTCACTGCAGCCTCAAACTCCTGGGCTCAAGTTATCCTCTCACCTCAGCCTCTCTGGTGGCTAGGACTACTACAGTTGTATACAAAAACCATGCCTGGCTAACTTTACTTTTTGTAGAGACAGAGTCTCACTATGTGGCCTAGGCTAGTCTCAAACTCCTGGCCTGAAGCAATCCTCCTGCCTCAGCCTCCCCAAAGTGTTGGGATTACAGGCGTGAGCCACCATGTCTGGCCTTTTAAGTGGTTTTTAACAAGCTATCTAACTATATCTATATGTTAAAATAGAAAACAATACTACCCATACTGTCTGAACTGAAAATAGGCCTATTAAGAATAAATTTAATAGTATATGTTATCACTCATATGTGGAAGCTAAAAAAATAACTGAGCTCATAAAAGTACAGAGTAGAATTATAGTTATTAGAGGCTGAGAAGGGGGGAAGAGAGAAGGAGGGGAGGAGGGAGGAGGGGAAGATAGGGAGAGGTTTGTTAATGGATATAAAATTACAGCTAGAGCCCAGCATGGTGACTCACACCTGTAATCCTAGCACTCTAGGAGGCCAAGGGGGGGGGGGGTCCACTTGAAGTCAGGAGCTCCAGACCAGCCTGAGCAAGAGAGAGACCCCATCTCTACAAAAAGTAAATAAAATTGAAAAATTATCTGGGTATGGTGGCATGCATGCTTGCAGTCCCAGCTACTCAGGAGGCTGAGGCAGGAGAATCCTTGCTTGAGCCCAGGAGTTTGAGGTTGCAGTGAACTATGATGTCACCACTGTACTGTAGCCAAGGCAACCAAAAAAACTCCATCTCAAAAAATAATAAAATAAAATTACAACTAGAGGAATAAGTTCTAATGTTCTATAGCACTGTAGGATAGCAATATGGTTAACAATATATGGCTAACAATAATTTATTGTATATTTTCAATAAGCTAGAAAGGATTTTGAATGTTCTCAACACAAAGAAATGATAAAGGTTTAAGGTAATGGATATACTAATTATTCTGATTAAATTATTTCACATTGTATAAGTATTATATATCAAAATATCATCCTTTATTCCAAAAATTTTATGTACAATTATTACATGTCAACTAATAACAAAGGGAAAAATAAATTTAAAATCAAGGGCTACATAAATGCTTATTAACAAATAATAATGATGTGAGAACAAATACCTCTGGGAAGGAGTCAATACTCAAAGGATATATATCTACAATACCTAGTGGATAAGCAATCTTTGATGAAGTCATCTTTTTAACCCTTCGAGGATACTGTAAATCTGATTGCAAACTATTAAATTTGGCTTCACCACAATAAACATCAAAGGTAGTGAACGTACAATAAATCAACACGATAAAATTCAGCAGCCAACTCTATAAGGTTTTGCCTGTAATCGTGAATTCAGTGAAATTTAGATTCCAAATAATTTCCAAAAATCCGACCTTCAGCATCTTAGCCTGGACTCTGTTAAATTAGAATTAATCCTAGAGGCCTGGAATAAACTGGATTAGTTTAACCAGATTCTGTTGCATAGCCATGGAAGATGGAGCCCCTTCATGGACATGGATATAATCCAGTGTTCTTCAACAGAACTTTCTCAGGGTATATCTCAGTTAAACACTTCTGAGAGCATTTGCATGCATACTGAATAGAGACTAACAGCTATTTTCTAGCAACTTTCAAATCAAAATTAATCATTAATAACAGCACAGTGAAAAAAATCTATGCTCAAATCCCAGCTCAACCACTTATTAGGTATAGAACCATGAGCCCTATACCCAGGTATAGGACCTACCTAACTAATCTTGATGTAAACTGGTGATAATGACATCTACGCCAAAGATATAAATTAACTCTGGCTATTATAACTGAAACTGGCCTAAGGGTTATTTTGAAAATTAAATAAAATATGGCCAATTAGCATGGCATATGACACAAAGTAGCAGTAGTATCCAAATGTTTACTTGTCCTTATCATTATTTCTTGCTTTTCTTCTTATTTCAAATTCATCTACTTTATTGAACTTTATACTCCCTATCAAAAGCCTATAGCTCTAAGTCATGGTGAGAGACATAATATAATAAGGAAAATATTACATTTAGTGTTTACTATGAGTCACTCACTGAACTAAGTGCTTTATATAGTTTATCTCAATCATTATAACTTTTATAAGGTGGCTATTTTATACCAAATTACAATTAAAAAAACAACCCTGAGGCTAAGAGGTTAGATAATTTGCCCAAAGTTGCTTGGTTACCACAATCATTTTTGCTTTTGCCCTACAAAGTATCTCTCTCCAATCACTACCTTGGTTCCTTCACCCACAGGTAACGATTACCCTAAGATTTCTGGTAATCACTCCCTTGCTCATCTTCATATTTTACCACGTATGCATACATCCATAAACTATATTGGTTAGTTTTGCCTAATCTTGACTATTACACATGGGACTATTCTTTTGTATCCTTTTTTCTTTCAGTATTACATAAACAAGGAGCTCAATCCATGTTGTTCTAACTTACCTATGGTTCATCCATTTTCCTTGTTATATAACATCCTTCTGTATGAACATACCATAATTTATCAATCCTATTATTTTTGGACATCTGAACTATTTCTGTGTTTTAGATATTATGTACATGCTGTAAACATTTCCTTTACATGTAATCTGATGTAAACGCACAAGAATTTCTTTAGGACAGTGGTCTTCAAACAGACATAGACTTACACAAAGTATATACAAAGGGTACATAAAGAATACACAAAGACTTTCCAAATGTTAAATGGGCATATGGTTTTTCAAGAATCCAATTCTAGACCAGGTACAGTGGCTCACACCTGAAATCCCAGCATATTGGCAAGCTGAGGCAAGAAGATTGCTTGAGGCCAGGAGTTCAAGACCAGCCTAGGCAACATAGCAAGACCCCATCTCTACAAAAGATAAAATAAAATAAAATAAATAACCAGGCAATGGTGGCATGTGGGGTGCACCTGTAGTCCTACCTACTCAGGAGGCTGAGGCAGGAGAATTGCTTCTCAGCCCAGGAGTTTGAGGCTGTGGTGAGCTAAGATCATGCCACTGCTCTCCAGCCTGGGTGACAGAGTGAGACCCTGCCTCCAAAACAAATAAAAATAAAATAAAAAATAAAAAGAATCCAATTCCAGACCCACAACTTTCATATATACTCTTTGCTAAAACGCATATGCCTAAAAACAGGATGCACGTAATACAGAGTAACTTAACAAAATAAAGTCTTACCCCTCTGCTATCCAAAATCTTACTATCATGCATTGGTTCTGAATATAAAACTCACAGAAAGGTAAAATGCTTATCCTTAAGGGGAAAGAAGAATTGCCAACTGAGAATAATATGATAAATTATAAAATAGAGGTATACACAGGTATGTTCTTTAGAAACAAAGAAAATAAACTACTGAACTACCCGGAGGAATCGGTGAAAAAAAAAGAGATGACATTTGAAGTAGGCCTTGAAGAGTGAGTATGGCTGTCAGGGACACTCCTTGAAAACATGTCAGTGAGATACATAGATGTAAGAGGAAGTCATTGGGTAGAGCTTCAGGAAAAATTATTAAAGGAGAACAAGTCAACTAGGAGATGAGCTTCCTTTCCTCTGGTGAGGTATAGACTTGAACTAGAAAAAAGAGGGTATATAAGAAAAGAAGATGCCAGAATAATTTTTACCTAGAGTACCAAGTATGACATGAGCAAAATCTTGGTAGACAGCAGATAGAGACATATTAATAAAACAGAAGAGAAGAGAATGTTGAAGAAACTAAACTCAGTCCCAATCTTTCCATTGGAGCCATAGTGTGCCGGCTCCCACTGCTCTAAATTTCATTCCAGGAGGAAGGTGTCTGCTGGTAAAAGACCACTCCTTCATTTTGGGCACTGAGAGATAAATACAAATTTATAAACAACTAATTGCCCTCCTGGTAATCACTGCCACGCTGCTTCAGTACACTCATATTAACCATCATATAGAATAATCCTATTACATGCTACATAGAGTTGTCCTTGTTAGAAGCAACTCAATTTTGATCAAACACCAATAATTTGCCAACTGACTTTTGAGCTGGAGCTCCTGTTTGCAACCACTGTTTCTTTGTCTACGGCATCTTAAATATGCATGGCATAACACTCAACTGGCAGTCACATGGACCTCTTAGCTCAGTATCAGCTGCTCTGGAATGATACTGCCTAACTTTGAGGTGACTCTCCCTCCAGAGCTTACCAAAGTAAATATCATATAATCTTTATATTAACTCAAACAATCCTAAATGTAATCTTGAAATTTGGTGAATATTACCCAGATATTTTGGCAAGATATGGAACAAACAGGAAAAAAAATTATTCATATAAAATCCACTAATAATCAAAAATGCTTTTAATCAGTTCCTACCACTTCACAAAAATGACCTTTGTTCATTTTCTGGAGAAGGTGTTGATGGATTTTGACTTAACCTGAAGCAGATGAATAAATTCAGTGACTGTTATTTGATAAATGACCAAATAAACACTGAGTGCCTACCATGACTCATTTACTATATGTAGAAGGTGCTATAAACAAAGAATTCATAAACTGCTCAGGAAACAAATGTGAACGAATACACATGATGAGCAAATTGCTCTAACAGAAATATAAAAAGTATAAAATGTAATTTAGAAAAGAAATTAACAGAGGAGTTCTAAAAGGAAGTGAGTCAAAAAAACATCAAAGAAGAGATGTCATCTCACCTAGATCTTGAAAAAATACTAGGAATTTATCCAGTAGAGGGGAGGAGAAGATAGGAGAGAGGTGAAATTCAAAGTATAAGGATACAGTAAAGATGAAACCATAAAAGTATAAAAATACATTAACTTTTCTGGGAATAATAATTAGTCCAGTGTGGCTACATCAGTGGTTCTCAACCCTGACTAAAAAGGGGAGGAGTATGGGCACATAATTTTATATCATTTCACAGATATTTCTGAGGTACAGCCAAGTTTGAGAAACACTGGGCTAGAAACATAGATTACTAGGGTTAGGAGATGAGATTAGGGGAAAAGGAGAGCCAGAGGTTAGGCTAGCGCTAGACTGAAAAGGCCTTAAAAGCTAGGGTAGGCCCTCCCAGAACTCTCTGTGTAAACATTATTTTGGTGAAAGGAATCATATATTTCATCACATTTGGATTCTGGTTCCCCAAAAAAGATTTGAAATGTCCTTTGGAACCAAGTTTTTAAGCAGGTGAATGACAAAAAACTGTCCCTTTCTGTGGCAGTAAGAATAATGGTCCCCCAAAGATGCCCACATCCTAATCAACAGAACCTTTGAATATATTAGGTTTCATGGCAAAGGGGAATTAAGGTTGCAGGTGAAATCAAAGTTGCTAATCATCTTTGAGATAGAGCAATTATCCTGGATTAATCAGGTGGATCCAATGTAATCATAAGGGTTTTTAAAAGTGGAAGAGGAAGACAAAAGACGAGACTCAGAGAAAGAAATGTGACAATAGAAGCAGGGTCAGAGAGATGCTTTGTTGTTAACTTTAAATATGGAGGAAGGGGAACATGAGCCAGGTAAGGTTTATGGCCAATGAGGACTGAAATAAAAGTCCTAAACCCCTCCAACAGACTAATGGACCCTCCTTTGGCTAAAACCCCCAAATTTTAGAGTTCAAAGCCATGGCAAGAAGGAAGGACGATCACCATTTGCTTTCATCCCCTCACCTTACTAGTCATTACTAGATTTTATCAAACGCCAGCTTGAGAGAGCAAAAGGTGGGAAGACCCTTCCACTTAACTTCATCCAACCCTGGTGCCCTCCTCCTGTTTTTATGGTTCTGACATAAGGGCTATTTTGGACCACAAAGAGTTTCTTCTTAATAAAGTATTGCTGGCCATGGACTGGTTCTGGCCAGTCTCCTGAGGATGCACAGTTCATGAATTCATGCCCCACATTTCACCATTATACATGCAGGACCTAATAATAATGCATTTAAATGTTAAATCTCCATCCCAAAGTGATCATGGGATGTATGTTACATACATGTAAACCTAATATACATGCATGTGGGTCTCCTTCATGAATATTCACAGCTTCTCCTGTAACCTGTTGAATATGTACACTTGGTCAATACATTCAGCATAAATTCCTGTCTTACCCCTCCCTCCCTTGAAGTACCTGTCTCTAGGTTTCCCAGACTGTCAGTATAGCCAGCCTACAGGCTGTAACCTTCTATAAGAAATAAAGCCTCATTTCTAAATGTATAGGCTCTGTGACTCTGTTTCAGTTGACATCTCCAAAAGCTAGAAAAGGCAGGGAAATGGATTCCTTCCAGAAAGGAACATAGCCCTGCTGACACCTTGATTTTAGCCCTGTGAGACCCATATCAAACTTCTGAAATACAGAGCTGTAAGATAATAAATTTGTGGTGTTTTAAAAGCCACTAAGTCTGCAGTAATTTTTTAAAGCAGCCATGGAAAATTAATAACTTCCTTACTTAAAAATATAATTTCAATTTCACTAACTCAGGCCCAGCTCAAAATGTACCTCTATATCAAAGAATTAATTGCTATTTTATCTGCTTTCCTTTATAAATACACACACTTATCATATATCATAACTAGATGTTTACATAATCCTCTTCCCCACTAGACAGTGTGCTCTTCAAGAACAGGGACCATATTTTATTCATCTTTCTATCATGAACACATATTAGGCACTAAATAATTCATTTTCTTAAACAAATGAATTTCTCTCTTCACTTCTTTCATGTCTCTGTCCTCCCCTCCCTGTTCCCCCTGCACTTGCTCAGAGTCCTGATCTAAAAAAAAAAACAAAAAAACAAGAAACTATCTTCCTAGCCCATAAATCTTGGCATATTGCCAGTACACATAGGCCTTTTAGCTGGCACAACCCATATGCCTCTCAATATAGTCAAGATTTGGAGGAAAAGAGCTCCCAGACATCCCCACTGATCTCCACAGCCAGAGGAGACAGCTAGCTCAATTTGTAACCAGAGGCAATTTCACCTCGGCCTCAGGAGAGCACTCACAAAAGAGGAGGAGATAATTTATCAAGTGGGAATAAGGTTATAGTACAAAGTAAACTACCCAAAGGGGCAGAGTTAATGCTCTACAAATACACCTCAGGTTAAAGTACTTCTCAGGAGGCACAGAGTAAATTAAGCTTCTGAAAGGACTTCTAATTGAGGAAGGAGCCTTTATAAAAGGAACGGGAATAGTGAAATGGGAGTCAATGGAATAGCTTCCCCTGGAAACCCCAATATTGGGATCATCATGCCTAGGGCCAAGGGGCACCACTGCCCACTCCATCATTTTCCTTGGTTCACCCTTTCCCATACTAACCAAAGAGTATGAGTTTGGTCCTCTCCCTCAGCAAGCTTGGTCTTCTGAAGGGGAAAGGGAAGAGCTGTTTATAAAATATTCCTCAGTTTCTTGCTAAACCTCTAGCACATCCCTTTTTCTCTGATCCCTTCAGAAAAGGAAAGCACTCTAGCTAGATATAAAGAAGAACTACTATTTTTTAGTTTGGTGTGAGAAAAAGATAATAAGAGAAGATCTCTATATAGAAGAAAACAAAAGATGAAATGGTCTAGATTTTGGACCTTTTATAAGAAGAGGAGGGATAAAGTTGGAAATGGATTGGAAGGAAAAGACTTAATAAAAAATATAAATTTAAGGGCTCTCTCAAGAAATCATTCCATATAGCAACACTAGGAAAAAGTATCATCAACTCAAAGCCATACAAAACATAGCCAAAACAATATACTCTATGACAGTCAAAGTTAAGAAGAAAAGGCACCAGATTTGGGTTAGAGGATCTAGCTTAACTCCAAACTCCCCAACTAACTAAACTTTGTGATCTCAAGCAATTCGCTTCGCCTCTCTGGGCCTTAGTTTACTCTTGTATGAAATACAGAGTTTGAAATGAGCTTCAAGGATACTGCAGTCCATCCTTGCTTTTACCACCCAATCTCTGCACAGTGCTCTTAACACTATCCTCTTACTTTTTATTGTCTATGAATAAGACCATCAAGTAAATAGCCTGCATTGCCTCCCTGAACATTTGTACAGTCTAGAAAAATTAAACATCCTTCCTTTATTAGCTAAATACATAAGTAAATGGTAGGAGATTCATAATACTCCCTACTCTTGCGCCTATTTGAAAATTTGCATATTGGAAAGTTTATTACCTAGAAACCATCAGAATAAATTTTAATATACTCTGTGTATTGAAAAGAAAAAGAAAAACATGATTTATTGAAGGTAATATGTTATTCTATATTGGTTTATAATAATCTATTTTCCAATCTCAGTATTCAGTTAATCTAGAACTAAATAGTACTTATACTGAACCACAAACTGAATCAAATGTTAAATCTCGAGGAATAAATTTACCACAAGTTAAACCTATATATTTTCTAGAAATACTAACCTGGATCAAAATATTTGCCAAAATAATATTTCATTTAATTCAAGTTCTAGATTAACTGAATCTCCCGACATGTACCCATCATCCAGCTTCAATAATTATCAGCATGTGAAGAATTTTGTTTTTTCCCTACCCTCACTTCCAATGGAAAAAGTAGCCACTCAAAAAAAGGATGGTGCATCTAATTTCACTTCCTGTATTTCTAGTATTTGGGGAACAGCTGTTTTTCTTGAGAAGAAAAACATCTGACATTATGGAAAAATTACTTAAACATGATTTTTTCAATTTAAAAGTCCAGGGTACTGCAAAAGATATTCCCAATATACTATGCTCTCCTAATTTTGTCTTTATATCCCTTGGAATTAACATAGTAACTTTGACAAACTAGATATGTAAGAAATGCTTATAAACCAAACAATTAAATAAAAAAAGAACATCATCTATAAAGACCGTAAAAGTAAATTTGGCCATTTTCCATCCCAAAGATTTACCTGTTGGAAAAGACAAGCATAATACACAAGATTCTGTGTAACTCTATAGAGCAAAGAAAAATAATTCTAATTTTTATAATTCTTCATCTTCATTTATCACAAACTCATATTCACCTTACCCAAATTCAAATTGAAAAAAGAGAAGTATATAACATTTGAATACATTTTTTAGAAAGTTAAAGTCTGATCTGTAGCATGTTGGCTTAAAATAGCAACATGCTAGACATTTTAATCACTAATCAAAATACAGTATTTGGAGACTAAAAGTGCTAAATACCACATATTCGTGAGACACCAAAGTAGGTTCTAAGACTCCAGGAGAAAAGAAGTGCGAATATATATACAGTGATCAACATAGCTATTTCTCACTTTGCCGTTTTCAAATATTTGGTCCCATGGGTTCCCATAAATCATAACAAATTCCATTATTTCAGCAAATAGTAACTAAAGTATTTCATATCATACATTTAAGTTTTAAAGACTAAGTCACAATAGATAGGGAAACAGGCCAAAGCAACACCATAATTACTCATGAAAGCATATAGACGATGGTAAATATCATACACATATAAAGTTCACTAATATCTCAGTAACATAAAAGCCTGTGCAATTAGGTAACAAAAAGAAGTTGACAGTAATATAAGATAACAACAATAAATTTATTCCCAGGTATTATTATATGTAGTCATTTGGCCTAAAGTTCAACATCATTTAAAACATGTTATAAATTAAAGTTTAAAATGTATTTTAATGTCAAAATGTATGCAAAAGAAACTGTATTTTTAAAATGTTTATTAAAAGAATAAACTTTTTTTGAAGAAATAGGAAAACCAAAACAAAACACCTATTTCTAATATAGAAATGACATAATCATTTAGAATTCAAAGTAACTCAAAATTTAAAAATTGTATGAACATTAAAATTAAGAATATAATAAGAACCCAAAAAGAACTTATAAAATAATTTATTTTAAAAATTAAAATGTATAACTGTATATTTTCAAAAGTCTGTGAAGAATAAAATATACAGCTTTTACCGATCACTTATGCCTGGCATTCTTCTAAGCTCTACAAATGTAACAATTCATTTAATTTTTAAAACAATTTTATAAGATAAGCACTATTATTGTCACCCATTTAAATAATGAGTAATTAGAAGCAAAGATAAGTTGATTTGACCAACATTACACAGCTAGCAAGTAATGAAGTCAAGATTCAAAATCAAGCAGGACTCCAGCAAGTTATGCCATTTGGCCTGTCATAAAAAATAAAAATATCTGTTGGTAGATTTATTGGGGAATTTTTTAATCTTTATATTTAGAAGTTAATTTAGTTATAAAACATCAAACATTTAGCAGAAGCACTGACTACAGGATAGACATCATCCCTCACAACAGTCTCATAAGATGGATATTCTTAAATAGCCTCATTTTATAGATGAGGAAAGTGAAGCACAGAAAGGTAAAGTAATTTACTCAAGATCACACAGTGAATAAGTAATAGAGCCCGAAATTGAATCCAAGTAATCTAACTGCAGAGTCTGAGCTTGGGCTCTTAATTACTATACTATATTAAAATTCAGGGCAGGGCTTGGTAGCTCATGCCTATAATCCCAGCACTCTGGGAGGCCAAGATGGAAGGATCACTTGAGACCAGAAGTTCAAGACCAACCTGGGCAACATAGTGAGACTCCATCTCTACAAAAAAAATAAAAATAAAAAAATTAGCCAGGCATGCACCTGTAGTCCTAGCTACACAGAAAACTGAGGTGGAAAGATCAACTGAGCCCAGGAGTTCCAGGCTACAGTCAGCTATGATCATGCTACTGCACTCCAGCCCAGGCCATCTCAAAAAAAAAAAAAAATAGGTAATAAAGAGAAATGAGACAAGATGATTTTTATGATACCTTTTATAAACTCCATAGTTCTGAATAGAATTGGATCAAAAGTCAAGATAATGGACACTATATCAAACACGTCGAATAACAGAGATTCTATCTACCTAAAGGAACAAATAATACTGTCTTTCCTCTCATTCTCCCTTGTGGTGATTACAAATAACTTTAAGTTTTAGGAAGTTGCTAAAGAAACAACATGAATACAGGGCTCAGGAACAATCAATCAAAATAGGTACTTGGACTTGGTGGGACTAAAATAGGTATAAAAGTTCAGTTCAGATACATGCCTCAAATCAGGAAGTTCCTTGTTCTCTGTAAGAAAATGGTGCTTAAGAAATAAACCTTGCATAGAACAGCAATTTCTACTGAGGTATAGGAAAAAAAAAATAGCACTGCTACTCTATTATATCTTAATCTCATCCTTTTAAATTTCTATTTTTCTGTGTATGTTTGATAATATAAATAAATATTTTAGTACCTGAATATAATTTATAAATAAACACACTTAAAGAAGGTAAGTGGGCTCACTGTTTACCAACAGGAATACATGGTCAAAAAATGTAGCGACAACTCGCAAAAAAAAGAGTACATCACTGAAAAAATGGTTTGACTTTTAAAGATTTTCTTTTACACCCTAAAGTTTCACGATATTTTTAGTTGTTTAATTGGTCACTAGAAGATTCCTAAAGCACCTATGTTGACTGTCTCTGCCCTGCAATAAATACCCTTTTCAGAAACTTACAACAAAACTTGTGAATGGCAAATAATGTATATGTCATCTGAGAAGATGCTTTCTGTAACGTGAATACAAAGAAATGTCTGGAACAGTGTTTTGAGACTCATCAAGATTAAAGAATCTTATCAGAACTATGATGGAAATTTGAGAGAGCACTGTAGAGCTAAGGACCATCTACTCATCCCGTACCCATCAGAATTTCTATTTGCTCTAAGAGTCACTGTCTCAGAGAAAACCTTTTCTACCATAAGAAGACTGGAGTAAATGAAGTTACTACAGTATCTTAAAACCATTTTGTTTTACAGGCAAAGTTTAGGCACTGTTGATGGAAGGGTTAATTCATACTATCTTTCTGGAGGGCAATTTGGCAATATACATCAAAATTTTAAATGCACATCTCTTTGATCCAGCAATACCATTTCTTGGAACTCATAATAAGATGATTAGACTTAGGCCGGGCATGGTGGCTCACGCCTGTAATCCTAGCACTCAGGGAGGCCGAGGCAGGAG
>VBSM01002608.1:117711694-117747905 GCA_008086735.1 Cheirogaleus medius | reverse complement strand
AAAGGAAATACACTTCAAATATAATGACACAGGCAGGTTTTAAAAATAAAAGGATGGAATATGATATCTCAGGCAAATGTTAATCAAAGAACAGCAAGAATGCCTATATTTTGATGGGATAAAGTAGACTTTAGAACAAAGAAATTACCAAAGACAGAGAATGTCATTCTATAACGAAATGATCAATCCACCAAGAAGACACAGCAATCCTAAATGTGTACATACCAAACAAAAAAGCTGTTAAACATATGAAGCAAAAACTGATAGATCTGAAAGAAACAGACAATTGCATAGAGACTTCACCACCCCTCTCTCAACAATTGATAGAACTAGACAGAAAATCAGCAAGAATACAGAAGAATACATGACACCATCAACCAATGGGATCTAATCAACATTTATAAAACACTCCACCTAATAGCAACAGAATACTCATTCTTTTCAAGCACCCACAGAACATATGCCAAGAAAGACTATATCCTGGGCAATAACACAAACCTTAACAAATTTAAAGGAACTGAAATCATACATAGTATGCTCTCCAACCACAACGAAATCTAACTAGAAATTAATAATGGAAAGATAGAAAATGTTCAAACACTTAGAAACTAAAAAACACACTTCTAAATAATTCATGGGTCAAATGTGAAGTCCAACAGGAAATCAAAAAATACACTGAACTGAATGAAAATGAAAATACAGTATATCAAAACTATGAGATACAGGTAAAGCAGCACTAGGAGGAAAATTTTATTGCACTAAATGTATACATTACAAAAGAGGAAAAATCTCAAATCAACCTAAACCCCTATACCTCAATAACCTAGGAGAAAGAGAGCAAAAGAAACCCAATGCAAGCAGCAAGAAGAAAATAAAGATAAGGGCAGACATCAATAAAACTGAAAAGAAAAAAACAACAGAAAATCAAATTCTAGTTCTTTGAAAAGATCAATAAAAGTGACAAATATTTAGCAAATAAAAAAGAGAAGAGACAAATTACTAATATAAACAATGAAACAGGTGACATCACTACACACTGTGTAGTCATCAAAATAATAAACTCTACATGCATAAATTTGACAACTTAAATGAAATAAACCAATTCCTCGAAACACACAAACTATCACAACTCACCAATACAAAATAGTTATTTGTATAGTCCTGTAACTATAAAGGAAATTGAGTTTGTAATTTAAAATCTCCCAAGAAACAAATCTCTAACCCTAGATGGTTTCAATGGAGAATTCTACAAAATGTTTAAAGCAGGATTAGCACAAATTCTAAAATCTCTTCTAGAAAATAAAAGAGGAGGGAAGGGACATCTCTGAATTCATTTTATGAAGCTAGTATTACTATTATCAAAACCAGACAAAAGATAGTTAAAAATAGATAATATTACAGACCAATATCCCTCATAAATATAGACCAAAAATCCTTAACAAAATATTGGCAAATAGAATTCAGAGAGAAATGAAATGAAATATGCACAATAACCAGGTAAGGTTTATTCCAGAGACACAAGACTCATTCAATATTCCAAAATCAATCAATGTAATTTACCAGACTAAATTTTTGAAATCACATGATCATATCAATTTCTTTTTTTTTTTTTTTAAGAGATGAGGTCTCACTTTGTCACCCAGACTGGAACTCAATGGCATGATTGTAGCTCACCGCAGTCTTGAACTCCTGGGCTTAAGCAATCCTCCCATCTCAACCTCTTGAGTAGCTAGAACTACAGGTTCATGCCACCATGCCCAAACAATTTTTTTATTTTTTAACGGTAAGGGTCTTGCTGTGTTGCCCAGGCTGGTCTCAAACTCCTGGCCTCCAGCTATCATCCTGCCTCAACCTTCCCAGTAGCTGGGATTACAGGCAGGAGCTACCACACCCATCAGATCCTATCAATTGATGCATTAAAAGCATTTGACGAAATTCACTCTTTTATGATAAAACTCTCAGAAAATAGGAATAGAGGAGAACTTCCTCAACTTAAAAAAGAGTATCTACAAAAAACCTATAACCAATATTACAGTTAATGAGGAAAGACTGAATACTTTCCCTCTAAGATCAGGAAAAAGGCACAGATGTCCATTTCCACCAATCTGATTCAACATAGCCCTGCAAGTTCTAAGCCAGTGAAATTAGTACAGAAAAGGCACACAGACTGGAAAAGAAGTAAAACTGTCCCCATTTGCAGAGATACCACTGTCTGCATAGAAAACTCCAAGGAATCTATAAAAAAAAAATCCTAGACTAATAAATGAGTTCAACAAGGTCACAAAAATAAAAGATAAACCTACAGAAATTAATTGTATGTCTATATACTAGCAATGAACACATATACACTAAAATGTAAAATACAACAGCATTTACAATCACTTAAAAAAAGAAAATGAAATAAAATACTTAAGTATAAATCTAACAAAATATGTACCAACCTTGTATGCTATAAACTACACAATGTTGATGAAATAAATTAAAAGAGACCCTAATAAATAGAAAGATATACCATGTTTGTGGACTGGAAGACTCACTGTGGTAAAGATATCAATTCTCCACAAATTGACATACAGATGTAATGCAATTCCTATCAAAATCTCAGCAAGCTTTGTTATTAAAATAGACAAGATTATTCCAAAATGTAATGGAAAGGCAAAGGAACTAAGTTAGCTAAAACTATTTTGATAAAGAAAATTAAAGTATTTTGATAAAGAAGTTTTAAAGATTAAAGAAGACAGAGGAATCAATCTACCCAAAATCAAAACATTATATATGTTGCTTACCACAGTAATCAAGACCGTGGTATTAGCAGAAGGAAAGACACATAAATCAACAGGAAAGAGAGAACCCAGAAATACACAAATATAACCAAGTAATTTTTGACAAAAGTATAACAGTAATTCAGTGGAGGAAAGATAGCCTTTTCGACAAATGGTATTAGAACATTTGGCGCAAAAAAAAAGAAAAGAAATCTTCAACCTAAGTCTCAGATTTATACAAAAATTACAAAATTATAAAAATTAACTCAAAATGGATCACAGGCCTTACATTTTAGTAAAACTATAAAACTTTTAAGAAAAAAAACAATAGATGCTTACGTGGATGCAGAAAGGAACACTTATACACTGTTGGTGGGACTGCAAATTAGTACAACCTCTATGGAAAACAGTATGGAGATTTCTCAAAGAACTAAAAGTAGACCTACCATTCAACCCAGCAATCCCACTACTGGGTATCTACCCAAAGGAAAAGAGGTCATTTTATCAAAAAGACACCTGCACTCAAATGTTTATTGCAGCACAATTCACAATTACAAAGATCTGGAATCAACTCAAGTGCCCATCATTTCATGAGTGGATTAACAAAATGTGGTATATGTATACCATGGAGTACTATGAAGCCATAAACAAAGATGAATGAATGCCTTTTGCTGCAATTTGGAAGGAACTGGAAACCATTATCCTAAGCAAAGTATCTCAAGAATGGAAAAACAAACACCACATGTACTCTCTAATAAACTGGAACTAACTGACGGGCACATAAGTGCACAGAGGGTAGTAAAAGTCATCGGAAATCAGGCCAGGTGAAGTGGCTCACGCCTGTAATGCTAGCACTTTGGGAGGCTGAAGCTGGAGGATCACTTGAGCCCAGGAGTTCAAGGCAAACCTGGGCAACATAATGAGACTCGTCTCTACAAAAACGTTATTGGAAATCAAGCAGGGGGTGGGGGATGATGGGAAGAGAGATGAGGGGAGAAGCAAAAACCCCACCTAAGGGTACAATGAACACTATTCAGGTGATGGGCACATATATAGCCCTGATTCAAGCCATGTATCAAAACCATCTGTACCGCCTTAATATTTTGAAATTTAGAAAATGAAAAAAAAGTACACAGGAGTTCTTTTGGATCTAAGACTAGGCAAAGAGTTCTGAGATTGACACCAAAGGCATGCTCCATACAGGGAAAAATTGATAAATTGCACTTTAACAATTTTTTTTTGAGACAGGGTCTCATTCTACTGCCAAGGCTAGCGTACAGTGACATCATCATAGCTCACTGCAACCTCAAAACTCCTGGGCTCAAGCGATCCTCCTCCCTCAGCTTCCCTAGTATCTGGATCTACAGGCACATGCCACCACACCAGGCTAACTTTTCTCTTTTTTGTAGAGAAGGGATCTCACTCTTGCTCAGGCTGGTCTAGAACTCCTGGCCTCAAGTGATGCTCCCGCCTTGGCCTCCCAGTGTGCTAAAATTACAGATGTGAGCCACCATTCCCAGCCCAAATTTTAAAAACTTTTGATCTGCAAAAGACCCTCTTAAGAGGTTAAAAAGTCAAGCTACAGAATCAGAGAAAATATTTGCAAACCACATATCCAACAACAGTCTAGTATCTAGAATAAAGAATTCTCAAAACTCAACAGTTAAAAATAAAATCCAATTAGTAAATGGGCAAAAGACATGAAAAAGTAATTTATCAAAAAGGATATACATATGGCAAATGAGCACATGAAAAGATGTTCAACATCATTAGCAGTTAGAGAAATGCAATGAGAAACTACAATGAAATATTACAACATACCTATCAGAATGGTTAAAATAAAAAAGTGATAACAGCAAATGCTGGCAAGGATATGAAGAAACTGGAATCCTTATACATTGCCAGTGGGAATGTAAAATGATACAACCACTTTGGAAAAGAAGTTTGGCAGTTCCTCAAAAAATTAAATATAGTTATCATATGACCTTGCAATTCTACTTGTAGGTATAGACCAGGAGTACTGAAAATATAGTCACACCTGTACACAAATGTTTATAGAAGCTTTATTTGTAATAGCCAAAAACTAGAAATAACCCAGAAGTCCTTCAAAGGGTGAATGAGTAATCTGTGGTAGTTAGTTATACTATGGAATACTATTCAGCAATAAAAGGAACAAACTATTAACACATATAACAATCTGGATGAATCTTTAGGAAATTATGCTGAGTGAGAAGAAAGCCAAGCCAAAAAGTTACATACTGTATGATTCTTTTAACATGAATTCTTAGAATGACAAATTATAGAAATGCAGAACAGATTAGTGACTACTAGGGTTTAAAGAGGGGATGAGGGCAGAGAGAAGTTGCTGGAGCTGGAAGAGAGCATCATGAGTGCTCCTTGTGGTGACAGAAATGTTCCATATCTTGACTGTCAAGATACAATGTCAATATCTTAGTCCTGATCTTGTGCTATAGCTATAGTTTTGCAATATGTTACCATTGGGAGAAACTAGGTAAAGGGTACAAAGGATCTCTGTATTATTTCTTATGACTGCATGTGAATCTACAATTATCTCAAAATAAAAGGTTTACTTTTTAAAAATCAAATAATAAAGTATACAGTCAGATCCATACTTAATATGCTTCTAATAATCTATTTTTCCTTTAGATTTCAAGAGCTCTTCTCATTTTACTTTCCTGTTACTTTTGCTACTCCAATGCCAAAAGATCTTCATGGTACACTTCTTCCTTACAAATGTCAAGGAACTCCTTTACCTCATCAAAAACAAAATACTTGGCTAGCTCCATTATTTTTTTCCTTTTCTTTAATATGTTCCATAGACACGCCTTTCCTTACATCAAACTCCATACCAAAAATGTTCATAGCATAAATTTAGTCCAGCCCAATATCTGCTATTTTTATCCATTCATACCTTTAGAATTGTATTGTTTATTAGCACCAGAGCTTCCACAGGAAGTGGAAATTGGTTGCATTGTGATGATTCTTGCTTGCTTATATGTTTCAATGGACAATATGTGTTTTAAGGTTCTAAATTACAGGAAGTGGAAGGGAAATACAAAAGCAAGCACAAATATGAGGAAAGACAGGCACAATTCACAAGGAGAAAAACATAAAGAAGCAAGTTTCAAAAATAAAGATATTGAGAACAATAGGAAAAAAGAGACTTGGCTGGAATATGCAACAAGATGTCAGTACTCTACTACACAATTTCGTAGTGCCAATAGATATGCATGAGTCACAGAGCTTGTCATGTTCCAGGTTTATAAAAACAAGGTCAAAATTGAAAGCCTGTTTTTCTCCACAGCTTTTTAATCAAAAGCTATGTAAAGCAAAAGAACCTATATTTTAATCCACATCATCACTTTTGGCAAATGTCCCTCATCACTTACCTAACATGCAGTAGAACATTTGTCTAGAGTTCTAAACACTGGAAGCATATAAATACTCGAATGACAGAACTGTTCTAAAAGAAGTTTGTTATTGTTGCCACTGTTTTTGCTTTTGCTTTTACCTAATGATGAATCTGATTATCAAATTAACTGAAGATAAATTCATGAAAGTGCAAGGTACATGTTAATGGGATGATCTTCAAGAGTGTGAGTGACAGGTAGGTGTTTTAACAGAGTCCCAGTCCATATGCATCATCACAAATCACATTAAGGTAGTCTGGTTGTTCGCACTGTAATGGTTTTTGCCCCCTTAAATATTTCACTGGGTAATGTGTATTTTAAAGCTCTAAATTATAGTTATGCAAATATTTAATATATATTACATGCTTAAACTTCTTTCATCAATCATTGTGCTCTTGGGGGTTAATATACCTCAATTTTTAAAAATGTATAACTCTAGAACAGGGTAGGTTCTGGACATTCCAGTAAGGAAATAACCTGCTTAATAAGGTATACATTGTCTAGTTAGTATATTCTCTAAATTATATAGCATAAGGCAAAACATCTATGGTTATTTTGTTTGTTGGCAATGTTTCAAATGGCCAAAGTGAGTTTTTTAAAACATCGAATATAAGATTGCTCCAGGCAAAATTATTGTGGCATTAATAGCACTTATTTCTATGCTAGAACACACTCCAAATTACTTCTATAGAAGAATCTTGGTCCTATCCTCGGGTACTCTCCCTCACTCCCCTTCTTTTAGAAGTATAAGGTGGTTTATTCAGGTTCTTCAATTTCCATAAACATATTAAACCTACCCAGAGCCAGTTTACTTTTTTTTTTTTTTCCCCAGAGGCAGGGTCTCACTTGCTCTGTCACCCAGGCTGGAGTGCAGTGGCACGATCATACCTCACTGTACTCTCAAACCCTTGGGCACAAGTGATCCTCTCGCCTCAGCCTCCCAAGTAGCTAGGGCTACAGGCATGCACCACCACATTCAGCAAAAATTATAGGTTTTTTTGAGAGATGGGGTCTCACTATGTGCCCTAGGCTGGTCTTGAACTCCTAGCCCCAAGCAATCTTCCCATGGCCTCCCAAAGTGCTGGGATTGCAGGCATGAGCCACTGTGCCCAGACTGCTTTACTTTTAAAGCATATATTGCTCTGTACTTTAACCAAGAACACAGATAACTGACATATTCAGAGAAAAAGGCAGAAAAACATAAACTTGAGCTTATTGATAGGCAGTACTTATGAAAGAGCTACACTACTGAAAGTTGTACTTATGAAGAATTAAGTAACATATATGCAGTGCATATATTCTTCCAGCTTAGAAATCATGGAGGCTGGACACATATACATTTTACCAAAGAAATGATCTACCACTTTCACAAGAGTCTCAAAGTGATCAATGATCCCAAAAGAAAAGCGAAGAAGGGTAATGCACTTCGAACTTCCACTCTAGATAGTATAAATTCTATGCCTTGATTAAGACAAGACCAGCAATAACTGCATTCCTGTACTACTTTATTTTGGCTCCCTGTAGAAATGCTTTTATTAAATTGTACTTTGGATATGCTATATGCTTTCACTAAAGAGCAATATAACAGCCTGTCACATATTGCTGCATTTACTATATGGATATTAAAGTCACATTATACAGGCACTTCTTTGTCAGGACACACAGGAAAAACAGTTCTCTGGTCTTAAACTTGGAACCAAGAATAAATGTGCTTCTCTTCTCTTAAGTAAATACTTTTTAATTTTATACCACCATAAATCAAAAAACTGAGTATGTCTCTTTTTGCACTAGCTGCTGAAAAACCTAGAGCCAAACTGATCCTCTACCTTTACAAAGTGTTCAGGCCCTCAAACATGAATCTTCTAACTGCTCTTACTCTTGACTTCATATTCTCCTTCCTACCCGTATTTTCCCTTTGCCCCAATTTGCTCACCACATTTGATGTATTATTATGTGTAGATTTTTGGAAACTATCTAATTCCTTTCTAGAACAAGGTGAGAAAAAATCAGAGAAAAAGAATCATCAATTGTAAATCAACCAGAATAAGAGGGAAAGGAGATCGAGAATAACTCTAAAATAAACTTTAGACAAAATTAGTCCCTCCAAAAAATAGTCAAAATATGGTATAAAATATTAATGTGAAGTTATATGCAATTTAAAGGAAAATGTTATCAATATGCAGACACCAAGAAATGTAAAATATAATTTATAACACATATCACAAATTGCTTTTAAAAAATAGCCAAAACATTAAAATACTCCATTATTGTTGTCTATTTCTTAGCTGAATTCCCCTTAATTTAAATATTGGAACAAAGTCCATGCAACATCAGTGTGTCTTTGAGCAAACTGTGTTCGTTGTCTTCTAGCTATTCCAGCAGACACTACTACATCACAGAAATGGCTTTACTCTTCTTTTCCACAGCCACAGCAGATATCCCTACAAAATAACCTATTAGTCACCTCAGGACTTGAGTGTGTAAGTTCAGTTATGTAACTCAGTTTTTACTAACTCCTCTCGCTCACTATTTTTGCTATTTCCCCACAAGCAAACTTAAAATGTCACCACTATTGCTCAGGATCTCAACTTTGACATATTTCATGGACAAGTGACTCACTAATCTTATTTCTTCAAGTTGCTTATAAATAGTAGCTTGATTTTGGTATATGAGTGAATCAATCATTACATCATTAGCAGATACTATAATCAACTTCAATGATGAAAAGAATCAAAATATTTTTATTTTAGTCAATACCTTAATTAATATTCATATGTATCATATTCCAATTAAAATTATATAATAAATATCATCCAAAATTCTAAACTATTTGCAAAATCATACCAAACAACTGTCTTATCAATATATTTTTGCAATTAATTCATATACTAATTTTGTTGATCTTGAAAATGACATAAATGTATGGATATATGCCATAAAACTTAAAGGTAAAGAATTTATAAAATTGCTGATATCCCCTGATTTGCTAAGAATTTTATTTGTATATGAACCAGCATTACCTAATGACATCACTGCATTCACCAATAAAACCTGATCTTAGTATAAGATTTTGTTTCTTCAGAGACAGGGTCTCATTCTGTCACCCAAACTGGAGTGCAATGGCCCAATCATTGCTTACTGTAATCTCAAATCCCTGTGCTCAAGCGATTCTCCTGCCTCGACCTCCTGAGTAGCTGGGAGTACAGGTGCATACCACCATGTCCAGCTATTTTTTCTTTTATTTTTTGTAGAGACAGGGTCTCACTATGTTGCCCAGGATAGTCTTGAACTCTTGGACTCAAGCAATCCTCCCACCTCAGCCTCCCAAAGTGCTGGGATTATAGGCATTAGCTACTGTGTCCACCTCTAAGATTTTTAAATTCTTTTAAAACATCTCTGTTTATTCATGTTTCTTTATCACTAAAATAATGAAAAGGCAAGTTTGAAGCTTTCATTCCTTAAAAAACAATGTTTTATTTGGCAACTAATTTTAGTTTGTATACTCCTGATGCATTTAAGCAACACATAACCATCAAAGGTTCTTTACCTGTGCTCCCAAATATCAAAAAGAAAAATACCAACCTTATAGAAAAATAAGCAAAGGACATGAACAGACAGTACACACATACACACACTCAAAGATATATAAAAGCCCTCAAACCTATGAAAATATTTTCAACTTCACTCATAATACAAAAAAAAACACAAATAAAAACTACATTGAAATATCACTTATCACTTATACTGGCAAAAACTCAAAAGTCTTTGGATTGTTGAGAAAGTTATGGAGAACTCTGTTAAAAAAGCTATGGAGAAATGAGCAATTTCATAGAATGTTGGAGGAGGAGCGAAATGGTGCAACCTCTACAGAAGGTAATATCTACCAAATCACAAATATATTCAGCATTTTACTCAGCAATCATACTTTTGGGACTATATCCTATAAATACAGTATGAAATATACAATAGGAAATGGCAAATATTTGAGGCTATTCCTTGCTGCATTATTCTGTCCAGCCTTAAAGAAAGGCTTATAGAAATACCTGGAAATAACCCAGGTATCTAGATATTGGGGACTGGATGAATACATCATGGTATAGTCAGATGAATGGAATACTATATATCTGTAAAAAAAATAACAAGGAAAATCTCTACATACTGATAATAGATCTCCAAAACATATTGTTGAGTAAAATACTAAGCCACAGAAATGTGTATACAGTTCACTACTTATTTTGTAAAAAGGAGGGAGAAAATATGCATGCTATTTGCATGAGAAAGCAATGAAAGAATAAACAAACTAATAAAATGGGGAAATAGAGGGAATGGGACCAAAAATATTTATTAGATTTGTGGTTCATATCCTTTCCTTTCTATTTTTTAAATAAAATATTTCAAACCCAGACAAGTAAGATAATTTACCTACATCCTCTACCTTCAAAGTTATAGTAGGTAAGACTTCCAGGAGATCAGTTTCATCAGCATTATATTATTTGATCTGATGATAACTAATGATAATTAATAAACTCTTGAAATTCAAATGCTACACTCTCATTTAATTTCTCTCTGTGGCTACCAAATTTTCTGTGGTTTGAATCTAATCAAATAGATAACACATCAAAATAAACCTTCCATTGGAAGAGCTTCAATGAAAATGTTTGTTTATTTAATGCAAATCAGACAGGGAACCTATTGCTATTAGAATCAAGCCAGCATTGTCTTACCAGCTACAAGAGTTTTCGCAATTTTTTCACTTTTAAACTTGGCTTGACAACTCGATGAGGACATTTTTAAACATTTATTTCTCTTTATCAAACCACCAAAAAATGTATTCTCATATTCTATATTGTAATGAAACTTATTTAACACCACCCACCTCCTTTTTCCCAAATGTACAATTTCAACTTTTTGCCAAATGTTAAGCTTTATTTATGGAACACGCACTTAGATTATGTTTTAATCATTAGAGTTACCATGCCTAAACTTGCAAACTTTTGATAACACTGCACAGAACACTGAAGAATGACAGGCCTTAGGGGCCAATTATTTTAGATTACACTTTTGATTGATGAAGAGAAAGAAGAACTATAAAATTATATGTAATTACAAAAGTAAGTGTTTCTGATATGTTGAGGCTTTCAAGATTTTTATCAGTTTTATTTTTTCTCAAAAGCTAGTCATATGTTTGTTTAACAGTTAATCTGCAAATCAGTTCATCAACTCCTAGATAATTAACAGTTGGTTATACAATTCTTTTCTATTCATTCAACAAATATTTATTGAGCACCAACTATATGCCAAACATGCTTCAGGTTCCCAGGATATAGTAGCAAACAAAGAAACAAAACCCCTTCCCCTCCTGGAATAGACATTCTAATAGAGTAGACAACCAAAAAATAAATTTGTCAGGCAGTAATAAATTCTATGAAGAAAAAAAGTTCCTCCCCCCATTGTTCCCTATCTCAATAATTGGCACTGCCATTCATTTGGTTACTTGGGTCAAGAGCACTGGAATCACCCTTGATTATTCTCTTTCTTTAAATCCCACAACTAAGCCCTCATTTTGGCTCTACCTTCAAAACATATTCTAAATCCAACAACTTTTCATCACCTCCTCCCTAATATACTATTGCATGCCACAATCATCTGTAGCTTCTTATAACTACAAACATCCTTTGACTGGTTACCCTGTTTTCTCTCTTATTCTACCTCCATACAGCAGTCAGAATATTCCTTGTTTAACCTAAGTGACAGCATATCACTTTCCTACTCAAAACTCTCCTTCAGCCAGCCACCATGGTTCACATCTGTAATCCTAGCACTCTGGGAGGCTGAGGCAGAGGGACTGACTGAGGCCAGGAGTTCGAGACTAGCCTGAGCGACATAGTGAGATTCCATATCTACAAAAAATAGAAAATTTAGCCATGCATGGTGGTGTACCCCTGTAGTCCCAGCTACCCAGGAGGCTAAGGCAGGAGGATTGATTGAGCCCAGGAGTTTGAGGTTGCAGTGGGCTATGAAGATGCCACCGCACTCTAGCCCAGGCAACAGAGGGAGACCTTGTCTCAAAAAACAAAACAAAACAACTCTCCTGTCCTTTCCCATAACACTTAGAATAAAAACTCTCCTCTATTTTCCCATAATACTTAGAATAAAATAAAAGTCTCTTCCTTAGTCTAGATGATATGGACCCTGACTACTTTCCCACCAATATCCGTCTCCTGAGGACCTTGGCACTTACTGTGCCCTTTGTATGGAAGGTATTTCCCCCAGATAGCCATATGGCTTGCTGCTTCACTTTATTCAAACCTTTGCCAGAACTACCTGTTCTAGCCACCTAACTGAAAGCAATATCCCTGTCATTATGTAACACTAATTATTAAATAGCATTAAATATATACCTATTTGTTTGTTTATTCTGTGAATGCCCACTAGAATATAAGCTCCCTAAGGGTAGGGACTAGCTTTAAAAAGATAGTCCTCAATAAATGGTACTGGAACAACTGGATATCCACATGCCAAAGGATGAAACTGGACACCCTTCCTTATATCATATCCAAATATTAACTCAGAATGGATCACAGACCTAAATGTAAAAGATGAAATTATAAAACATTTAGAAAAAATATAGGAGCAAATCTTCATTATCTTGGGTTAAACAAAACCTTCCTAAATACAAAATTAAAACACAAGCAAAAAAGAAAAAAATAGATAAACTGGATGTCATCAAAATTAAGTATAGCAAGTTAAGAAAGTGAAAGATATCAAAAAGTAAGAAGACAACCTACAACATGGGATAAATTATTTGCAAATCATATATCTGATAAGAGACTTATATTCAGAATATATCAGGAACTCCTACAATTCAACAATAAAAAGACAAATAACCCAATTTAAAAATGGGCAAAGGATCCAAAGAAAACCATTGTTTGGTCATCCAAACAATGACCAAAAAGCGCATGAAAAGAATAGTTATTAGGGAAATGCAACTCAAAACTACAATGAAATGCAACTTCACACCCACAAGGTGGCTAAAATAAAAAACATAATAACAAGTGTTGGCAAGGATATGGAGAAATTGGAACACTCATACATTGCTGTAGGAAGTAAAATGGTGCAGACACTTTGGAAAACAGTCTGGCAGTTCCTCACAATGTTAAACAGAGTTACCATATGGCCTAGAAATTCCACTCCTAGCTATATATTCAAGAAAAATGAAAGCATGTCCACACAAAAACTAGTACACAAATGGTTATAGCAGTACTGTTCCACAGCCCCAAATGGAAACAATCCAAATGTCCATCAACTGATGAAAAATAAAATGTAGAATGGAATATTATTCAGCTATAAAAAGAAATGAAGTACTGATATATGCTACCACATAGAAGACCTTTGAAAACATTATGCTAAGTTACAAAAAAACACTTATTGTATGATTCTATTTATAAAAATGTTCAGATGCCTAGAATAGGCAAACCAATAAAGAAAGAAAGTAGTGATTGCCTGGGGAGAATGGGGGAACAGAATCAAGAGTGACTTCTAATGGGTATAGGGCTTCTTTTGGGGGTGATGAAAATGTTCCGAAATTAAACTGTGGTGATCGCTGCACAATTCTGTGAATATACATACTAAAAACCATTTAATTGTACCCTTTAAGCAGGTGAATTGTATATGAATTATACCTCAGTAAAGCTATTTGTTAAATGGCAATGTATTTTACTGTAAAATTTTAAAGTTTGAAAACAAAATCTTAAAAACAATTAGACTGAATGTTAACTGCTATTACTCAGAGAGCCAAGTCAGGAAATGACTGCTATTGAGTAAGTGATATGAAAGAAGAGAACACATATAGAGATGGGATTTAAAAAATGAAAACATGGAGCTATTACTCATGAGTGATTTGTAATCAAAATTTTAGTATTTGTGATACAAAGCAAGAATCAATACTATTTTAAAAACAAGACAGGTCCTAACATCTTATGGGTCTCTTTCCAAAATCAGGACTTACAGCTAACAAAATAATTTTTAAGATGAGGACAGAGAAGAAAGAGATGGCTGCTTTCCCAAAAGAATTTGCTAGGCAATAGCCTCTATAGGTGTAGATATGCTTGGGCCTTTCAGAATTACAATGAAAAAGGGAAGGTGGGAATCTACCAACATTGCATGTACAGTTCAAGACTAAAATAAGAATAGGCATATAATGAAAAAGTCAAGCCACTGTAACTTCTCAAACAAAAAGTTGTAAGTCTAGAAAAATAATTTGGTATCACAGCAGGAAAAGAAAGCAAATAATGATACACAAATAATAGCTGGCAAGAAAGTCTGGTTAGGCAATGCAGCCAAAGTGGACTTTTTCAAAGAGCAGGAATTTTAGGGATGGGTATACTAATCTTATATCTGCTATCAATTTACCATTATTCTCTGTTCTTTTGTTCCTTTTCAGTTAGAAAACCTATCTCAGGAACAGTTAATAATATGGTGCCTTAAAAATGCCACCTCAAAAGATGGGAGAAATAGGAAAGACATACTATGAAGATGGGGAGAGAAGTTTGACATTTACAGTTGAGGATGGTTAAGGAAAGAGAGCCTACTGCCTTAATCAAATCTGTTTAATGATTGTGATGGAAAAGCAGGAGATAATGACAACAGAGGAACATACAGGGTAAGGCATGGGATCTGAAACATCAAGTCTGTGCATGCCGCTGCCTCTGAAAAGGATAGGGAAAAAAAGGTGAGATCATCCCCTATGAATGAATACAAACAGGGAAAAGCTAGACAAAAGAAAAAGACAGTGAGTACTACTTATATTAAAATATGTTCAAGTGATTGAACTTTGGGTCTGATAGTAAGATTTGGGGTTATCTACCAAAGAAACGACAAGGCTAAAAATGAAAAGCCCCTAATAATGATAAGGAAGTCAGGAAAAGCAACTAAAACTGGTAGGGCAGTCCAGTGAGTCTCAAACTTTTTTTCACAGTGCCTCCTTGGGGAAAAATATTCCTCAATCCATCTACCTCCACAAAACCCCACTTTCCAGTGGGAAAAAACTCAATAATAATGAAACAAATTTTAGGGAGAATGGTTAATTTACATGTGAACCATAATGCATATACAGTTGACCCTATGTATCCATGGGTGCAACAACCTTGGATCAAAATTATTCAAAAAAAAAAAAGGATGGTTGCTTCTGTACTAAACATGCACAGACTTTTTCCTTGTCTTATTCCCTAAACAATACAGTATAACAACTATTTACATATCATTTACATTGTATTAGGTATTATAAGTAATACAGAGATAATTTAAAGTATATGGGAGGATATGCATAGGTTACATGCAAATATTACACTGTTTTATATAAGAGACATGAGCATCCATGGATTTCGGTATCTGCAGGGTGTCCTGGAACCAATCCCCCACAGATATCAAGAGAAAACTAAATTCTTAAAATCAAGGCACCAGAAAATTATAGGCCAAAAATAAGTTATATAAATATGCATTATTATTATTCAATGGAGGGTTAATAAATAAATAAATAACAACAAACTAAATTGACAACACGAAAGCCATTTATCACATAAAACAAGAACGACAGCAATTGAAAACCACAAGCAACTTAAGACAACAGCCATGGTGCTCTGATGAAAAATTTTTCCGAAAAACTCTGGTAACTGCTTCAGTGGGAGCTTTGCTGGGCTCACAAATACAGCTCAGCAGCCAAATTTCTCAACAGAATTTTGAAACAGTATCCTAGGTAACTCTAGTAACATTTTATTTTATGAAAACCAAATATTAATAACCATTAATAATGCACTTAGAATACAAGTAGATCTTAGTTTTTATAAAAGTAAAGACTATGAAATGAGTATCACTGACTCTTAAGAGCTGAAGAAAACAGGATATGAGAAGAACATGATGGTCGCAATCATATTGTAATGGAGCGAGGGAGCGACTGTGTGGAAGAACCGGTCCAAAAATGGAGTTAAAAGTCACTTTAAAGAACAAAAGGCAAACTACTAAGGATAGTTAGGACCAAGGATGGCACTGGGAGAACTGTGCTTTCAATGTGCCCTGGAGAAGGCAGCTGTACAGGTGGAGATGAGCTGTCCCTAGCCTGCCCTTCCTTCAATCAGCCTTTCATGAGCCAACTCTCCCCATGACAAAGCAGGCAGTGAGTAATAACTTTTTCGAAGGGAGGAGCAGTGATTCAAGATTGTACAAGGAGGGTAAGATAATTATCTATCTATTGGCTGTGGAGACCAGAATGAACAACAGAAAGGGAGGAAGATGAATTAGTTCTAGGACACCAGTAACCTGAGGGGAAAGGGAAAAGTAGTTCAAAATTGGGCTTGCTTGCTGGGCGTGGTGGCTCACGCCTGTAATCTAGCACTCTGGGAGGCCTAGGAGGGTGGATCGTTTGAGCTCAGGAGTTCGAGACCAGCCTGAGCAAGAGTGAGACCCCCGTCTCTATTGTAAATAGAAAGAAATTAGCCAAACAACTAAAAATAGAAAAAATTAGCTGGGTATGGTGGCGCATGCCTGTAGTCCTCGGGAGGCTGAGGCAGGAGGATCACTGGAGCCCAGGAGTTTGAGGTTGCTGTGACCTAGGCTGACGCCACAGCACCTTAGCCGGGACAACAGAGTTAGACTCTGTCTCAGTAAAAAAAAAATTGGGCTTGCTGAGCAATTATCGGCAGGAAGTGCGGGTAGATAGTAACCTCCAATTGAGGCAGGATAACAGTGGTTAAGAGTCTGGATCCTGACTGCTTGAGTAGGAATCTGAGTTCCCTACTTTTTTCCTTGTGACCTTGGACAAGTCACTTAACCTCTCTGTGCCTCATCTGTAAAATAAGAGTAATAAGAGTACCTACCTAATAACATTGTTTTGTGGTTTAAATAAGTTATATTTGTAAAACACTAAATACAATGTCGTCACTGTATGTAACATGTACTACTTAAATTTTGTTAAATAAGTTGAGGTAGGTCGGGGTTTGCTTTGACATCTACAAAACAAAATTGAGATATGCGTGCAAAGTATTGGTAACTTGGGGGCGGGAACGGGGTAAATTTTCCTCCGCGATGAGAATACCCGGAGGCTGCACCTTAGGGAGGGTCATCTTCTTAACTGGGTTCAAGGAGCAGCGGCTCTCAGAAAAGGGGCGCGGGTTGAGGGAAACTTCCATGTAGGGCCTAGGATTTTCAGGGACTCGTTTCTCAGAAGTGGTTGTGATTTTCAGGCGAAAGTTTAATGTCGAACAACAGACCGTGGGGTGGAATTCTGTTTTGCCTGAAGAGCAGGACTTACATCTAGGGCTGGACGGGGTTTGAGTCGGAGGGAGAAGGGTGATGTCCCCAGGGGGACGATCTGCTAGGAGCCACCATCTGTCGGGTGCACTCTCGCTCCCCGGAGTTGGGCTAGCCTCAGAGGGAGAACGAAGGCAGCTTTAGCCCCGAGGGAGGCAGGCGGAGCCTCCTGAGTTACCGGGCTACGGGGCGCCGGCGGTCGAGAAGGGACCCCGCGCCGGGGCTGCACAGGGAGACCCGCCTCGCCCAGGGTGCGGATCGCCAGTGGGTCTCTCCAAAGGGAGGGGCCGGCGCCGGCTCTCGGGGCGGCCGGCCGGGCACAGACCCAAAGGAGCCCGCCCCCCGTCCCGGCCGTGCCAGCCCGATGGTGGCCCCGGTACCCGGGGTACCTGAGCGTGGGCCCGATGCAGGCCGTGTCGGTGCTCTCGATCTCTCGCAAGATCCGCTCGTGCTCCGCTGCTGTCTCCAGGCTCTCCGCCTCCGCCATCTTACCCCGCTCCATAGACTGGGGGCGCCGGACAGCGCGTCCCCCACTTCAGCTCGACTCACCTTTCACTCCCCAACACTCCCTCTCTCACCCCAGGCTCCAAAACCACCCCAGCCTCTGGCTACCCGCAAGACGACCCCTCCCTCAGGCTCGGCACGCCCCCTTGCGTCACCGCGCCCTCCGACGTCCCGCGCAATGTCCGCTGGGATTTGTAGTTCTCTGGACAACGTTAGGCTGAGTTCTGTTCATTACTCTTTGAATCCACAAATACGTGTTAGCGACACTGCATATACAGTGATGAGCAAGTCAGGCAATGCCCCTAATCCCACAAATTCTTGTTTAACACCTTAGCCACTAAGTGCAAAAGGCTTTGTAGGCGCGAATAATAAGAAGGACTAACTAGGTTCTACTGATACAGATCTTACAATCTAGTAGGGGACACGCGGAGACTGGAGAATACAAAACTATGGTATAGAACAGAACGTGGCTGAAAGCCAGCTCAGAGAATCGAGTTCAGGGATCTCTTTTGAATGTGACAGCTTAGTAAAGAGACTGGCTTTGGATGGTTAAAAAGTGTGGCTAGAAGGTGTGAGAAGCATCCAGACAGCCGACAAGATTTTTATTTGCACTGACGTGTAAAAAAGTATAGTAGTAAGAGATGGAGCTGGAAAGGTACCTTAGAGAGAAATTGTGAGGAGCCTTAAATATGGTGATAAGAAGTGTGTAGTTTATTGTAATAGTTCCACTTATACAACAACAAACTGCATCAGAAGGGCCTGGAAACTTTTTTGTTGTTGTTGTTTTGTTTTGTTTTGAGACAGAGTCTCACCCTGTTGCCCAGGCTGGAGTGCAGTGCATGATCATAGCTCAGTGCAGCCTCATACTCCTGGGCTAAAGCAATCCTTTTGCTTCAGCTTCCCGAGTAGCTGGGGCTACAGGCATGCACCACCATACTGCACCAACGTGCTGGGCTAATTTTTTAATTTTTTGTAGAGATGGGGTTTTGCTATGTTGCCCAGGCTGGTCTCCAACACCTGGCCTCAAGTGATCCTTCCATCTCAGCCTCCCAAAGTGTGGGAGGCATGAGCCACTGCCCCCAGCCAAGGAAATATTTTTTTTTAATACAGACTAAAGGTCCTATATATGGAGATTCTGATCCAGGCATCTGCATTTCATAACCTATCTGGATTACAACCTAAAAATCAGATTTATTGATCAGTGCTTGAGTTTTTATGTAACACAATGAATGGGAAGCTACAGGAGGTTTCTCTCTCTCTTTTTTTTTTTTTTTTTTTTGAGACAGAGTCTCACTCTGTTGCCCAGGCTAGAGTACCGTGGCGTCAACCTAGCTCACAGCAACCTCAAACTCCTGGGCTCAAGCAATCCTTCTGCCTCAGCCTCCAGAGGAGCTGGGATTACAGGCATGTGCCACCATGCCCAGCTATTTTTAGTAGAGACGGGGTCTTGCTCTTGCTCAGGCTGGTTTCGAACTCCTGATCTTGAGCGATCCGCCTGCCTCTGCCTCCCAGAGTGCTAGGATTACAGGTGTGAGCCACCGTGCCCAGCCTACAGGAGGTTTTTAAGAAAAGGAGTGACACAAGCAGAACCTTAGCACTAGGAAATTGAGTCAAGAGCAGATGTGCAAGATGTGCAGAGATAGAGAATTTGGAGCTAGGAAGATGCTATCGGAGATGATAAGGCCTAAACCAGGGAGGCGCCAATGAGAATGAAAAAGAATAGGTACACAGTAAAAACATTATAAAGGGGGAATTGGCAGGATTTACTAGAAACCAGGAAGGAGGAGGATGGATATAACTCCAAGGTTTGGAGTCAAAGAACTGGGGAAATAGTGTTGCCAACCAACAAAAAAAGACATGTCAGAAGAACCAAACTGGAGGTCAAGGCTAAATAATTTTCACTATAGCCATACTATGATTATTACACAATCATTAAAAAGAAAGACAAAGGACTATATTCAGATATAAAACTGTATCCAAGTTGTAGTGCTGAATGGAGAAAAGCAAGGCATGAAACAATTTATAGATTATGTCATTGTGTGTTTTTTTAAACAATAAATACTCATATATATGTTTGCATATACATAAAATATTACATAGATAGAAAATTTCTGAAAAGATACCAAAAAACTTTTAACAGTAGTGGCAGCCAGGAGTAGAATTGGAAAGAAGGGACCTGAAGTAGGAACGAGGTCATTTTTAATTATATATCACTGGCACTTTGGAATTATTTTCCTTGTGAATATATTGCTTTTTCAATAAAAATGGTAGTTATTACATAAGAATACATTTTAAAAATAAACAAACCAAGAGTGAGGAAAACATTACAAGTCCTAGTTTGCCAAGAACAAAGCAAGTTGCTAAACCCGTCTGTTTCTAGATAATCTCTAGCTGTCCTTATTTTATTTCATTACTCATGCTTAAATAATTCCAGACAGATGTAGGAGGAGGACAAAGAGTATGGAGGATTTCATATTTCTAAAGATCTCTGGAAATACATGACAGAGGGTCCCATCAGGCACCCGTTTTAGCATCTCACTCAGCAAAAAGTTTTTCAGCCATTACAGGAAGCAAACTGGTATGTAGACCAGATATATATAGTAGTGGTTAAACTAGCTTCTACCAATGTCAGCAGGTTTTCGGAGCCTCCACAGAGGCCAGAGGCCCAATATCTTACTGACAAGGAGTCTGGAGTGACCAGTACAGGAAAGCTCCAGTGAAGATGGGCTGCCTAATGTTAATAACCTCCAAATAGAGAAAATGTCAGGTCGGTGTGGAATGACCAGAAAAGCTCAGAGCTAAGAGTCAGGGTTCTTTTGATTCCGTTCTAGCATTAGTAGTTAAAATGTATTGAGCACTTTTTCTGTGCCAGGTAAGATACACAAAGTAAGCACTTCACATACACCAACCTCATTAAATCCTTACAACAATCCTCTGCAGTAGCTATTATGCACTTTACAGATGAGAAAGCTGAGATATTAGGTAGTACCCCACATCTCACAGCCAGTAAATAATAATGCTGGTATTCAAACCAGGTCCATCTGATTCAAAAGCTTATTTCCTAACCAGTAGCCCATACTGTCCCCACCCACTCCCTCCACTGCCACGAGTTTATTGTGTGAGCTTAAGACAATCATTCTGCCTCTCTGCATCTGCTTCTACCTTAGTATAATAGATTGTATCATTTCCAAAACTCCTTCCAAATCACCTGGCAGACTTCTTCACAAAACCACATCCTTCCACTTACTTAAACTAGTTGTCTCTTCTGCATTGGTAGATTTACAGCATCACGGTTCTCACTGCTCCCCACTGCCACTTCTAGACTGTTGTTCCAACACTTTGATTCCTCAACTCTTCTTTGAAGTCTAGGGCATCAGGTTGTGCCATGATCATCTACTCATGTCCGTATTCCTCAGAAATTTACCACTTAGCTCACAGTTTTCCTCTGTACCTCATTCTCTGCCATCATCCTGAGATATTTCAATATCGACATGGATAACCCACCCAACACTCCGACCTCATGGATCCCAACTATCTCAGACAGGTTCCTCGTGCCGCATTGGCAATACATTCACGGCCTCACCTTTTACTTTAGTACAGTAAGTCCTCTCTTAACATAGTCAATAGGTTCTTGGAAACTGCTATTTTAAGCAAAACTAAAATGAAACCAATTTTACCATAGGCTAATTAAAAAAACAAGAGTTCAGTCCTTACGGCATATTTCTGATCACAAAAACATCACTATAATTCTAAATAAAGACCTAAAACACTTCTAATATGTAACATTGAAATAAATGTAAACTATACATACATTTAGGAAAGATTAATAAAAACATGTAAAACAATTACCCAGTTTTTGGAGAATCAGGGCGTGAAGGTGGTCATAGTGGTGGTGGGTTGAATCAAAGAGTAAATGTTTGCAAAGCAAAAAATTTAAGGAGCACGTCCTACCACCACAAAGTTCAAAAATAAGCTCAAGTCTGGCGGATTCACTAAGGGATTTCATATACCATCATTTATTGATGTGCATCTGTTCTCAGATACTCTACGTTTTACTGTATGTGTATTCACTCATTCATTCATTCAAGTCCACATTGCCAATTTCTGTCTCTTCTATTATAGTGGAGAAATAAGACTGGAACCATGATAACTAGCTCCAGGACATGTTTATGTTACTCAATATCATTTGGGCCCTCAGGGCTGCTCACCCATCCTTTGACATCTATTCCTGCTCACAGCTTCCATTTATAAACCTTTCTTCCCTACTTAAGACCCTAACTCTTCTCCCCATCCTTCTCATTCTTAGAAGATACCTTTGCCTCTCACTTCATTGACAGGACCACCATCCACTATTAAGTCCTCATCCTTCCTCCCCTTCACTATCTTTTCATCCAACTCCTCCTCATCTCCTATGTAAGAAGAATGGGGATTTCTATCACTTTCCAAAGTCAACTTCTCTTCTGGAAGAAGTTGCTTCCCATCTCTGTGTGAAAGTTCCTGCAATCATCTCTCTTCCCTCTTACAGCTTCCCCTTTTTGCTTTACTGTGATCAGTAAACACAAGCTTGAGTCTTTCCAGCTAAAAATCTATCCCCTCAACCTTGCTTCCCTAAGCTATCCCAGTTCCTCCATTCCCTTTACTGCTTAGAAATGTATTTTACACTCCTCCTCTTCACCTCCCACTCTCTTCTTAATGTCTTAACTCAAAACACTCCAATGAAACAACTTTGCCTAGGAGATGCTAAACTTTCTAATCACCAAATCCAAAGGCATTTTTCTGGTCTTCATCCTACCTGATCTCTACTTATGATTTGACAATTTTGACCCCAGATACTAGATGGAACCAAGGAATAGGAAGAAAAGGGGAGTGGGCTCCCTTTCATGCCCTTAACCCAGGTCTTCACAAAATGTTAGGGTGTAGACCTAGGTGACTATCTGTAGTTCTTTGCATTATTATTCCTGGTTTTTCACTCTTCCATATGATTTTGCACTTCCTCCCACTACAGGAAGAGTGCAGTCCCTGACCCTTGACTTTGGGCTCAACCATGTTACTTGTTCTGGCCAATGGGATGGACAAGTGTTAAGCAGAGGCCTGCTTGCTCTCTTGCCTTTCTAGTATCAGCATGAGAAGAACATACCTAGCATAGCCCACCAGTCCAGCACGAATGAAAGACATGTTGAGCAGAGCTACCCAGCCAGCCTACAAACTGCATCCCAAAGCAGAGCCACCCTAGCTGACCACAGACTCAAAAGTGCCTTTTGAGTTGGTTGGTTGGTTACACAGCTTTATTGTGACAATAGCTATCCTATACCCTTTTCCTTCCTTCAAAAATGTTTCTCCTCCCTAGGCTTCTAGAGCACCTAATGCTTCTGACTCTGTTCGCACTGTGCTTGCTTCTTCTTCATCTTCTTCACCACATCTTTTAGTCTGTCTACTGGCTTGGTTCTCTTCTTAAATTTCTTTTCTAGCTACTTTGTACTTTCTCCCTGAGTGATCTCATTTAATCCCAAGGGTCAAAAATAATCTAGACTCCTAAAGCTCTCCTTCAAACTTCAGTTGCAGATTTCTGGCTGCCTTCTGGACATTACTGCCTAATATCCTGCTACCACTTCAAACTCAATATTTTAAACAAATTTCTAAATTTCATGACAAAATCAGCTCTCACTTCTTCCTATCTTCTCTCTGACAGATAAACCACTACCTAACATTATTTATTCAATAGCCATAAATTTAAATAGTTCCATTCCAGTCCTACACAAAGACAAGAACCCCTGGAATAAATAGCTGCACCTGAGCAGACTCGTAGACTAGTTGTCTTGTGCCAACATGGTTGGGGCAGAGATCAGTCTTTGGAAATTTGCCCACTGAGCTTCATTCAGAGCTCCATTTAGAAAACAGAGCCAGAAAATTTCATCTTTGCTTCTAATCCTAATCGACCTTGACTATTATCCAAATGTAAACCTCTCAGATTATCTCTCTCCCTTACTGCTCTATAATTTCTCCTACTGCTGAACTCTACTTTAAGCCAGCCTCTTTTAACCTTTCCCCAGAATACTCCTGCCTTAAATGAGTTTTGGCCTCCCATTGAGGACACAATGTCCCTTACAGCCTTCCTGAGACAAAGCTGATGATTCTACTCTTCCATCATCATCCTCAATGTCTGGCCACGGTCCTCCCACTTCACTACCTTCCAAATCCCAATTGTGAATCAATCATCTTTCTCTATTCCTATGCACCTGAACTTCCAAGGGCAACTAGAGAAGACAGCACAAACATTCAAACTGGTGCTGCCACTAACCCAAGGTACCAATTTCTGCAAAGGTCTGTATGCCCCTTGCCCGTCCCCATTGCCTTGCGCCTGGCCATAGTAAATTCTAGCTCACATATTCCTCAGCAGCTGTGTGACACCTCACTGGTCTGCTTAACCCTTAGAACTCCACTACACACACACACAGTAGTTTGCCTCACTTCTCTTCTTCATTTAAAAAAGACATCATTATACAATGCAAATGCAGTACTTCAGTGGTAAAAAATAAATAAATAAATAAGACATCATTAGATGAGAACTCCCTTATTCCAGTACTATTGCTATGTTACAAGTCATACCAAACTTAGCAGCATAAAAAAAAACTACTTTCCTATTCTCACAGATTCTATAATGTAGCATTTTTTGTATATTCAAAGAATTGCACAACAGTCACAACAATCTGTTTTAGAACATATTCATCACCCCAAAGGGAAACCCCATACCCACTAACAATCAGTCCCCATTTCACACCAACCTCCCCAGCCCTAGGCAACAACTAAATTACTCTGGCTCTACAGATTTGCCTATTCTGGACATTTCATATAAATGGGATAATATAATATGTGACCTTGTGTGTCTGAATTTTTCATTTAACATAATGTTTTCAAGGTTCATCTACATTGGAGCATGTATTAGTACTTCATTACTTTTTATGGTCAAATAATATTCCATTGTATAGCTATGTCACATTATGTTTATCCATACATCAGTTGATAGACATTTGAGTTGTTTCCACTTTTTAAATATTATGATAAATGCTGCTATGAATATTCATGTACAAGTTTTTATATGGACATATGTTTTATAGATACCTAGAAGTGGAATTGTTGGGTCATATAGTAACTCTATGTTTAACATTTTGAAGAACTGCCAGATTGTTTTCCAAAGTGTCTGCACCATGTTACATTCCCACCAGCAATATATAAGGGTTTCAATTTCTTCACATCTTTGCCAATTGTTTTCGTATGTCTTCTTCATTTTAGCTATTCAAGTGTGTGTGAAGTGGTATTTCATTGTTGTTTTAATTTCATTTCCCTAATGGCTAATGATGTTAAACATCTTTGCATGTCCTTATTAGCCACTTGTATATCTTCTTTGTAGAAATGTCTATTCAAATCTTTTTCCTGTATTTCAATTGGTTTATTTGGTTTTTTTAATTGTTGAGTTGTAAGAGCTTTTTATTTATTTTGGTTATAAATTCCTTAGCAGATATATGATTTGAAAATATTTTCTCCCATTCTGTGGGTTGTCTTTTCACTCTCATGATAGTGCTCTCTGAAGGACAAAAGTTTTTAATGTCAATTAAATCCAATTTATCTATTTCTTTTGTCATCTATGCTGTTGGTATTATATCTAATGATGCCATTGCTTAACCCCAGGTAATGAATATGTATCCTATGTTTTCATCTAAGAGTGTTATAACATTGACTCAGGTCTGTATCCATTTTGAGTTAATTTTTGTAAATGGTGTGAGGTAGGGCTCCAACTTCATTCCTTTGCATGTGAATGTCCAGTTGTCATGCCAATTATTGAAAAGAATATTCTTTCTCTGTTGAATTACCTTGTCACTCTTGTTGAAAATCAGTTGACCACAAATGTTTATTTCTGGACTCTCAATTATATTCCATTGATCCATATATCTAGTTTTATGTCAATACAAGACTGTCTTCATTATTGTACCTTTGTAGTAAGTTTTGAAATTAGGAAGGGTGGGTCCTCCAACTATATTCTTTTGCAAGGGTGTTTGGTTATTCTAGGTCCTTAGGGTTCCAAATGAATTTGAGGATAAACCTGTCAATTTCTGCAACAACAAGAACAACAACAAAAAGTCAGCTAGGAAGTTTTAATAGGAAATTTGTGAATCTATAGTCACTTTATAGAATACTGCTATCTTAAGAATATAACTTTTCTGATCAATGAACATGGAATATCTTTCCATTTATTTAGGTTTTTAAAAACTTCTTTCAACAACGTTTGCAGTTTTCAGTGCCAAGTCTTCCACTTCTTCATTAAATTTATAAATATTTTATTCTCTTTCATTTGGGTCTTCTCTCTGTTCTTCTTGGCCAGTCTAAATAAAGGTTTTTTCATTTTATTGATCTTTTCAAAGACCTAGTTTTTTGGTTTATTAATTTTCTCTATTGTTTTTCTATTCTACTTCATTTATTTGTTGTCTAATCTTTGTTATTTCTTCCCTTCTGCTTGCTTTAGGTTAGTTTGCTCTTACTTTACTAGTTTCTTAAGGTGGAAGCCTAGGTTATTGATTTGAGATATTTCTGCTTTTTTTTTTTTTTAGACAGAGTCTCACTCTGTTGCCCGGGCTAAAGTGCCGTGGCATCAGCCTAGCTCGGAGCAACCTCAAACTCCTGGGCTCAAGCAATCCTCCTGCCTCAGCCTCCAGAGTAGCTGGGACTACAACAGGCATACACCACCATGCCTGGCTAATTTTTTCTATTTTTAGTAGAGATGGGTCTCACTCTTGCTCAGGGCTCAGGCTGGTCTTGAATTCCTGAAGTCAAGTGATCCTCCCGCCTCAGCCTCCCAGAGTGTTAGTATTACAGGTGTGAGCCACCACTCCAAGCCCTCTCTTGGTATTGTTTTATCTGCATCCCAGAAGTTTATGTATGTTGTGTTTTCATTTCCATTCATCTCAAAATATTTTTTTAATTTCCCTTGTAATTTTGTTCACAACCCACTAGTTATTAGGAATGTGGTGTTTAATTGCCCCATATTTGTGAATTTCCAAATTTCCTTCTGTTATTGATTTCTAATTTAATTCCATTATGGTGCAGAAAGCATATCTTTTATTATTTCAATTTTTTAATATTTATTGATTTGGTCTATGATAGAGTGTTTCATGTGCACTTGAGAAGAATGTGTGTTTGGCTATTGTTCAAAGCCTTGTATTCTCTTGTTCCTAGCTGTTCTATCCATTATTGAAAGTGAGATAACAAAGTCTCCAACTATTTTGTTAAATGGATATCGCCTCTTAAATATCTCCTAGGTGCCTCAAACTCAATGCATTCAAAACTGATTTTATGCTTTCTCACTTCTCAAACCCATCTAATCAATAACACCTAGGTGCTCTCACCAGAAACTTGGCAGTCAGTCCAGATTCCTCCTTTTTCCTCATCTCCTACATCCAATGGACAACCAAGTCCTGCTTATTTTTCTCATCTGTTCATTCCTCTTCACCTCATCTATCCCTGATGCACCTAGTTCAGGTCCTTGCATCTTACATCAGACCTATTATAGTCTACTTGCCTCCATTCTTGACATTGTTTTGCTAATGTTCTTCATTCCACCTGGAACAACACACCGATTTTCTCCTCTGGAGTCTTCCCTATATGATCTCATTCTCCCTTCTGGGCTCTCAGACTCCTGAGTATACCTCTGTCCCAGGAGTTGCCACATGATTTTACCACTTTCCTACCCTCAGGACAGCTCTTTTAGCAGAGTAGTGAGGAGAACAGACTCTGGAATCAGACAGTATAGATTAAAATCCTAATTCTCTCAGTTTTTAGTTGTGTGGTTGGGCAAGTTATTAATATCTCTATGCCTCGTTTTTCTCATCCATCATATGGGGATAATAATAGTACCTACCTCATAGAGTTAAATTGAATTAATAGATACAAAATACTTATAATAAATGTTAATGTTAATATTATATTCACCTCGGTGGCTCCAGCACTTTAGCAAAGGGCCTGGAAGAGTAGTCACTTGGTTCCTGTAGCATGAATCTTGAGCTGAAATGAATAACTACTTCTCATTCTTTGTATTTTTGTCTTTGCATATGCTATTTTTGGTTTTGGTTTTGATTTGATTTTTTTTTTTTCTTTTGAGATGGGTTCTCACTCTCCCGCCCAGGAGTATGGTGGCGCAATCATAGCTCACTGCAACTTTGAACTCTCAGGCTTAAGTGATCCTCCCACCTCAGCCTCCTAAGGAGTTAGGACTACAAGCATGTGCCACCATGCCTGGCTAATTTTTAAAAATTTTTGGTGGATACAGGATCTTGCTGTTTTGCCCAGGCTGATCTCAGACTTGTGGGCTCAAGTTACCCTCCTGCCTTTGCCTCCCAATGTGCTGGGATCACAGGAGTGAGCCACCTGCCCATCCTATTCTGTTTTTTCTGTATGAAATACTCTTCCCCTTCTTCCCTATTACTTACTTGGTGAATTCATGCTTAGCCTTCCCCTCCTACCACAGACAGTTGGTCACTCAATGTTGTCCCTGTCACGCTGTGTGACTTTGAGTAGTAGTACAATTTATTAATCATCTTTCGGATACTAGGAACATAATATGATTTCCTTCATTTAATCTTCACAGTCATCTGGCTGTGAAATAAGAACTGTTGTCTCCATTTTATTGATCAAAAAACTGAGGCCTAGTGTGGTTAAATAACTTGCCCAATGTCAGTTGGCTAATAATTAAGTGACAGATGGAGATTGGTAGCCAGGCCTAACTTCAAAGCTCATATACTTTTTCAAATTGCTTTTATTAGTTTGCAAGTCTGTCTCTCTGCCTATACCATGAGCTCCTTGGGGGCATAGGTCTGTCCCAGTAGATGGCTCTCTTAGGGGAAGAAATATGTCTCCTCATAAGGCCTAAAGGTTCATGGGTGCAGAGCACTGATACTCCTTCCTCTGTCTCTCTCCATAGTGTTGAGATAAGATTCTATGCTGGCAGGAGGGTAAAGGAAAAAAAATGATAACTAAACAGAGATGAAAGCAGCTCAGCCTCCAGGGCCCTCTTGGCCATGTTTGCTGCTCCAGCATCCTTGGGGGCTGTGAAGAAGCTTCCCTGGAGTCTGAGCTCACTGGGTCCCCTGAGTGATGATGCTAGCCTCCTGCTCTGCTGGGACCCTGGGTCCACCATCACACTGACATCACCCATGTTTCCATAGGGCTTAGCAAGGAACTCAGACCTTGTCCGCATGTCCCTGTCTGAGACAACTTCTGTGATCCTGATTTGGGGCTCCATTCCTTTGCCCAGAGATCTCCTTCCATGTTTGAGCAGCTTTCTTCCCTATTCTTCACGCTAACGTATCTGTCCCCTAAAATCATAAGCTTCACTCAGGACTTTGCTCTACTCATAAACTGCCTGGAATCTCTGACACACCAACCTAAATTGGGAAACACAGGGGATTACAAAAAATAATACTCCCCAGTGATTTTGTCAGACTGGAAAAGGGAAAAACTGAGCAGGAGGAAATTAGGGCAACTTGTCAATTTTTCCAGCATCTGACAGTCACAGGGCTGCTCCACTTTTTTAATTAGACACTTGAAAGAGATTCCAATCTGAACCTCTGGGCTTTTAACTTGCCAGTTTCTGTTAGCCATACGAATGGCACTCTGTAGAGGGATCCTCTCCCTCCATCCACCAACCCCTAGTTTGATTCAATTCAGCAAGTAGTCATCAAACAACCAAATAGACAGTCATTTACCCTAATACTTGGCATGATGGGATATGTTTTAAAACAAAAATTAGACGGACACTCCCCTGCTTAAACTTTTTACATGGCTCCTGTTGCACTTAGAACAAAATCCAAACTTTATACCATAGCCCTGGGCACTTTCCCCCAACTACCCTTGGCTTCACCGTGCACCCCTCTTCCTGTGTCCACACCCCTACAGTCACATCAGCCACCTTTCAGGCCATCAAAAACACCAAGATCTGAACCACTTCAGGCTTTTGCAACTTATATGTATGTTGAGACCTGCAGGACGCGTTGGAGTTAGTAGGTGTTAGGCTAGTTATCTCCTCAGAGGCCGTAACAGACAGAATAGCTCACGACTTGAGCATGGCAGTTGAAGCATTAAAAGTCAAAATTGAAAAGATGGGGAATGTCTGAGCATTCCAGAAAACAGCACTGGGCCCAGGACCAAGGGTGAGATGCTGCTCCAATAGAGGAGCGGAGGCATGGGCTACCTTAGTGCACCTGGTTCCTTTCACTGTGGCCATGCTGGCTTAGGGGCCAGCTCCTGAATTAGACACTCCGATACTAAGATAAAGATTCCATTCTTTTCCTCTGTATCACTCATCCCAATTTGTAATTAAATAACATTTGTTAATTTGTTTGTTTTCTTTTTCCCTCACCAGGCTGTAAATCCAAAGGAGGCAGGGACCGTATCTGAGTTGTTTAATATATACTTGGTACCTAAATCAGTGCATGGCACATTGTAGATGCTTAATAAGTATTTGTCAATCAAATGAGTGATAAAAAATCATCTTTACATCAGAGAGCATGTCATCATCTATTTGGGGAAGCAGGTATAGCACACACAAAGCAGGTATAAATCTTACTTTATAAATTGGGTATGCAAGAAATGGTGCATTACTTCAATTCCCTTCACTTAAATTAAATCTGCTTCAAATCCCATTCTGCTGGGTTACTGGGAAATTCAGTCTCATTCCAGGCTTGGGAAAAGACCCAGGGGGCTTTGCTGGAGCAGAACATCCAGGGAGCCCCCAGCTGAGATACTTGTTGTCCCAGCCCTGGCAGTCCTGTGAAGTATTAATAGCTTCACAACTCCTAGACCACTCTTCCCCTTGGGAAGCATTGTGGGGTTAGGGCCCCTGTGTCTGGAGAGCACTGGGTGGCCATTCCTTTCTACTGTCTCACCACCTCTATAGTGTCCCATGAGGGCAGGCTAGGTTCTCTCCTGCTTGGGAACACCCCAAATCTTGGAGGGTTCTTCCTTCCCTTCTACCCTCTTCATTTCAGCCTCATTACTTCGGATATTAGCCTGCTTCCTCTTCTCAAGCCTAGCATCAACTCACCGAGGAATTTAGACTTCCTTCTGACTACTTGCCTTGCCATGCTAATGGCTTTGCCAATGATATCCAAAACCCAACTGTCTCCTTGGAATGGGAGAAGAAAATCAGGAGAAGGAAAGTCGGAATAAAAACTTGAGACATTATCCCGCGCTACACCAAATGGGAAACTTCACAAAGACAGATATAGTAACGCGTTAAGTTGAAAATAACCAAGTACCAAAATGTATGGTATAATCAGGCACATTTGGGGTTAGCTTTTTCCTCACCTTCCAAATGCAGGATCTCCTCAAGTCTGTCTCTAAGGCCCCTCTCACAACCTATGTGCCCATCCTAGGCAATCTAATTTTCCTGTACACTAGAGAGACATTCCTGAATATACATGTACATCATGAAATCTTGTCAATGATTCTACTTCCACAGTGGCTTGGATACCCCCTTCCTTGTCTTATGCTACTGCTGCTACCACAGATCAAGATGTAACATCTTGTGCCAGGAGTTTTATAATAGTTTACCAATTCATTTTCCTAAAATCCTCCTTCCCCACCATTCATTCGTTTGCTCTTCTATTCAAAATGTATTTTTTGAGCAACAACAGTGACACTAACTAATTGTGTGACCTTGGGCAAATTGCTTACATTCCCTGTACCTCGATTGTCCCATCTGTAAAATCAGGATAATAATAATAATGCCTCTCCAATAGGATTGTTATATTGTTATAAGATAGTGCCTGGCACAAAGTAAGTGCTAGATAAATGTTGGCTATTGTATTGCTGTAGCTATTTTTATTGTTGTTCTTGACACTATTTGCCAGGCACTCTTAGATGCTGGAAATAAACACAAGAGATAAACATGTGGTAAACACAAGAGACAAGATTCCTTATTGACCTTACAGTACAGTTGGGGGAGAAAAAAGTGTGTGTGTGTGTGTGTAAAACTCAGATACTTGCAAGGACTATTTAGAGTGTTAAAATGGAGTGACATTACACCCACACCCTTTAGAATGATAAACAAACAGAAAACAAGTTTTGCTATGGGTGCAGAAAAGTTGGAACACTTGTGCGTTGCTGGTGGGAATGTAAAATGATACAGTCTCTGTGGAAAACACTGTGGCGGTTCTTCAAAAATTAAACATAGAACTACCATATGATCCAGCAATTCCACTTCTTGGTCTATAACCAAAAGAATTGAAAGCAGGGACTCAAGCAGATATTTGCACATCAATGTTCATAGCAGCATTATTGACAATGGTCAAAATATGGAAACAACACAAATGTCCATTGACAGATAAACAGATAAAAAGTAGTATATGCATACAATGGAGTATTATTCATTCTTAAAAAGGGATGGAATTCTGACACATGCTACAACATGGATGAAACTTGAAGAAGACAGGCTAAGTGAAATAAGTCAGACACAAAAGGACAAATATGGTATGATTCCACCATGATAATGTACTTAGAATAGTGAAATTCATAGAAACAGAACAGTGGTTCCAAAGGGCGAGGGGAGGGAGAAATGGGGTGTTGTTCTTTAATGGATACAGAGTTCCAGTTTGGGAAGATGAAAAAGTTCTGGAGATGAATGGTGGTGATGGTAGCACAACAATGTGTATGCACTTAAAATGTCACTGAATTGTACATGTAAAAACAGTTAAAATGCTAAATTATATGGCACATATATTTTGCCACGATAAAAATAAGTAAATATTTTTTAATGGAGTGACACAATAGAGCCTGCACAGGTAGTTCTAGATGGATGGTTACAGAAGGTGTCTCTGAGGAAGTGAAATTTAACCTGATCTCTGAATGACAAGAAGCAGCTGGCCATGTGAAGACAGTGGGAGAGGGGAGCAGTAGCGGGGAAGAGTACAGACAGTGTGGAGCCCTAAGGCAGAAACATGTTTGGAGTATCCCAGGGACCCAAAGAAGGCTGGTGTGGCGGGATGCTAGAGGGCAAAGGAGGGAGAGCCAGCCGGAAGGGAAGGTGACAAGGTGAATGCAATCACCACGGACAGCTCTTTCAGGGAGTTTTTCTATAAAGGGAAAAAGAAAGGGCAGATGTAAAAGTGGCCAGTGGGGGGGATTTATTTTATTATATTATATTATATTTTAATTTATAAAAAATGAGAATGATTCAGTAAAGTGAGATAATTGACAATGCTCAAGAACAAGCAAGTTGGAGGACGAAAGTCCTTAAGTAAAGAGAAGGAATGGAACCCAGACAACTATTAGAGTTTTCAGTGAGAGTTGATACCAACATAATTCCCTGTTCCTATATTTAACAATACTGAGACTGGGCATACTTTCCTGTCCTTGTGTTAAACAACACTACAATTAAGTGAATATAACTGATTGCTCCAGAAAAATGCCTGCTCATGGAAGATAACATTGTGAACTAGCTAAAATGACTTGTTCATCATGACTTGCTTCAAAACTCTCACCTAACTGTGCTCACCAATCCAAAGCTGCTTTAAACTGGTCCAATCCTAACCAGTTCTCCACCTTGCAAAACCCACCTTAAAATTACCCAGCCCAGGCCCTAAAACCCTGCAAATATCCTGTCCTAATGCCTCCATTTTGAAAGACTACTAAGATTCCAGCAAGGTGGTGCTCCCCCTTGTTGCCGTGAGTCTAACAAGCTAAGTTTAAGTTGACAAACAGATTTTTCTGATGGTATTTTGGGGAGTCAACAGTTAACATTAGCTTTTGATGGGGGCAGCAATATTCATCCATTGTAATGGGGAGGAGACAATAAGTGTTTTGAGGTTTAGGTTGTGGAGGTGTGATGGAGTCATCTTCCTAAAATATAAAAATTATACCACGACTAATATGTATTAGTTTCCCATGGCTGCAGTAACAAATCACCACAAACTTAACAGCTTAAAACAACACAAATGTATTATTTTACAGTTCTGTAGGTCAGAAGTCTGAAATGACCTTCACTGGACTAAAATCAAGATCTCAGCAAGACTTCATTCTTTCTGGAGGCTCTGGGAGAGAAGCCACTGTCTCAATCTTTGCAGCTTGTACAGGCTGGCTGCATTCCTCAGCTGGTGGTCTCCTTTCATTCTCAAAGCCAGCAGTCCCATCACTCCGACCTCTGCTTTCTCATTACATCTCCTTCTCTGATTCTGATGTTCCTGCATCCCTCTTCACTTATACGAACCCTTATGATTACATTGGCCTACATGGGTCACCCTGGATAACCTCCCATCTCAAGATCCTTAATCACATCTGCAAAATCCCTTTTGCCATGAAAGGTAACATATGCACAGATTCTAGGGATTAGGATGTTGACATTGCTTGGAGCCACTATTCTGCCTACCATACACTCCTATAAACCCTTAATGATTATTGCCAGCAAAATGAAACTCAGACCTTTAGCATGGCACCAAACTCTAGCCCCATCCCAAACTTTCTAATCTCCTCCATCATTACATTCCTCATCCACCTCTACTCATTCACATCATAAAAATGTACTGAACACCATCTTTGTGCCAGGCACTATATTAGGTACTAGGTGTATGGAGTGGGGAGATGATAATAAATAAATAAATGATTATAGAAGATGTCAGGTGTAATACGTGTTATAAAGAAAGTGAAGCAAGGTGAGAAGGATGGAGAGAACTGGGAAGGCAGTGCTGGTTTATGTAGGTGGCCTTGGGAGACCTTTCTGAAAGGGGAAGTGAGGCAGACAGCCATGTGGATTTCTGGGGGAAACATACGAGAGACTTGGGGACCAGCAATTGCAAAGACCCTGAACCGAATGCATGTCAGCTGGTCAAGGAACATCGAGGCAAATGGAGTGAGACGGAGAGCAGTAAGAGCCACAGAGAAGTAACGGGGGACCCGATGGGAGCCTTGGAGTTTTTAAGCAGAGGAATGATAGGATATGACTTAAGTGTTAAAGGTTACTCTGGCCTTCATGTGGAGAACAGATTGTAAGACCAGAAGGAAGGAAGCGGGCACATAAATTAGAAGGAGGCCATCGTGACTGTTCAGGCGAGAGATGATGAGGGCTTGGACCACAGTGGCAGTCTCACCGCAGAGGTGGTGAGAAGCGTTTGGATTTGAGATGTATTTGGAAAGTAGAGCTGGCAAATTTTGCTGATGGATTAGACATATGGTGTGAGAAGAAGAGAGGAGTCAAGGATAATTCTAAGGTTTTTGGCCTAAGCAACAGGAGGAATGGAGTTTCTGTTTTCTAAGATACAGAAGACTTGGGTAAGATCAAGTTGGGAAAGTGGGTGGTGAATTGGGAATAGTTTTTGAACATGTGAGGTTTGACACATCTACTTTACATTCTAGTTGTGGTGTCAAATAGGCTGTTAAATATGTGAGTCTAGAGTTCATGTGAGATTAGGATTGGAGATGCAAATTCGGGAGTCATAAAAATGTAAGTGGTATTAAATCCATGAAACCGGATGGGATTCCTGAGGGAGTGAGCATGGATAGAAGAAATCCAAGGACTGAATTTCAGGTATTCCGATATGTAGAGGATTTTAAAACCCAAAATGTCTTCCCCTGCTCTTTACTCTTCTATCCCTTCAGCCTGGAATCTCTCTCTCCAGCTCCAACACTATCTTTCAAAATTGTGTTCAAAAAAGAGGAAAGGGGCACTTGAGGAGGGCACTTCATTATGTAGCCCTGTTCTGGGGACAGAGGCCACAGAACTGACTGGGCTTCACGCACTGTGACAGCTAACATGGACATTATTAGCCTTTTCTCTTCTTTCTTGCTAAAAAAAACAATTTGGATGTAGTTCAAGGCAGAGCGCTGGGCCCTAAGTAATCAATCCTGATTGTCTAATGATTCTCAATCCTCAAGTGCATTAAAATTACCTGCAAAGATTAAAGTGGTAAATTTTATCATGTGTATTTTACCACAGTAATTTCTAAAAAAAAGAAAAAAATCAGTTGTGGGCTTGGCATGGTGGCTCACATCTGTAATCCTAGCACTTTGGGAGGCCAAGGTGGGAGGACTGCTTGAGCCCAGGAGTCGAACATTACAGTGAGCTAGGATTTTGCCACTGTACTCTAGCCTAGGTGACAGAACAAGAACCCAAAAATCTGTTTTAAAAAAAAAAGAAGAAGAAAATCACCTGGGGAGATTTTTATTTTAATG
>VBSM01002608.1:117645202-117711594 GCA_008086735.1 Cheirogaleus medius | reverse complement strand
CCTCAGCCTCCCAGAGTGCTAGGATTATAGGCGTGAGCCACCGCACCGGGCTATAACCCAGTTCTTGCAGTAAGAACAACAGGCAAAAGGAATGTCTTCTGGGAGCTTCTGGGAAATGTTTTCCTTCCTGATTAAAGTACAGCCCCTCGCCCCCACCGTGAATAGAGTTGGGATGCCCAGAGTTCTTCCGAGGATTTGGGAGGCCTTTCCCACTCTACTCCCTACCATGTAGGAGAGATGCAGTTCAACACATTCCACCTCCCTCAGTTACCACCTGCAGAAGAACAGCCCATGTCTTCCCAATGCAAGGGTCCCTTGCCAGTGGACAGTCCTCTTGGATAGGGTCCTGCCTGCAAGCCTACACCTGACATTGCCAGGTCTGGAGGGAGAGCAGACATGGAGACCCACATACCAAATGTCTAATGATTTCAGTTATAAGTCAATCTAAATAAGGTATGTTCTATTCTCATACCCTCACAGATATTCCTTTATGATGACCTAGAAGGCCAGATTTGAATTTAAAATGGTCAGACTCCTCAACTTTCTGTGTCAGAACATAGAGGTGGAGGGACAACCACAGCCTGGGCTCTGACCATTAGGACTCACACATGCGTGGACACTTTGAACATCTAAGCTCCATCCACACCTGCACAAACAGCGGCTCCTTTGCCATTCCTTAGGCATAGGAGGTGAATATATTGACAGCAACATGACTTCCCCTCAGAATGAGAAGGAAGAGACCCACACGAGTGCCAGAGGTAAGCTCAGAGCCAATTGAGCAAGGATTTCTGGAGTCATGGATCCCTGGATGATGCTCTAGAAGATGAGGCCCAGGTTTTAGGTGGGCACGTCCCTTAGGCCCCATGGACATCTCAGACACTGGGGAGGACCAGGCTGGCAGAGGATCAGCACCTGATCCCCTAACACTCAGGGCCCCAGGGACCCCTTCAGCTGAGGGCTGGGGTTGGGGGGAAGCTGCCTGTCAGGACACTCAGGTAGCTCAGTACCATGGCATGTGGCTTCGTTGCTCCCCCTTCCTCCCCGCTGCTAGCTCTTCTTTGCTGCTTAGATAAGCCAGGGCAAGATTAGGGACTCCACTGTCTAGCTGACAACCCTCAGGAAATGGAATGCCAGTCTCTCCCCATGCTCTGTGAACAGTCCTCTTGGAGTCTCCCCTTCTCTTTGCTTGTAGGAAGAAGAGCCAGGAGAATTGCCCCTCACAACAAATACGCTCTCCCATAAAACTGACCTCTCCTCCTACCTCCCCTCTTCTCATATGGGGGTGTTCATTGTTGTGGGTGGTGGGACCGTTTTCACCACCTCTTCATAATCCATGGAAGAGAGATCTAATTTAAATTACTAACAACTTTCTTTAGGGATATGGGGTACTTAGCATTTTTGTTTGTTTGTTTTGGGGTTTTTTCATCCCCAGCTTTGAGCCTTAGCTGACATATTCAGGCAACAGAAAGAGCCCCATTCAGCATGCTGTTCCAGTTTTATGGCCCAGGCACTGGTGAGCAGACCGCCACGTGGAAGGTGAGGGAGATAACCTTGGCCAGGAGGATGATGGCAGCCCCCCAAGGAGGCTGAGAGACCCAGAAGTGAGTGCCCCCTGCCTCAGTGGCTGAGAATCACTGCCTAGAACCTGGCAACTGCTAAGTTCATTACCATCTTCTATTTTCTAATTTGTGGAAGTGCTGGAAACTTTTAACGTTTAGAAGCGCGGAAGGGATTTATTTATTTATTTTTTACAGAACGATCTTCTTAAGACAGTTCACAGAAAAGGAAAAAAAAAGCCTTGTAAACAAATGAAAAGATGCTCATCCCTATATATGATATGAAGAATTAAAATTAAAACTTATACCAAAAGATCAAGTTTTACTTACATGTTGGGAAAAATCATAATTTTTTTTATAAGTTTGGTCATAATCCATGTTGGGAGAGTGTGGGGAAAGAGATATTTCTTGCACTGCTGATGGAAGTATAAATTGGTTCAACATCTAGGGAAGGTGATGTGGCAGTGTTGATCAAAATGACAACTGACAATATTTTCTAATTCAACAATTGCACTTCTAGGAATTTATTCTCCAGATATTCCCACACATGTGTAAATGACATATCATTCAAGTACCATTGTTTGTAATAGCAAAAAGAAACAACCTAAAACCCACTAGTAGAAGACTTAAATAAATTACAGTAAAACCACACAATGGAGTACTGTGCAGCTGTTAAAAAAAAATGAGGAAGCCCTCGATGTACTGAATCAGTAACCTCCTGAATACATATTTTTAACAAACTTTTTATTTTGGGATAATTTTAGATTTGTGAAAATAGTACTGAGTTCCTTATACCTCTCACCCAGTTTCAGTTTCCCCTACTATTATCATTTTATATTACATGGCACTTTGAAAAAACTAAGAAACCAATATTGGGACATTTCTGTTAATTAAACTCCAGATTTCATTCAGATTTCAGTGGGGTTTTCCATTAATGTCCTCTTCTGCCTCAGGATCCAATCCAGGATCCCACACTGCATTTAGTTATCATGTCTCTTAGTCTTCTCAATCTGTGATAGTTTTTCAGATTTTCCTTGTTTTTCACAACCTTGATGGCTCTAGTCAGTACTGGTCAGTTATTTTGTAGGATATCCCTCAATTTGGGTTCGGCTGATGTTTTTCTCGTGCCTAACCTGGAGTTATGAGTTTTTGGAAAGAATGCCACAGAGGCGAGGTGCCGTCTCATTGCATCGTAGTAGTGGGTATATAAATGCACACATGTTCACACAACATCTCATGGTTAAGGCGGTGTTCGTCAGGTTTCTCCACCATAATGTTACTATTTTCCCTTTCCAAACTCTCTTTGAAATCCAGTCATTAAGCCAAGTCCACCCTCATGGGTGGAAGAGGATCTCAGCTCCATGTCCTAGAGGAGGGAATATCTACTTATGTTAAAGGAAATTCTTGGGAAAGGAAAATATCTCACCCCCCTCCATTTACTTATTATTGAGACATGTATTTTTATCACTATGGACATATGTACATTTATTTTATATTTTGGTAATAATCCAATACTATGTTTTTTATTTTTATTGCTCAAATTGTTTCAGCTTTGGCCATTGGGAGCTCCTTTATGTCAGTTCCTGTGTTCTTTCAGCATGCCCCCATCCTGTTGTTTTTTGAGCACTTCCTTACTTTTGATTCTGTTCCTTGGAGGCCAGCAACTAGCTGTCTCTGTCTCTGTGTCTGTCCCTCTCTCTGCCTGGCTTCTTCCTCGAAGGTCTCTGGCATTTCCTCACCTAGCCCCTCCACCCCTCCTCTCAGGCTGAGTTGGACTAGCCCTTTGTGGAGGGCTGAAGTCAGAAAACACCACAGCTCAGCTGTGTCTGTCACTAAGACAACTAAGCGGCCCTGCAGGAAAGCCCACGGGTCCAACTCCCAAACCTCCTTCCACCTATGGTGCACCAGATCCTCGGGGCATGCAGGGAGGGGACTTCCATCTGTCACATGACCTCTGTTGCCATGGCACTCTGGTGCAACATCCCCAAGGACCAGGACCCAGGGAGCTGGGTCTGCAGAGGAGCAGCTGGCTATCTTTTCTCCAGGGTTCTGAGGGAGCTGAAGTCACAGATTTGTTGAATTAGAGTGACCCACACCTTGGGACCTCACTTTTCTCATGTCATATATTGTATGTTTATCTCCTTACCCAAAGCCACCCTGAATTCTTCTTTTGAGATGATAGAGAAAAGTTTTCCTCCAAGGATTGACAGAGGAAGAACAGAGATATGGCCATCCATACATTTGTGCAAGTAGCAAAGCACCAAGTCCACAGGGAATAAAGAGCAAAAGTGCAAACGAAGGTGATAGTGTGTGTGGAAGGCTGAGCATGGTCACAAGAAAATTGCCTCATCCTGTGTCATAAATGCTTCTTTTTTCCCTAACACCCAGATCCTAAGAAGGCCTTCTCTCCATCTCATGCCACCATCATCTCTCACTTAGACCATAGCTTTATCCTCCTAACATGCTTATCCCACCCAAAATCATCTTACAGATACTTTTAAAAACACAAATCAGATTATATCATTAATCTGCGTCAAACTCTTGAATGGCCATCCATTGCCATCACAATAAAAACCCAACTTTTTCTTCCCCCCATCCCGTACTTTGCACCACTCCCTCCTCACTAGCCAATGTCAAGCCACCTCAGCTCTCTGTCATGCTGGCCCTGTACTCTGGGGCATACCTCCCTCCACTGCCCCCCACCCCTTCACGTCTATGCTCCTGCCTCCTTCAGACCTCATTGCAAACATCACTTCCTTAGGGTGGCCTGCCTTCATCATCAAACCCAAATTAGACCATGAGGTATATTATCTCAAAAGCCCTATATACACCCACAATTCATAGTTTCCTGATTATTTTATATCTGTTTGCCTCACCATATTGTAAGTTCCCTGGAGGCAAACATAATATTTATTTTGCTAACTGCTGTATCCCCAGTGTTTGGCACAGTGACTGGCATGTACTAAGTAGGCGCTCAATGCATATCTATGGAATGAAGGATGAAATACAGTTCTCCTCCTGTGTTCCATTCTCAGAGAATGATATCACCATCCATCCTTTGCTCAGACCAGAAACCAAGGAGCCAGCCCTGATACCTTTCTCCCCTCACTCGGTTGTTCACCAAGTGCTATGGATTTAAATTCCTAAATATCCCTTAAATCCATCCTTCCTCTCTACTCATCATTCTAGTTTCTGATTTATTGCAACAATCCCCTAACTGGCCTCCTTGCCTCTAGCATCATCCCCTCTGTGTCATCCTCCACACTGAAGAAGGAAGTGGTATCTAAAATGCAAACCTGATCAAGTCATAAAGCTTCCTTCATGATAAAATTCAAATACAGACCCTTAGGAGAATGTACCAGATCTGTTACTGACCCTGCCCACACCCTAGTGTCTTAGTTCATTTACTGTTGCTAAAACAGAATACCTAAGACTAGATAATTTATAAAGAAAAGGGTTTTGGTATTTGGCTCAAAATTCTGGGGACTGGAAGGTTCAAGATTGGGCAGCTGCATCTGATGAGAGCCTCGTGCTGCTTCAACTCATGGTAGAAAATGGAAGGGGGCCAGTAGGTACAAAGAGGTCACATGGTGAGAGAGGAAGCAAGAGAGAGAAAGCAAGGAAGCTAGACTCTCTTTAACAACCTGCTCTCTCAGAAACTAATCCATTTCCAAGAGAGCAAGAGGACTTACTCTCTCTGAGACAGGTCGTTAATCTACTCATGAGGGATCTGCCCCCATGACCCAAGCACCTTCCACTAGCCCCCACCTACCAAAATTGCCACATTGGGGATCAAATTTCCACATGAGTTTTAGCAGGGACAAACCACATACAAACCACAGCACCCAACCTCACAGGCCTCCACTCATAGCCCACACCCGGCATAGGAAACCACACAGTTTCTCCAACATGTTGTTCTCTTTCATGCTCTTATTCTTTGCAGATCACTCTCCCTTCTACACTTAATTAACCTCATCCTTGAAGATAACTTCTGAGAAGACTTGCTGATTCTCCCCACAACAACATGGAATAACATCCCCATCTCATATGTCCCCCCTAGACTCCGTGCCAGCCTTTATCACAGCATGGAACGCACTGAGTTGAAATGGTCTACTGGTCTGTCTCCTCTATTTTGAAATCTTGAGAACAAGAGTCCTGTCTTCTCCATCTACTGGAATATTTTCCCAGTGTTCAGTCATGTGCCCATAGAGCATTTTACCATTTTCAGAACATATTTACATACTTTATCTGGTTTTACCTTCTCGACAACTCTATAAGGTAGATAGAGCAGACATTTTCATCCCAAATTACAGAAAGGAATGACTGATTCCTCTCTGAGCCCATGGCAGGATGAGCCACCCAGTCTCTGTGCTCCAAAACTTAACGTTCATACCTCTGGATAAGCACTTCATATGTGATCCTCTGCTCAGTCCCAGGAGTGCTGGCCCAGCCTCATGAACTTGTGCTGCAGATTGGCGCATCTTCTCAGGAGAATCTGACCAGCCCCAGAGAGAAGACTCAGGTGCTGACATTTGAGTTTCCTGGTAAAACAGTTGTGCCCCTCCCTGACCCCCATTCACTCTACTGCTGGAGGAATGTGGGGTACTCTCACTCTTACTGGCCCACTGATCAGTATGTGGCCATATCACACACACGTGTACGCATGCACACACACACACACAAAAGACTTCCAATCAGCTCTCTAATGTTCCTTCTTAAATGTGGACAGCCAAACATCACCAGACATTTGAGGAAAGCCTCCAACATAAAAAACAAAGACCAATAAACAGGAAAAAAGGCAACTCAATGGAAACAGATACAAGGAATAGAAGAAAGCAACCAAAAAAACCCACCAAAAATAAAAAAATCACCACTAATAATAACATACTCAGGGAGATAAGTAAAGGAGAACATATCCATGCTACAAGATGAGAATTCACTTTTATTTCTATAACAGCTTTATTGAGATAAAATTCATATGCCATATAATTCACACATTTAAAGTATACAATTCAATGGTTCTTAGTATATTCACAAAGTTGTGTAACCATCACTACAATTGATTTTAGAACATTTTCATTACCTCAGAAAGAAACCTGTACCTTTTAGCTATCACTCTCCAATCTCCCCATCCCTCTCCAGCTCTAAGCAACTACTAATATACTTTCTATCTCTATAGATTTCCCTATTCTGGACATTTTAGATAAATAGGATCATATAATATGTGACATTTTGTGGTTTTTTTGCCACATAACAATGTTTGTAAACTTCACCATGTTGTAAAATGTATCAGTACTTCACTCCTTTTATGGCTGAATAATATTCCTTTGTATGGATATACCACATTTATTCATTCATTCATTCATTCATTCATGGACATTTGGGTTGTTTCCACCTTTTGGTATTATGCATAACATTGCTATGAACATTTATGTACAAGTTTTTGTGTTGACATATGTTTTCATTTATCTTGGATATATACCTAGGAGTAGAATTGTCGGGTCAAATGGTAACTTTATGTTTAACATTGTGAGGAACTGCCAGGCTGTTTCCCATTTACATTCCCTCCAACAATGTATGAGGATTCCAATTTTTTCAAATTGTCACTAACACTTGTTATTATCTGACTTACATTTCATCCTAGTGGGGTGAAGTGGTATCTCATAGTTTTGATTTGCATTTCACTGATGACTAATGATATTGAGCATATTTTCATGTGCTTATTGGCCATTTTAAATCTTCTTTGGAGAAATGTCCATTCAGATCTTTTTTAAATTGGGCTGTCTTTTTATTATTGAGTTGTAGGAGTTATTGATATATTCTAGATACAAGTTCTTTATCAGATATATGATTTGCAAATATTTTCTCCCATTCTGTGGGTTGTCTTTTGACTTTCTTTTTCTTTTTCTTTTCACTTTCTTGATATTGTCCTTCAAAGCACAAAGTTTTCTATTTTGATAAAGCCTAATTTATTCTTTTTTTCTTTTGTTGCTTGTGTTTTTGGTGTCATATCTAAGAATTCATTGGTAAGTCCAAGGCCCCAAAGATTTACCACTATGTTTTCTTTAAGAGTTTTATAGTTTGGGCTCTTATATTTAGGTCTTTGATTCATTTTGTGTGTATCATGTGAAGTAAGGGTCCAAATTCATTCTTTTGCACATGACTATCCAGTTGTTCCAGCACCATTTGTTGAAAAGACTATTCTTTCCCGCATTGACATCCTTGTTGAAATCAAATGACCTCTGATGCATGGGTTTTATTCTCGACTCTGACTTCTATTCTATTGATCTATATGCCTATCTTATTCTAGTACCACACTATCTTGATTATTGTTGCTTTGTAGTAACTTTTGAAATTGGAAAAGGCAAATCTTCAACTTTATTTCTGTTTTCGAGGTTGTTTTGGATATTCTAGGTCTCTTGAGTTTCTATATAAATTTTAGGACCTGTTTATCAATCCTATGAGAATTTGGGTTTTTGTTGTTTGTTTGAGACAGAGTCTCACTCTGTTGCTTGGGCTAGAGTGCCGTGGCAGCATCATAGCTCACTGCAATCTCAAACTCCTGGATTCAAGCGACCCTCCTGACTCAGCCTCCCAAGTAGCTGGGAGTACAGGTGTGCACCACCACACGTGGCTAATTTTTGTATTTTTTGTAAAGATGGGGTCTCGCTCTTGCTCAGGCTGGCCTTAAACTCCTAGCCTCAAGAGATCCTCCTGCCTCAGACTCCCAAAGTGCTAGGATTACAGGTGTGTGCCATTTGATTTTAAATGGAAAAGCCTGAGCATGACAAGGAGCTCCTGGGCAGCCGGACAGCTCTGCCACCTGCTGTCCCGCCCCCGCCAGCTGCCACATTGTGCCTGACCTTCTTCCCCCAACAGAGGTCCCAAAGCGAAAATAGACCTATTTGGAAGAGATGCATTTAGAAGATGCCACCAGATTCTGTCCAAAGGAAGAAAGAGAAAGTGAACAAACATCTTTCAGCGATCAAAATCCCAGGCAAGACCAGAAAGGGGCTTTCGCAGCCCCTTCCACAAGTTCTTTAAAAATAAAAATGGGAACGCGACTGGTGAAGATTTCTGTGGTAACTTGGGGCTGGTGGTGACATCAAAGCTTTCCCATTTCTTGGTCCAGTGGATCATGATACAGAGGAAAAACTAATGAGACTCTCTCAATGGATCCTTCACCCACCAAACAAGATTTCTGCAGAAACCAACTTGCTCTTGCACATGACCCTGACCAAGGAACAGATGTGTGAAACTTACTTAAAGTTGTATTGTCAAGTGGTAAGATGAGGATAAAAAGCTTGTATATATATGTGGGGGGGGAATATATATATATTTTTATATATATCCCTAAGGAAAACTAATATAAATACTTACATAGGAAACTAAATCAACATACAAGACATTGAAGAGATGAAGATTAGTCTATGGTTAAGACCTGGCTTTTTGAACCTCAACACTTGGAAAAAGGGAAGTGAAGACTTTTCACATTATCACAGAAAAATACGATAAATTTGGAGGAAAATAAACGTTTTTAAGAACAACAACAAGAAAAGAGCATCTGGTCTAAAATATAATAACTAATAGTAAAATTTCATATAAGAGTTGAATGATAAAATTGAGGAAATGTTCCAGAAAGCAGAAAAAGAAGACAGAAAATAAGAGAAAATAAAAGAGACTCAGAATATTAGTTCAGAAAGTCCAAAATCCAAATAATAAGAGTGCCAGGAAGAGAACAGAGAAAATGAAGAGGAGGAAATTGTTAAAAAACAGAAGAAAAGAAAATTTAACAAAATTAAAAGACATGGTATATTAGATCAGGGTTCTTCACAGAGACAGAACCAATAGGAGACAGGTAGATACATAGGTATTATACATGGATAGATAGATGAGAGATTTATTAGGGGAATTGGCTCATGCAATTTTGGAGGCTGAGAAGTCACATGATAGGCCATCTGAAAGCTGGAGAACCCGAGAAACCAGTATCCTGGCTCAGTCCAAGCCTGAAAGCCTCAGAAGCAGGGTAACTCTCAGTTACCCAAGGCCTGAGAGCCTGAGGGGGACCATGGGTGCAAGTCCCAGAGTCTAAAAGCCAAAGAACCTGGAGTTCTTACATCCAAGGGTGGAAAAAGAGGGGCGTCACAGCTCTAGAAGAGAAAGAGAGAGCAAATTTGCCTTTGCTCTGCTTTTTTGTTCTATCTGGGTCCTTAGCTGAGTGGATGGTGCCCACCCATGTTAGGTGAGGTGGGATCTTCCTTATTCAGTTCTCTGACTCGTGCCAATCTCTTCCAGAAACACTCTCACAGACATACCCAGGAATAATGCTTTACCAGCTGTCTAGGTATCCCTGAATCCAATCAAGTTGACACCTAAAAATAAACATCACACACTTGTCCCTGGATTTAAGGAGCCCATCAAGTACCCAGCACAATTAATGGAAAAAAACCCACACCAAGATCCACCCTAGTAAAATTTCAAAATACCGGAGATAAAGAAAAGATTCTAAAAGTTCCATAGAAGAACATACAAGTCACCTATAAAAGTCCAGGAATTAGAATGGCACCAGATTTCTCAGTTGTGAGCTACAAGAAAGGAATGTTTTCCTTTAAAACTCTGAAGTAATATTATTTTTCAACCTAGAATTCTATACCTTGTTATATTCATTAAGGATGAATATAGAACAAAGATACGTTCAGATCTCATAAACGTACTTCCCATGCATATTTTTTCAGGAATCTACTAAGAACATGCTGCATCAAAACAAAAAGAAGCTGGGCACCATGACTGGTGCCCATAATTCCAGCTACTCAGGAGGCTGAGGTGGGAGGATCACTTGAGGTCAGGAGTTCTAGACCAGCCTGGGAAACATAGCAGAACCCCACCTCTAAACAACAATGAGAAGAACCAGGAAAAATGTTTTCTCGAGGTATTTACATTTTTCTTCACAGGTGACAACCCCCCCTCCCCCAGGAGAGATGCATGCAGTGGTTAAACTCAGGTGACAGGTGGGCCCTACACCAGGGGTTCTCAAGCCTGCACATACATCAGGAAGCACCAGGAGGACTTGTTAAAACAGAGATTGTTGGCCCCACCCCCAGAGTGGATTTCACCTACCCAGCTGTACTTTTCTCCTCTTTCCTTATTAATTAATCCACCCTTGAAAATCCAAATTAAAAATGTTTTGAAATATCGAATATTCAATTGGAATATCTAGATTTTTCCACCGCTGTCTCCTCTCCTCCCTGTGGTTTCCACTCGATCCTGACTTTGCTCACACTTCTGCATGCTCATGGCTAGGTTTCTTGCCCAAGGGGTGACTGTTATCCCAGAGAGGGGATGTAACTGAGCTCTGCTCCCTCCTGCAAGGGATCCTGAGTGGGCTGAGCTCCTCTGGGCTATTAAATAAATGTAGCATTTCGAGGTCATTTCCCTCAACTGCCAAGTACAGAGGAGGGGGAAAAACCCTAGAGGCCTGTCAGCAGCTAGAACAACTGGCTCTGGGGAGAGGATGGAGGTGGGAGGAACAGCCACAATGGTAGCCCCCAACCTTCAGAGCTGGGTCTCCAGGTGCTAAGAAGGTCACTCCTTCTCTGCCCAGTCCACACTGCAAGAACAGAAGTTCCCAGATGTTTATCTGAGACCTCATAAGAGGGAGGCTGCAGTGACAACCGGGACCCCGCAGGGTGGGGGCCTCATCCACTGCAGAAGAGCGTCGTGGTCACGAGCCTCACCCTGAAGGGGCTCTGGTCAGTAAGAGCCTCATGAAAGAGAAGGGGCCGCAGGAGAATCATGCAGCTGGGTTTACCCTCCGCTGCGACTGAACATGCAGGAAGAGGACAGAATTTTTTTTTTTTTTAGATGGAGTCTCACTCTTGTTTACCCAGGCTGGAGTACAGTGGTGCTATGGTAGCTCACTGCAGCCTTGAACTCCTGAGTTCAAGTGATCCCCACACCTCAGCCTCTGGAGTTGCTGGGATGACAGCTGCCTGGCAGAATTGTTTTTGAACTAGTCTGGGTAACCCTTCTTTTCTCCTTCTGGGGCTATAGGCCTGAGAGTCTCTTCCAGCACCACCGACGCTTCCATCTAGGCAGACCTCCCTGGCCTTCCTGAAGATAGTGAGAAGTGAGCATGGTGAGGATGAGACAGGAGGAGAGGGGAGGATGCCACTGCCCCGGTGCCAACTCCAGGAACCTTCAAATTCAAAATCTGGCTGTTTCACGAGATTGCCAAATGTTCAGCCCAGCTGCGTTTTGAAAGGGTGTTCTGGCTACATGCTTTATCAGCTATCTGATAGCTGATATCAGATATCAGCTACAATCCTTAATGCAGCCTCTTTTAACTTCCCTATAAAGTACCAGGAAAACATAAAAATAAAAGGCACAGACCATGGCAAATTCATGCCAAATCTCTGAGGAACTGATGATAATTGTAGGCAGATAGAGCCAAGTCTACTCAGCAATGCCAGGGCAGTTTTAGGAATTTTAGTCTTCTCACCTTTGGGATGGCTTCCCAGGCCTCGGATTTAGCTAGTTGTAAGCGGTCTGTGGGTTTTGCTAGATTCTGCTTAAAACTAGATGCCAAAATTTGGGGGAAAATGATGAAGTGGCAACTCAGGAAACCTTTATATTATTCATAAATTAAAATAAACACTTGGAGAAACAAAATAACTAAATTTCTATACATTCATCACCCAGAGTAGTTGCTTTATATAGTTTATATCTTGAGTAGGACTCAAGTACAGACGACTCGCTGTGGATTAGCAGCAGCAGTGTTTTAATGCAAGCCAGTGTTGTGTTGCTCGTTTTGTGGGAGGCAGTGGAGCGGAACGATGGGAAGCAGACCAGAGACCAAAGTACTTGGAGAACAGGGAGCCCTCCCCTGCCTGTGCAGATTCAGGAAAGGCAAGAAAAGGTGGGACTGGCAATGAAAAACTTTCAGAATCTGCTGCCACCTGTGGCAGTCATACCACAACATGGTGTCCCATGCTCTGGGGCTATGCTGGGCCTCCTGCTCTAGGTCATACCTGGGGCCAAAAAAAGATCAAGGTAGGCATGCATACTATTTTTCATATGCATACAACAAGAATGGAGAAAAAATAATTTTTAAGGCATAGGAAATTATAGCATAATGAGAATGCCAGTATCTTTGAGGCTAGGCAAACTTCATTTATACTCCTGACTCAGCATTGGGCTAGCTGGGTGATGCTGGGCAAGTCACTTCAGTCCCTCGGTAAGCCCTATCTATTAAGTGGCAATGATAATAGTACCTCCCTCATGATAAGAGGTGAAGTGGGAAAATGACTGTTTGGCACTGAGTTCCTGGCATATGGTGCTCAGTTAATTACAAATGATTCATACAAGTACACAAGGAAATTAGGTTAGTTCCTTTCTGGGAGACTTTTCTTTTTTTTAATGTCAGGTGCACAGTTGGAATTAATAAAAAATCCTTGGTTTATAATGCACATTCATCACTGGTTGTTAAACACATAAAAATGTGCTTTTGTGTTGGGATTGGATGACACTGAATTCAACAATTTAGTATCATTCCAGCATTGAAAGAACACAACGACACACCTGCTTGTGCACACAAATACACATACCATATGCACTCACACACAAAGGTGTAAGCACCTACCAATCAGTTATAGGAACTCACTTCATCCTTGTGCCAATTTTGTCATGCTGTCATCTTCAAGAAGGACTGTTCCCTATCTTATCTAGGCTATGCGGGTGTGGAATCTGCAGGATTTTAATGGTTACCTTTAAGTCTAGTGGGAGTGAGCTCTAACCTATGAGGAAGGGTGTATTGTGACTCTCCACATAGGGGTATAGTGGGCAAAGTGTAGGAAGGAAAGGCCCTATGCTGAGAAAGATGGCTAAGTTCTTTCTGGAGGACAAGGTAAGTAAGAGGTTGGTATTTTGCATTTTCTCCTAGTGAAATTATGTATGTATGTATGTATGTTTGAGACAAAGTCTCACACTGTTCCCCAGTGGCTTCCTCACAGCTCACAGCAACCTCAAAATCCTAGGCTAAGGCAATTCTCCTGCCTCAGCCTCCTGAGTATCTGGGACTATAGGCAGGCCATGACACCTGGCTAATTTTTTTATTTTTTTGTAGAGATGGGGTCTTGCTCTTGCTCAGGCTGGTCTCGAACTATTGCCCTCAAGCGTCCTCCCGCCTCTGCCACCCAAGGTGCTAGGATTACAAGCATGAGCCACTGCACCTGGCCTAAAATTTGTCTTTTAGTTTTTAAAAAATAACTTTTTGCTATTGTTTTGGTTTTGTTTATTTGTCTTTTGAGACAGAGTCTCACTTAGTCGCCCCAGGTAGAGTGCAGTGGTGTCATCATAGCTCACTGCAACCTCAATCCTGGGATCAAGCCATCCTCCTTCCTCAGCCTCTCCAGTAGCTGGGACTACAGGCGCTCGACACCACGCCCAGGTTTTTGCTCAGGCTGGTTCCCTGAACTCAAGCGATGCTCCTGCCTCAGCCTCCCAGAATGCTAGGATTACAGGAACAAGCCACTGTGCTGGCCCTTTTTCCTAATTATTTCCATAGTTATGTCTTTACTTCTTTCTTAAGACTTTATTGTTTTTCTAAAACTCTAAGTGGAATATTCAGTTTGTCAGTTCTCTCAGCTAATTAAAAACATTTAAAGCTATGAAATTATATCTGAAAACACACTTTTGTCCATGTATCTCAGACTTGATATGTTGTGTTTTTATTCACTCTTTCTCTAAAGAATCTGATATGATAATCCTAATTTCTCTATGACTCTAGTACTATTAATAATTTTCTCTTTTTTATTTTCAGGTGGCTGGGTTTTCTCACTTTGTTTCGACATATTCACTGGTTACCATGTGGCTAGAGAATGTGATCTATATCTGCAGTCCCCAATCCCCCAGTGCCATGGACCAGTACCATCTGCAGCCTGTTAGGAACCCGGCTGCGGAGCTCCACCTCCCAGCCCCACCCGCATGCAAAAATTGTCTTCCATGAAACCTGTCCCTGGTGCCAAAACAGTTGGGGACTGCTGCTCTATATGATTTCTGCTTTTTGGAATTTATTAAGGTTTCTTCTATGCAATCAATTTTTATGAATATTTGCAGCTGATACACAATTTTGCAGGCCATAGATTCAGGTTTGGTTAGAAAATGTAATTTATTCTCTATTACACACTTTTCATCTATTTTAAGTATACATTTAAAAAAAAAACACCAGCCACACATACTACACATATTTAATAATATTGGTCAGTTCCAGGTAAACTCAGCCACTTTTTTTTTCAGGATTTTCCCAATTAGTGTTTCCCCCTTCCCACCTTCTCCCTGGAGGTAGCATCTAGTCATGGGGCACGTTTGTAGCATTAAGGGAACATCATCTGAATGTTCTGAGGTCATCACCTGTCCACTTTAGCATCCATTGAGAAGTATGTCATCTTTCACTCCCAGGCCTTTGTCACCTGTCATAGACTTTGCAGACATTAACTTAGTGGCCTGTTTCCCACGTTTCCTAGTTTTGCACAAATGCACTTCTGGCCCGGACCTCAAGGCGACTTTCACTTCTCCCAGCCACCTTTGTGCCCCTTTTGGGCAAAGGGAAACCTTTGCATACTCTGTGAGCAATTCTGTGATCTGAGGAAACGCAGAGCTTTCCCAGCTCTTCTTCTAGTCCTTGTACAACCTTAATCCCTCACCAGGCTGCTGTGGGCTGACTTCTGCAAGGTTTACTGTTTCTCTGTTCTCCCCGGAAAATATCCACTTTTGAATCTCATGCCCCTAACTTGGAGTTTTTATACCCCAGGGCAGTTGCAACCCCCAGGAAGGGATGGGGTGGACAAAGGGCCAGACCCCTTTCGCGGACTCACGCCACATCTGACTCTCGCGTCCTACCAGCATCTCTAGTCTGAGGCTGCATCATCCGAATCCACCGGGTCTCCGCTGCGCTTTGGCGCCCCCTGGTGGTGGCCTGGCGGCTCTGGCGCAAAGCCGCTGGCGTCGCTGAGTGCGAGTTGGGAGCGGGCTTCCGCCTGGCGCGGCCTCCCCAGCGTCCGCCGGGCTAGACCGCGCCTGCTTTGTTGGAGGACCTGGGAGACAGGACAAACGAGAATACCGAGGACGCGGGGGTCCACTTTCCATTTCCAGGTTTCCAAAAATAAGGCGGCCTGTGTTTTCGCTGCCAGGCCGTTCCACCGCGCCCGCCCCACCAACCAAAGGTAGTCACTTTAATCCTTGGCCCTTGGCGATGGAAGACAATCACTGCCTTCCGCTAGATCGGAATCCACCAGGTGGTGCAGGCGTGTTACCGTCGGGTGTCCCTCCTTGTCCCTCCGTGTGTGCTCCCGGCTCTGGAACAGGCGGCGACCAGCCGTCTTTGTAAACGCGCGATTCCCGGTCCCAGACAGGCGGGAATCAGGATGCGGGGTCCCGGGGCCGGCAGGGCGGGAGCGAGATCGAACCCCCAACCAGCTCCCAGGCTGACCCGACGCCGAGACAACGAGGCCAGGAGCTGGGAAGGAGAGAGAAACGGGAACGGAGGGATGGGACGACGGCCCAAGGCAGCGGTCACAATGGCTGGCTTCTCCTGGGGCATTGCCCTATGAGAATTCAGGCCCCTTGAATTTTTTGCTGAACTTCGCTTTTGTCCGATATTAAATTTGCTAATCTTCTTTATACCCAACTTTTACAACAATACATTTATTGTAGAAAAATATGAAAAATTTGGGAAAACGCATATTGTATAAACTACGCAGGAAGACTGTTGTTTATCTGTGTTCACATTAGTTTCCTAGGGATGCTATAACAAAACTACCACAAACTGGGTGACTTAATACAAATTTATCCTCTGGCAGCAAGGGAGGGCAAAAGTGTCAGCAGGGCAGTTGTCCCTCCAGAGGCTCTAGTGGAGAATTGTTTCTCGCCTCTTCCAGCTTCTGGGGACTCCAGGGCTTCCTTGGCTTGTGGCTGCATCACTCCCATCTCTGCCTCCATCTTGGCATGTCTGTGACGAAGGGAGGAAGGCCCCTTGAACTGCAAAGTGGGCAGTTGAATTCGAGAGCGGGCCAACTAGTGACAGAAAGTTTATTGAGAGAGACACATGACAGATCCTACTCCATAGACTAGGAGTCCTTTCCCAAGCAGGACGGGGACACCTTATGGGGCAATGGTAAAGTTTTTATGTGTCCAAAAATCCCCGTTAGGAAACAGCCATTTGTGACCAGCGTTGTCTGTTGTCACAGAAAGTAAGTGCAAACAGTTTGTAAGGCATCTGGCTTAGTAATTCATCCATCCTCTGCTGGTCCCTGGCCAGCGACTTGCTGGAGCTTCCTTGTTCAGGGAGGTTAGGGTCTGGAACCATCAAAATGGCTACACTTAGGCTCTCTCCACCTTCCCTTTTTGCCTTATCCCTACATTAGCCATGGCCTTCTCTGTGTATATGTCTTCTCTTCTGTCTCTTATAAGGATCATTAAATTTAGGACCCATCCTGATAATCTAGGATGATCTCAAGATCATTAACTTAATTACATATACAAAAATACTTGTCCCAAATAAGGTCATTCAGGAGCTCATGTATTAGGACATGGATATATCTTTTTAGGGGTCATCTTTCTACCCACTACAACATATGTGTGTGTGTATGTGTGTGTATATATATTCACATACATTTTATTATTCTACTATTCACATTTGGGTACATTTCTTTCAGGTGTTGGTTATATGTAGAAATAAAATTTCAAACTAAATAATTTTTGTTTTTTTGAGACATGGTCTCACTCTATAACCTGGGCTAGAGTGCGGTCCTATCATTATAGCTCACCGTAACTTCAAACTCCTGGGCTCAAGCAATCTTCCTGCCTCAGCCTCCCGATAACTAGGACACTAGGTGCACACCACCATGCCCAGCTAATTTTTCTATTTTTCATAGAGACGAGTTCTCACTCTTTTGCTCAGTCTGGTCTTGAACTCCTGGCCTCAAGTGATCCTCCTGCCTCGGCTCCCAAAGTATGAGCCACTGTACCAGGCAATAACTTTTAAACTAAATTTGATCCATAGACTGTATACAGGTTTTATTCTATTTTTCCATAGTGAGTTTTTTCATCTTTAAATATTAATTCAAAATATGATTCTAATAGTTGTATCATAGACCATCTTAAATTTGTTAAATTTTATTTAACCATTTAGTTAATATTGAACACTCATAACTTTTTGGTACTATAAATAAATGAAGTAATGAGCATCCTAGCAAAAATCTAGCTTCTAAAGCTGCAGTCCCCAACCCCACCAGTAATGAATGGTCTGTGGCCTATTAGGAACCTGGCTTCACAGCAAGAGGTGAGCCATAGGTGAGCAAGCCAAGCTTCACCTGTATTTATAGCCACTCCCCATTGCTGGCATCACCACATACGCTCCGCCTCCTGTTAGATCAGTGGTGGCATTAGAAATTCTTATAGGAACTCGAACCCTACTATAAACTGCACATGTGAGGGATCTAGGTTGTATGTTCCTTATGAGAATGTAATGCCTAATGATCTGAAGTGAAGCTGAAGTGGTGATGCTAGACCGGGGAGCAGCTGCAAATACAGATTATCATCAGCAGAGAGGTGTGATTGCACAATAAATGAATGTGCTTGAATCATCCCAAAATCATCCCCACCTCCAATCCATGGAAAAATTGTCTTCCATGAAACTGGTCCCTCATGCCAAAAAGGTTGGGGACTGCTGTTCTAAAGGACAATTAGTTGCCTTTGCTGCCCCACATCCATTGCCTCTTCTTCTGATAACACTATCCTAATTTTTCTTGGGGAGCTAACATTTCCCCATTGGAGAATGATTGGTGAGACCATCAATTAAGATGCGTTAAACATTTCTAGATTAAAAAATAGACAAATTAGATTTCATGAAAAAAATTGAGGGCATCAAAAGACACTATAAACAGAGTAAAAAAGCAACCCATAGAATGGGAGAAAACATTTGCAAATCATGTATCAGATAAGGGGTTAATATCTAGAACACATAGAGATCTCCTAAAACAACAAAAAAACTTGATTGAAAAATGGGCAATGGACTGGAATAGACATTTCTCCAAAGAAGAAACACAAATGGCCAATACACATATGAAAAGATGCTCAATATCATAATCATTAGGAAAATGCATATTGAAACTATAATGATATATCCTCTCACATCCATTAGGTTAAAAAAAACCCCAGAAAATTACATGTGTTGTGAGGATGTGAAGAAATTGGATCTCTTGTGCACTGTCAGTGGGAATATAAAATGGTACAGCCACTGTGGAAAACAGTATTGCGGTTCCCCAAAATATTAAAAATAGAATTACTTTATGATCCAGCAATCCCAAATTGCTAGATATATACCCCATATATTCTGGATATATACCCCAAATAATTGAAAACAAGGTCTTGAAGAGAGATTTTCACAGCCTTGTTCACAGTAGCATCATTCACAATAGCTAAAGCATGGAAGCAACCCAAGTGTCCACTGAAAGATGAATACATAAGCAAAAGGTGGGATATACACACAATGGAATATTGTCCAGCCTTAAAAAGGAAGGAAATTCTGACATGTGCTACAACATGGATGAAGGAGGACATTATGCTAAGTGAAATAATCCAGTCCCAAAAAGACAAATACTGTATGACTCCACTTATTTTAGGTACTTAGAGTAGTCAAAATCATAGAGATAGAAAGTAGAATGGTGTTTGTCAGGAGCTGAGGGGAGGGGAACAGGGAGTTACTGTTAATAGGTATAGAGTGTTCATTTAACAAGGTGAAGGGGTTATGGAGATGGATGATGGTGATGGTTGCACATTATGAATGTTTTCAATACCAGTGAACGTACACTTAAAAATGTTCAAGACTGTAAATTGTATGTGTATTTTAACATAATAAAAAATTAGAAAAAAAAGGAATGGGGCCCTAATCCAGTAGGACTGGAGTGTTATAAAGAAGAGGAAGAGACAGCAGAGAGCACTCTCTCCCTGTGTGTGCACACAGAGGCAAAGCCATGAAGGCAAGAGGGGGCCATCTGCCTGCCAGGAAGAGAACCATCACAAGACACCAACCCCAATAACACCTTGATCTTGGACTTCCAGTCTCCAGAACTGTGAGAAAATGAATGTTTGTTGTTTAGACAAAACAAAAAGTTAACTCAGAATGGATCAAAAACCTAAATTTAAGAGCTAAAGCTATACAAGTCTTACAGTCGTAATCCAGTGTGGAACCCTTCCATCACTCCAAAAAGTTCCCTCATGCTTGTTTGCAGCTAATTCTTGCTTCTACCCTAAGTCTGAGACACCATTGATTTGCTTTCTGTCTCTATAGTTTTTCCCTTTCTAGAAATTTCATATAAGTAGAATCATACAATATGTAGTTGTATGTGTCTGATTTCTTTCATGAGATTCACCTATGTTGTAGCATGTATCAGGACTTTGTTCCTTTTATCATTTATTGTATGGATATATCACATTTTATTTATCTACTTACCAGCTGATGGAAATTCATATTGTTTCCAGTTTGGGGCTATGTGAATAATGCCGCCATGAACATTTGCATATATGTCACATTGCCATGAACATTTGTATATATATATTACATTGTTTGAATTTTCTTATTACAATGTCAATGGTCATATTTTAACAATTTGCCATTGCAGTAAAGAAATAATTCCTCAACACTGTCCATTTGCTCTTGTGGTCACTATACTGAATCTTTGTAATACTAAATAGATGCTCATTTTCTACTGGGGTGAGAAAGAGAGCAAAATAGTTTCTGTCTTTCTCTGCCATTCTGACCTGCTGATGGTGATGGTTCGATAACCACCATATTATCGAACGTTTCTTTCTCTTTAATGGTACCCAACCAAAGTAAAGACATCTTCTTTCAGCTGCTTGATTAAAGGTTAAGTTGATGGTGACAGAACATTTTCATTATGGCAGTTCTACAAACTGAAGCTTTGTGCACTGCTGAGAGAAAATGCTCTCTAAACACTTTCAAAATCAGATTTAAGAGGGTCACGCTCATGTATAACTTTTATTTGTAACAATTTTTCATGCATTTGCTGCATCACGCAATCACTTGAGAAAATACTTGTCTTTAAACCTTGAATCTTGAAATAGGGCACAATGGAACAGTATGATTTAAATTCTGAATTTACATCTGCATCTCAGGTTTTATTACATGCACATCAATTTTGAAATTGTCACTAGAGTAGACTGAGAGGAGAATCTTTCCAGCAGGTTTCGGTGAAAGGAGTACTGCCCTCGCAAGACAGCTGAGTGGGTTACTTCTGCCGCAGGTTCCAGCAAGTAAACTCCTTTCTCTACAAACCACAACAGGCTGTTAGAAAGTCCTGCTATGTCGCTATTGCTTCTGCAAGGTAAAATATCAAGGCTTTCTTTCGGTCAAGCAGCCGTTTCAATGTACAATAACTGCTATTTTATATTGTTTGAACATTGTGAGTAAGTACGTGACAAGGCAGTTCCAAAGTATCTTGTATATCACATAGTTTGTTTTGGGCGAAGAAGAATATGGAAAAGGTCTACTCTCACTCTGTTTATTGCCAGTAATCCATGGTGCTATCTTATTTTGCAAAAAGGCTCTGGTTGTTTCTGCATGTCCAAGTGTCTGATGTAGAGGGTACAGAAGTAGCACATTTAATAATATCATTAACCTTTTTATACACAGCAGGCTTTAATTCTAGGGAAACTGTTTTTAGTAACACATTTTATAGAGGGAACTTTATATCCTCATCAAATGTCAAAAATCCTTCATCTTCTACCACTAAAAATAGCTGGCAGTCTATAGCAATATTTTTGTCAAGCTTTCTGTTTAAATTTTTGCATAAACTCAAAAGTAAAAGGAAATATCTTCTTGAAACATTTTTATTAAGTCTTGTTTTGAAGTTTGATCAGTAAGAACATAATGGGTTTGAGATACCTCATTTTTCTCTGAGAGTTTCTTCTTTTATTCACAATCTGTATTCCTTGTTATATCTGCATCAGAGTTGTTTGAGCACGGATATTATTCTACATGATTTTAGAGTTTTCCTCCTCAGAAACTTCTGAGGTGGCAATATTGATATTCTCCTTATAAGTCATCCTCACAAGATGTAAAATCTTCCCAAATAGGACTTTTTTGTGAAAGATTCAAAGCTAAATTAATTTTAAAAATAACTAAAAATTAGTTATTAAAATTAGTTATTTAAAAAATAACTAAAAATTGAGCATAGTTCTTAAAGAATATTTTGTTTAATGTTATGAATGCTAAAATGCAAAGCAAGTCTACCAAGATTAAAATTCTTGATAGATTAAAATTATAATTTGTGTTTATTCTTTTTAGTACATTTCTGTTTTTAAGAAGCTTTTTGTTTATTGTTTTAATAAGAAATACATTTACATGGTTTACAAAACCAAAATAATATATAAGGGTATACATTGAATATACTCATTTTCACCTCAATTCCCCTCTCCCTCCTCTATAATTAACTAGTTTTATAATTTATTGGAGATTTGACCATTATTTAATATGCAAATGTTAGAAAATCTAAATATGTTATTCCTCCTTTATTGCACAAAAGGTAGCATAATATACACTTTTTTCTCTTCTTCACTTTGCCTTCTTCATTCAATGTAGACTAGAGATTCTTTCATATCACTATAAAGAGAAATTTTTATTCAATTTCATAGGTGCATATATTCCATTATTTAGGATGTACCATAGTATATTTAACCAGGTCCCTGTTTATAACATATGGATCTTTTCCAATATTTTGTTGTTATAAGCAATGCTGCCATGCATAAACTTGAACATAAGTTATTTCATATATGTGAAGTACATTTGAGGTAAATTTCCAGAAGTGGGATTACTGGTCAGAGGGTAGAAGCAATTGTAATTTTGAAAGATATTTCCAAATTGCTTTCCATGAGATTGTAATCTTTTAGGCTTCAATTAGCAATGCATAAGAGTTCCTTGCTAAAATTATGTGTCATCAAATGTTTAGATTTTTTTTCACAAGCTCATAGTTGAGAAATGGCACATCAATTTTGTTTTAATTTGCAGTTCTCATAGTTTGAGTGAAATTGAGCATCTTTTATGTGTTTAAAGTCATTTGCATTTCCTTTTCTGAGAACTCTCTGTTCATGTCCTTTGCCTATTTTTATATTGGGTTGTCCTTTTTGTCTTGATTTCAATGAACTCTTTATATATTGAAGAGATTAGCACTCTGTCAGTCATATGGATTGCAAACTTTTTCTATTTTTCTCTGTCTTATAACTTTGTCTCCTTTTTTGCCTTAAGAATCTTTTTTATTGTAGTAAAATATATCAATCTCTTCTTTATTCTTTTTACTATTCTTTTTTTCCTTGTAGAACTCACAGTCTATCAATCTGTTCTTATTTGGCTTCTGGATTTTGAATCATAGAAAGGCCTTCCTCACTCCAATGTTATAAAGAAATTTGTCCATGTTTTCTTCTACTACTTTTATGGTTTTATTTTTTTCTATAAAATCGTTGCTCTATTTGGAGTTTATCTTTTTGTTTTGTTTTGTTTTTGAGACAGAGTCCCGCTCTATTGCCTGGGCTAGAGTGCCCTGGCTCATAGCAACCTCAAAATTCTGGGCTCAAGCAATCCTACTGCCTCAGCCTCCCAAGTAGCTGGGACTACAGGCATGTGCCACGATGCTCAGCTAATTTTTTCTATATATGTTTAGCTGTCAAGCTAATTTTTTTTTAGTAGAGATGGGGTCTCGCTCTTGCTCAGGCTGGTCTCGAACTCCTGAGCTCAAATAATCTGCCCACCTCGGCCTCCCAGAGTGCTAGAATCACAGGTGTGAGCCATAACACCCGGCCTGGAGTTTATCTTGATGTATAGTGTGGGGTATGGATCCAACTTTATCTTTTCCGGAACTCAGTTGTAACATGGTTTATTTGCCTTGAAATGCCTCCTTTATCATAAGCTAAGTTTCCCTATGCTCTTTATCTTTTTCTGGATTTTTCTTTCTGTTTCTTTGTCTGTGTGTCTACTTGTGTGCCAAAACTATATCATTTCAATAGTATTTTATGGTAGGACTAGTCTCCTTCAATTGCTCTTCTTTTCAGACTTTTCCTGTCTATTCTTTTTATTTTTACTCTTTATTTGGAAATAACTTCAAATTTACAAATATAATTGCAGACATAAAAGTAGTACATATAACATCCATAGATCCTTTACCCAGGTTCACAATTGCTAATATTTCTTTTGTTATTTCATCTTGTCTTTCTCTCTCACACATAACTTTTTTGCCAAACCATTTGAGAGTAATTTCATACATAATGGCCCTTTACTCCTAAGTACTACCAAATGTGCATTTCCTCAAAAATAGGGATATTCTCTTACATAACCACAGTACAATTATCGACTTCATAAATTTATATTGATACAATACTTGTATCTAATCTATCATTCATATTTCAGTTTTGCCATTTGACCCAATAATACCCTTTATAGCATTTCTTCCACTTCCAGCACAGAATCCAAACTAGTGCTAGACATTACATTTAGTTCCTAACTATCCTTGCTTGTTTATTCCAGGAAAAAAAAACTTGCTAATATTTTCATGGAGGTTCTATTTATTTAATTAATTTAGGAAGAACTAACATCTTTGTAATGTACCGCTGAGTCTTCCTGTTCAAGAACATTTTATACCTTTCTATTTTGGTCTACTTTTTTGTTCTTTGACAAAGTTTTAGTTTTATTTTATTCATTTTATTGAGAGACAGAGTCTCATTCTGTCATCCAGGCTGGAGTGCAGTGGTGCAATAATAGCTCACTGCCACCTGGAACTCCTGGGCTCAAGCAATTCTCCCACCTCAGCCTCCCGAGTAGCTGGGACTGCAGGCATATGCCACCATGCCACCATGCCTGCTAATTCTTTTAAAATTTTTTGTAGAGATGAGAGTCTCACTATGTTACCCAGGCTGGCTTCAAACTCCTGGCCTCAAGCAATCCTCCTGCCTCAGCCTCCCAAAGTGCTGGGGTTACGGGCATGAGCTACTGTGCCTGGCCCCCTTCATTCTCTCTTGAAGCTACTTCAATCAAACTTTTGCACCCACCATTCCACTGAAACTTCTCATATGAAGGCCACCAATGACTTCCATGTTATTAAATCAATTCTCTTCTTACTTGATTGGGAGCTTGTGACATGGTGAGAACATGTTTCTTCTTGAAGCACTTTTTAAGATATACTTCTAAGACATCACATTTTCCTGATTTCTTTCCTACCTCCATGGCCACAGCTTCTCAGGCTAGGGATGTCAGACATAGCAAACAAAAATACAGTTAAACCTGAATTTCAGATAAACAAGTAACTTTTTATATAAGAATGTGCCAAATATTTCATGAGATAATTTTATACTAAAAATTATTCATTCTTTATCTGAAATTAAAATTTAACTGGGTATCCTTTATTTCATTTGGGAACCCTCTATCTGTCTCCTTTTGTGAGTTCCTCCTTATCTCCCCAACTTCTCTTCTCCATCTATACTCACTCCCTAAGTGATCTCATCCTATCTTGAAGCTTTAAAAACTACCTGCTGATGCTGGGCGTGGTGGCTCACGCCTGTAATCCTATCACTCTGGGAGGCGAGGTGGGCGGATCGTTGAAGGTCAGGAGTTCGAAACCAGAGCAAGACCCCATCTCTACAAAAAATAGAAAGAAATGAATCGGCCAACTAAAAATATATATAGAAAAAATTAGCCGGGCATGGTGGCCTGTAGTCCCAGCTACTCAGGAGGCTGAGGCAGAAGGATCACTCCAGCCCAAGAGTTTGAGGTTGCTGTGAGCTAGGCTGACGCCACGGCACTCTAGCCCAGGGAAAAGAGTGAGACTCCGTCTCAAAAAAAAAAAAAAAAAACTACCTGCTGAATATACTCAAATTTGTACCAATAGTCCAACCTCTCTTCTTTACTCTCAACTTATATATCTGTCTACTTAACATCTCCTCTTTGATATCTACTAGGCATCTCAACTTAACATATCCAAAACTGAGCTCTGATCTCCCCCAAAGAATCCTGTTCCTTCTACAGTCTTCCTCATTTCAGAAAATGGCCATTTTTATCCTCCTGGTTGCTTTGGCCCAAAACCTTGGAGTCACCATTGATTATTCCCTTTTTTGTATACTCCATATCCACATCTCAGCAAATCCTTTTGCCTTTCTCTTCAAATGTATCCCCAAATGAATCACATCTCATCACTTTTTCTGCTATCCCCTTGGTCCAAACCTCAAGAACCTCTCATCTGTATTATAAAAATAACCTCCTAAATAATCTCCCTGTTCCCCTCAAGTCTACAGTTTATTCTCAAAGCTGGAGCAAGAATGATTCTGAGTCCAAGCATGTCCTTTATGCTCAGGTCCCTCCAGTGCCTTCCTCTCTCTCATAATACAAGGAAAAGTCTTACAACAGCTGATAAGGCCCTATGCAAATCTGGCCTTCGATGACTTCTCTGATCTCTCTAAATTCTCTCTGTCTTACTAACACTACTAAAACAGCCCTGCCCTTTTCCTGTTCTTCAGACAAGCCAGGCACCCTCCCACTTAGGAGCCTTTGCGCTTGCTGTTTTCTCTGCCTGAAATAGTATTCCTCTGGATAACTGCATGGGTCATGCTCTCACCTCCTACAGTTCTATTCTCAAATATTATGCTTTCGACGTGGCATTCTCTGATCACCCCATATTAAATCGCAAGCACGCTCCACCCCAGCACTCCATATTTACCACCCTTGTTTTATTTTCCTTTGAAGCTTATCACCATCTATCTTAGTCCATTTGTGCTGCTATAATAGAATACCTGAGACTGAGTACTTTATAAACAGTAGTTTATTTGGCTCACAGTTCTGGAGGCTGAGAAGTCCAAGAACATGGCACTGGAATCTGGTGAGGGTTTTCATGCTCCCTCATTCTATGGCAAAAGGCAAAGGGCAAGAGAGCCCATGAGAGAGCAGCAGAGCAAGAGTGGGTCAAACTTGCTTTTATAACAAGCAATAATGAATCCAATCCCATGATAATGAGCCCACTCCCACAATAAAGACATGAATCCATTCATGAGAGCAAGGCCCTCATGGCCTAATCACCTCTCATTATCCCCCACCTCTCAACACTGTTGCCTTGGGGATTAGTTTCCAACACATGAACTTTGGGAGCCACAGTCAAACCATAGGACCATCCACCATCCAACAGACTGTAAGTTTTATTTATTTATTTATTTTTGGTCTGCTGCTCCCTCCAAAAATGCAAGCTTCAGGACAAAAGGAATTTTTGCCTATTTTGTAAACTGATGTATCTTTGGCACCTATATGTGGTGTGGATGTGGTGTCTTCAAAGCCTGGTACTTGGTAGGTACTCAATAAATAGTTATTGAATGAGTGCATAAATAAAAGAATGAATGAAACTAAAAAATACACATAAAGCAGCTGTCACCAGGTGACAAATTATTAAGGAATCCTAGATCAAAAGGGGCAATAAAGAAAAGGTGAGTTTTGAGGAGTAACGAAAAGCATGGTGTCAGCTGAGAGAAGGGCAAAAGAATGGTGGCTGATTCCTTTCTCTTTCTCTCAAGCCAATAATGAAGGGCGGGAGCTGTCCAGCAATGACCTCCTGAAGTTGGAGTGATGTGGCAGGGAGGAAAGCCCACTTTCCATACCCAGCCTAGGAGCACTTGATTGCCACCCTTCCTACCAAATATGTCTTTGTTCCTTGTGCACTTTTTCTTCCTGGTCCTTTTCCCTTTACTCAAAGGTGCCCAGAAAGCCCATTAGCTACACGGAACCTTACTTTTCCCATTCTTTTCCAAAAGCTTTACTTACTCCAGTAACTCCCATGTCATGAAAGTGATAATTAGAATGACAGAAACATATCTTCATAAATTATCCATTGGAATGTGTTTGGTGATTCCTTTGTGTGTATCTCTCAGAAATCTAAGCTTTTTAAATTCTACTAAGAGCCAAGATTTGGAGCTTAATAGTCTAGCAAACTTCTCAAAGAGAAAACCCTCTTTCTCTATCACACACCATAGTGGGCTGGATTGTACCCCCCTCAAGACAAGTCTACCTGGAATATGATCTTAAAAATGATTGTATTTGCAGCTACAGTTAAGTTGAGGTTCTTGAGATCATCCTGGATTCAGGACAGGTCCTAAATTCAAATGACAGGTATCCTTATAAGAAGAGGGGAAGACAGAAAGACAAAAAGACATAGAGAAGAAAGCCAAGTGAAGACAGAGGTAGAGTTTGGAGTTATACAGCTACAAACCAAGGAACATCAAGGATTTCTGGCAGCAATACCTAGAGCCACCAGAAGCTGGAAGAGACAAGGAAAAATTCTCCCCTGGAGACTATAGAGAGAGTATAGCCCTACTGACACCTTGATTTCCAACTTCTGGCCTCCAGAACTGAGAATGAATTTGTGTTGTTTTAAGCAACCAAATTTGTGGTCATTTGTTACCATAGCCCTAGGACACTAGTGCAAATGCTGTCCCTCTAACCTGTGTACAGGTCACCACCTTCTACCATTGCTCAGGTGGGAACTTAGCGAGAACGTGAGCCTGTCTTCAGGTAGCTCATCTGCACTTTTGGAGCCATCCCTCAGAGCCCACAGCACATCACCAGTGGGGTGCCTGAAACCTTTCCTTTATCATGTTTTATTCTTCCCCCTTAGGGGGGACATGAAGGCTAGAGAGTATTGGAGTTGGGCATTTCCCTTCTCCCATGTTGAAGGTTAGTGCAGGCTGGAGCTGGGTATTTACTTTTCCCTGGGTTGGTTATGTTCTAGTAAAACCCAAATAGGTTAGGCTCTGGTAGATCCCAAATAGGTTAGGTCCTGGTGAAATAGTTTCTCTTGGGAGCAGGCCATGCTAAGAACAGATTATTCTGGGTGTTTTTAAAAATGGCTACTTTCCCCTTTCACCTGGCAGAAACACGAGGAACTTTTTCTCTTATCTTCACTACAAGAACCCCAGGTTCATGTGTAAAACACATGAAAGTGTCGGAGCCCCTCTAAGACTGGGCCCCCTCAATTATTTATTTATTTATTTATTCATACATACATAGTCTCACTCTGTTGCCCTGGGTAGAGTGTAGTGGCATCATCATAGCTCACTGCAACCTCAAACTCCTGGGCTCAAGTGATCCTCCTGCCTGAGCTTCCCAAGTAGCTAGGGCTATAGGTATGCACCACCATGCTGGCTAAGTTTTTTTTTTTGAGACAGAGTCTCACTCTGTTGCCGGGGCTAGAATGTCATGGCATCAGCCTAGCTCACAGCAACCTCAAACTCCTGGGCTCAAGCAATGCTTCTGCCTCAGCCTCCCAAGTAGCTGGGACTACAGGCATGTGCCCCTATGCCTGGCTATGTTTTTCTATATATTTTTAGTTGCTCAATTAATTTCTTTCTATTATTAGTATAGATGGGGTCTCGCTCTTGCTCAGGCTGGTTTTGAACTTCTGACCTTGAGTGATCCTTCCGCCTCAGCTTCCCAGAGTGCTAGGATTACAGGGGTGAGCCACCACACCTGGCCTCTGGCTAAGTTTAAAAAAAAATTTTGTACAAATGAGGTCTTACCATGTTGCTCAGGCTGGTCTTGAACTCTTGGCCTCAAGCAATCCTCCCACCTTGGCCTCCCAAAGTACTAGGATTATAAGCATGAGCCTCCATGCCTGGCAACCCCTTGGAGTTTTAAACTCTCAAACTTGTCCACACTGGACCTCCATTAATCCAACAACTACAGATTAGGCTTTCCTATCCCAGTACTGGTTCCTGAGGTTTTCTGCTTCTGGGCTTCTGCTGCAGTAAGTTGTGATTCTCTCTTTCCATCTGTCTTCTTTGATTTTGGGGGCAACAGTTTGCCTATGACCTCAGTTCTCTAAAAGATCTAAGAAGAGTTGTTGATTTTCAGTTTATTCAGCTTTTTTTGTTGTTGTTGTGTACTTGGGAGAGATGGCTTCCAAGCTCCTCACAAGCTACAGCAGAAACCATTAGTCCTTTATTATGATTTTTAAATCAGCAATTTACATGCACACAACTAAAGAGTCCATCGGCTTTAAAAGATTTGTTAAAAGCAAACAGCTGTCTCCAATCCTCTTTCTTCCCATTTTTTTTCTTTCTCAGAAGCAACCACTTTCAACTCCTCTCACTGATTTTTTTTTTTTTTTATTTGTCACTATATCTCTATTCTGTTGCTTTGTCTACATCTTTTACTTTTAGTATTATCTATTGATATCCTCTATCAGGTGAGGAATCAGCTATCTTTCCTTCCCTTTCTTCCACCACACACAATACACACTTCCCATCCCCTTATCTTTCCAGTACAGTACAGTTACGTCTTAGTTTTGGTTGGATCAACATGTAGCATTTATATTATAATGGCTTTTTAGATACTATTCAGAATGAAACCACATACTAACTATGTTTCTGCGTAACTTGTTTTCCCTGGAGTTAAGAGTTGTCCTGTTTGTAGGTTTGGTTGTTATGTTTAGTTTCTTATGTATTTATCACTAATTCAACCCCAAACTCCACCAAATTTTTCTAAATGTCTTCTCAATAAGTTTATGCACATCACTAATGTATGACACACACTTTGAATAGCATCTGTCATATACTGTACATTCAATACATATTTGTTTAAATGAATTTCATTTAATCAAGTAGTCTTTCAAGGTCACCTTCTTCAGGAAGTCCCTCCTGGCAGAAAGCTCACGATTACTCCAACACGGCCTGTTCACCTGCTCTGCTTGTGCACAGCTGCCTCCCCAGGATCTGCTGGGGTACACTGTCTTCTAGGATTCATACTTTTCTTCTTTCCTCCTTTTAGAAACAACCCCCTAGTTTAGCAGGCATATGGCTGCCAGGCTAGAGACTACACTTCCTGGCCTCCCTTGTGCTGAAGGATGGACATGGGATCAATTCTGGCTAGCAGGACATGAGTGAGAGCTGCTTGCCTTCTTCTCCCTAAAGGCTGGAAAGTAGATGGGGTGCTGGTGAGCCAGATGGGACCATGCAGATGAGGACTTCCTAGGAGATGACCGAGCAACAACATGGAAGGATCTGGGCCTCTGGACAATCTCAAGGAAGAGAGCCACCTACCTTCCCAGGACAACACACCTACTCTGGCAGGGAGAAATACACACCCACTTTATTTGAGCTGCTATATGTTAAGGTGTTTTTGTTACAGGAGTTTAATTTGCCCTCAAGAAATTCAACCATTATTGTGGGGAGTGCATTTTCCTCTCTGCTGTGGTTTATCTCTTCTTTTCTATAGCCCGTGTCTTTTTCTTTTTTGGTTGATCTAATTTTCATGGAGCACATCCTCAAGGAACTTTCCAGCAAAGAGAGTACATAAGAGTAAAACATTTTGAGACCTGTATATCTGGCAAGATATTTATTCCACCCCCAAACGTGATTAATGGTCTGCGTGGGTATAGCATTCAAGGTTACAAGTCATTTTCTTTCAGAATTTCTGACATGGCTATCCAGAAGTCCAAAGACATTCTGATTATAATCCTTTGTTTATATATGACATGTTTGTTTTTATTTTTACCTCTCTTTCTGAAAGCTTGGAGGATCTTTCCTTTATCTCTATTGTTCTGAAATTTTACAAAGATAAGTCTTGCTGTGGTTCTGTTTTCATCTCTTGTGCTGGACACTCAGTGGTCCTTTTCTGTCTGAAAATTCTTGCCCTGCAATTCTACACATTTTTCTTGAATTATTTATCTGATGATTTCCTTCCCTCTTTTTCTTTTCTTTCCTTCCCTCCCTCTTCCTGCCCCTCCTCCTCTTCTCTCTTTCTTTCCCCTCCTCCTCCTTCCTCTTCTTTCTCTTGTAATCTCCCTCACTCCTATCATTCAGATTTTGCACTTTTGGGACTGGTTCACTAAAATTCTTGCTCTCCTATTGTCTTATTTTATAGTTTTGCTCTTCTATCTGAAAAATTCTCTCAAATTTATCCTCCAACCTACCTATTAATTTGTAAACAATTCTGCTGTCATATTTTATATTTTCAACAAGTCTTTTTTGTTCTCTGGATATTCCTTTTTCATAATCCTGTCCTTGTTCCATTCATAGAATATATTATTTGAGGTAAGAGGACTAAAAAGCTATTTGAAAGCCCTAAGTAAGTGAATAAGGCTTGTTGACTTTGAACTTCAATGTAAAGGGACCTGGCTGGGCAAAATTGGTGAACTCATGGTACCAATATATTTAGAACTTTCCTCTTGGGGTGGTCAGATTCCCCAGTCTCCACTCTGAAAGGTAAAAGCTCAGCTGTCATCATTCTCAGAGCTCAGTGGGGGAAGAAAGCTGGTGGTTCCAGCATTCAGTGTCATCTGTTCATTTACGCCTGCCTCCTCTTCTCTGCCCACGCCTGTTTGGTAGAGTATTCATGCCCACAGCTCTACCTAGTATTCCCTAGCCCAGAGATCTCATGTTTCTCCATTTCCAGAAAATAAACCTTTAGTCTTCATTTGGGGCAAGGGAGGAAGAGTTAGCCATAGGCCAGGTGTGAGGGAGGGGATTCACGATTTCATCGGTTTTTAAATAGCTTTGCTGACTTCTTACTGCAGCCTTCCTCATTGGCTCCATTCCAGAAGTAGTTGACTGACGTTGCCCATTCCCAATCCTTTTTAGAATTCTGCCGATACGTTAAGTGGATCTCAGCTCTCTCCCCATTGCTGCCAAGGATTTGGATTCCTTGGATCTCCTGTCATCCACGTTATTTCTAGCCTCTAAAGTTTTGTTATCTCCTCTCCCATCTCCCATCCAAGTGTGTTTGTATCTTTAAAAACAAAATAAAACAACAAAACTTTTACTATAGTTTTAGTGGTATTTCAAAGGGGAACAAAAATTAAATGTGTGTGTTTAATCCCCTATCTTTGTTCAAAGCTCTAGAATGTTTCTTTGTATGTGTATTATATCTGTGTGTTTTGCATTTGCCATTAAGCCAAAGGTTTCTGGCGTGTTTGGACCAGATGCCTTTGTAAGCAATCAGTATCTTCCCTCCATGGCCAATGAAAAGAGACACTTAGAGCCTATCTCCTAGACACACACACACTCACTCCTCATCAAATTCTTAGATAACGCAGAACCTGCGCACACATGGGGCAGCTGTAAAGAATCCATTCTGCAAACTGGTGAACTTGACTAGTACACATCCCTACACCTTATAGCCATTTGGAGCCCTATATTCAATAAGATAAATCTATAGAGGCAATGACTTACACATTGATACTACAGTGACTTAAAAGATTGGCTCAAGAAATATTTACAAAATTCATATGAAAAGGATAAAGAAATTAAAATGATGGTAAGTGAAAATATAGAAGACTTAGAAATAAATCCAGGAGAGCCAATGAACTAATTGGGGCAGTTCCCCTGGGAGAAACTATAATGAGACAAATTACAGAAAGATGTCTCCCAACTGAGGAAAGACTTGAGTCTTCTTAACAAATGGGCCCATTAAATCACCAAGAAAGCATGGTAGATGCTCAATAATTCTTTGTATGATAAATTAATAAATGATAAAAATGAGACCCACACATAGCCACATTAGGGAGACTGTCAAAGTTTCCAGTATAAATTAAAAATGGTATACACATATACAGAGTCCTATCTGGGTTAAAATATCAAAAACCTCACCTTCTCAGTCCCACCTCTCCACAAGCCAACACAATGGCCTGGGTCTGTTCTGATTGGTTGGTGCCCTTGCAAGCCCACCCAAGGGCCACTCAGACTATAACGATAGGTTGGGTAAAGGGAAGTCATTTGCTTCCAATGTGCTTTCAGTTTGTTTTGTCTTTAAAGTTTAGAATTAACCTGCTGCTTGCTTACACAGCTGCTGGGCACATGATTAGAATATGACCTTGAGGAAAAACAGATCATGAGTCCAGAGTAAGCCAACCTCAGACTGCTTATAACAAGATCCACCGATGACCTAGAGCAAGTCATGATGACTTGCACAAAGCTTGCTTTCTGCCACCAACCCCCTTCACTCCTTCCTTTTATAAGTTGCTCAGTAAGCAGAGGAGATGAGATGGTCTTTAAGACTATAGTCTGCCATCTCCTTAGGCTGCGGGCACTTGAATAAACCACCTTTCCTTCACCAACACTTGCCTCTCCTGTTTGGTTGGGGGGTTGCAGGCAGTGGAACCTGTGTTTGGCAACACCCTGGCTGTTAAATGTTTTGACCATCACCACTGGCTAAGAATTCCACTATGCATCAGGTGTAGGGAACTCAAATGCCTATGGCTGTGAGTATTAAGGGTCCTAGCAAATAGAGCACTTGGTCCCCTCCCAAAGTGGCACTGCTGCTCACTTCAGCCAGTTCTTTCTGACCTTCCCATTATTCAAAAGAAGTTGGAAATTCTGCTATGTAAAAATTATCCCAATTTGGAAATGTTACTTCAAATTTAAAAAGAAAAAAAGTCCTATTTGGGTCAAGCAAAACACAACTGTAGACTTTACCTAGGCACCACGTTCATCTCTCCGCTATTGTTGTAGGGAGAATCCTTAAAAACGAAGGCTAGTCATAGGTACTGGAGAACCAATACACCTGAAAGAGAAAAATTGCATGTTTTTGGCATTGTTGTATAAAACTAATTGCAATAAATCGTACAATTTTTTCTTCCTTCCTTCCGACAGGGTCTCGTTTTATTGCCCAGGTTAGAGTGCAGTGGCATCATCATAGCTCACTGTAACCTCAAACTCCTAGGCTAGTAAGCCAGGCACAGTGGCTCATGCCTGTAATCCTAGCACTTTGGGAGGCCAAAGCAGAGGTAATTGCTTGAGGCCAGGAGTTTGAGACCAGCCTGAACAACATAGTGAGACCCTGTCTCCACAAAAATAGAAAAATTAGCCAGGCATGGTGGCATGCCGCCATAGCCCCAGCTGCTCAGGAGGATGAGGCAGGAGGAGTCTTTTTTTTTTTTTTTAAGTCAGTCTCACTCTGTCACCCAGATTAGAGTGCAGTGGTGTCAGCATAGCTCACTGCAAACCTCAAACTCCCGGGTTCAAGCGATCCTCCTGCCTCAGCCTCCCAAGTAGCTGGGACTACAGGCATGTACCACCACACCCGGCTAATTTTTCTATATTTTGTAGAGATGGGGTCTGGCTATACTGCTCAGGCTGGTCTCGAACTCCTGATCTCAAGGGATTCTCCCACCTTGGCCTCCCAAAGTGCTAGGACTTCAGGCATGAGCCACCATGCCCAGAAAATTATAAAATTTTCTGGCTTCCAATTCAAATTTAACTTTACAGACTTTCCCCTTAACTTACTTGAATTTATACTTGATCTCTTTTCTCAAATACTGAAAATCTTGGCTCCTAACATTAGCATAATTACTTATTTTCTTTGTCCTACTCTACATAAAATAGTTTCAAAATAATACCCATATTAACAATAAGTCTACTAAATGAAGTTTAAGTTTTTTTTGCAGTTTCATTTGTTCTTACAGTATGTCCCATGGTGTATGAACTGTACATTTTACAAAACGTGTGTGCTACGTGCTAGAGGCACCTATGTTGAAAAGCTACCCCCAAAATTGTTTCTTTCTGTCTAGCTGCAGGAGAAGGAACAGCCCTTCGGGCAGTTGGGCTGAGTTATTGTAGGTTGCTTACTGCAGGTGCTAAACTCGGAAGAGATTCCTACATGGCTGGATACTTTCTGGACAACCCTCATATTTATACGCACAATAGAATACTATTTACTATTTGGCCATAAAAAATTAAATCATGAAGAGACTCCTTTTTTAAGATTTGTAGATGCATGCCAACTTGTTTCACCTTCCCAATCTCCTTGAAAAAAACCGGAAATGTGGGTTTTCTAAAGCACAGGTCTGGGGGTACAGACTTAAGTGATCTGATCTGGATGGAATTGGTGAGTGGATGGAATTGCCTGCTAGAGAGACTATAGAATGAGAGGGTGCAGAATCCAGGGGAACACAGACTTTAGGGACAGTAGCAGTCAGAAATATCAGAGAGGCAGGGGGAACCGGCGGGAGCACTAAATTGCTCTGAGCCTAGTAAAAGGGAAAAGAGTTTTAACATCAGTTGGAGGAGCAACAGTCGTTCTCCTAGGGGGATCTCCCAAGCACAGTAGGGACCACAAGCCCTAAACGGGCATGGACTTCATTCAGGGCTTTCATTGGCAAGGTCCAGGGATGCAAGCACTGAGCAGGTGGCCTGCCCTGGAGGAAGTCAAGAAGTTGGGTCTGGAACTGGGAGGAAATTCCGAGCATGCGATGCGTCCCAGCTGGGGGCTGACTGTGCGGGAGAGATGGGCGAAGAGCAAGGCCGCGCTGGGAGCTGGCTAGGATTTCTCGTGTGGGCTGCGCCCCCGGGCCATTTCTGTTGAGCCCATTCTCACCGTCTTGGATCGCGCCAGCGCCTCCACTTCCGCCACTAGAGGCCAAGGAAACCAGGTCCCGGCGCTCCCAGCCCGAAGCCGCAAGTTCCCGCCCCGCCCCCGCCAGGCGGTGTCCCCGCCCACACGCAGGCGGCTCCTCCCACCGCGGCGGCCCCTGGCGGAGGAGGGCGGCATGGAGGGCGGCCTGGGGCGCGCCGTGTGTGTGCTGACCGGGGCTTCCCGCGGCTTCGGCCGGGCGCTGGCCCCGCTCCTGGCCTCGCTGCTGTCACCTGGCTCCGTGCTGGTCCTAAGCGCCCGCAGCGACGACGCGCTGCGGCAGCTGGAGGCCGAGCTGAGCGCGGGGCGGCCTGGTCTGCGCGTGGTGCGGGTGCCCGCTGACCTAGGCGCCGAGGCCGGCTTGCAGCAGCTGCAGGGCGCCCTTCGCGAGCTCCCCAAGCCCGAGGGGCTGCAGCGAGTGCTGCTCATCAACAACGCAGGTAAGGCCCCCGGGGGCTGGGGGCGGACTCCCCGTTTGAGCGTTCACTTCCCCCACCGTTGGGGAATTTACCTAGGGAGTGAGATAACATGCCTAAAAGTCCAAAGGCCTCGTTTTCCTGCTTGAATGGCGAGCGTAGGCGGGGCGGACAGTAGGAAGACCTGGATCCGTCGGCGCAACCTTTCTCCCGCTCCCTCCGCCACGGTTTGGCTGGCCAGGATTTTCTAAAGCGCCTGCAGAAATTTCCCGATCACTTTACTCTGCGCCCTCTGGCGGAGGCCTGAGTCGGAGAATGGGGTCGCCAAACAAGTAAATTCCCCTGCTTCTCCAAAGACCCCCAAAGCACTCCCAGGGGAAGGCAGGTGCCTCCTCAGTCTGCAGCGTGGGTTGGATGGGTTCCCCAAGTGTGTCTGTCTGCAGAACTGGGGAAGAGGGAGGCGTCTTCAGAAGTGCTGGGCAGATTCCTCTTCTAGGTCTGGATGGGAAAGGATATCTGGAGGGATTTGGGGAGGGTTGGGGAAAGAGAAAGCCCCACCTGCACTGGTTTATTCCTAAGGTTTGGTTTTCAGGCACTCTTGGGGATGTGTCCAAAGGCTTCGTGGACCTGGGTGACCCAACTGAAGTGAACAACTACTGGGCTCTGAACTTGACGTCAACGCTCTGCCTGACCTCCAGCATCCTGAAGGCCTTCCCAGAACGTCCTGGCCTCACCAGGACCGTGGTTAACATCTCGTCCCTCTGTGCCCTGCAGCCCTTCAAGGGCTGGGCACTGTACTGCGCAGGAAAGGCTGCTCGTAACATGATGTTCCAAGTCCTGGCTGCAGAGCAACCTGGTGTGCGGGTGCTGAGCTATGCCCCAGGTAGGTGGGAAGTGCTGCCACCTCTATCTCCCAGAACCAGTTGGTTCTCCTCTGGTTGCTGGGCACAGTGCCTAATCTGCTTCTAGGAAAGGACCCACAGAGTATATTGTCCCTGAATGGTGATTACCCCTTAGGGGAAATACAGACTCCAGGGAAGTTAGAACTGGCAGGGGCCAGGGATAGGGCAGGAAGCAGGGAGTTTCCTGGGCTGGAGGGTGGGGCAGGAAAGTCTGAGGTATTAGATGGCGTTTCAGAGAAGACTAGGGTTGGAATTCCTGGCCTGTACCCCATTTCCTCATGTGAAATGGAGAGGATGCTATCTGTCTACAGGGTACTTTGGAGGACTAAATGAGATAATATATGTGAACATGATCCCTACCTGTGAAGTGCTGTTTAATTGTTAAATAGGACTTATCACACTGTGTTGTCTTCACATATTTATTTGTCTCCTTCCCTCCCTTGACAGGAAAGCCTTGAAGGCGGGGACCATGCACTTTTTTTTTTTTTTTTTTGAGACAGAGTCTCACTCTGTTGCCCAGACTAGAGTGAGTGCCGTGGTGTCAGCCTTGCTCACAGCAACCTCAAACTCCTGGGCTCGAGCAATCCTCCTGCCTCAGCCTCCCGAGTAGCTGGGACTACAGGCATGCGCCACCATGCCCGGCTAATTTTTTCTATGTATTTTTAGTTGGCCAATTAATTGCTTTCTATTTATAGTAGAGACAGGGTCTCGCTCTTGCTCAGGCTGGTTTCGAACTCCTGAGCTCGAGCTATCCGCCCGCCTCGGCCTCCCAGAGAGCTAGGATTACAGGCCATGCACTGTTCATCTTACATTCTCAGCACCTAGCAAAGCACTGCACTAAGGCAGTCTGCAGTACTTCTTAGTTGAATGAGGAGCAGACAGACATTGCTGAGTCTGACCATCCCAGGCTGAACTGTGCTGGATCATGGGGAGGAGGGATGCTGGGGTAAATAAGATTAGAGCCCTTGTCCTCATGAAAGTCAAAAGGGAGTCTTGTGACACTTGGTCTGGTTTCTGACCACCCTACAATGATGCCACAATGCCCCTTTCTTAATAGTGAGGCTTCTATTCTAGGCTCGAGGATGCTGCAATTAGAAGGTGGTGAAAGCACTTCAGTATAGAGTATGAGCAACTTAGGTAGAGATCCAGCAACCTGTCCCCCTTGGGAATAGGATCAGGACCCTGGGGCAGAGAGGTAGAATGGCCTGCCCAAAGCCCAGATGAGGCAGGTCCAGGATCCCACCTTGCTTCCAAGTCTTCCTTATGTTCTCCAGGACTCAGCCTCACCCCAACACACACAGTCATTCTTGCAGCCAACATTCTGTTCATCACCTACGCTGAACTCAGCCTAGGACTCACTCACACTACAGTGACCAAATGTAAAAGACAGCCAGGAGCAAATCACACTCCAGAATGCCACGTGGTTAGGTTAGATCTCAGGAGCTGCCCTGGGCATTATGAGGGACTTGAGATTTTGGGGAGGTCTCCATGGCCTGAACAAAGCCCTAGGCCAGCCTGTTTTTTCATTTCAGTCTCTGAAACAATGTTCTTAACAAGTGTCCAAAGGTAGAATGTGTTGTTTGGAAAGGTAGCAAGTCCTCTCTCATCAGAGATACACAGTGGTCCGGGATCAGCCGGATGATTCTCCTTCCAACCCTGGCATTCTGTGATTTTCTGCCTCTGAGGACAATTCATTGCAAATTCTGGGGTGCTGTAATTCCTGTATGAAGAATAGAGAGTGCTTAGAATTCAGAAGGAAACGATTCTCTTTGGGTGGGGTGACTAGGGGTGGCGTTATTGGAGGTAGCTGAACTGGACATTGACCTTGAGAGCTGTTTGGATGCTAGCAGGTGGAAGTAGTCTGGATAAATGTAGGAAAGGTGGAAAAGCTCATTATTGGAGTAACAGGTCTTCTCATTTGCCTGTGGGCTAGGTGTGCCCAGATGGCAGCAGATAAAGGGGCCTTGAGTACTAAGCTAGGCTATTGGGAACCCATTGAGGAGTTTTGAGTGGAGAAATGATGTGATCTTAGTGATGTTTTAGCAAGATGAATTGAGCCGAGGGCTATGGAAGGAGTTGAAGCAGAGAGAGAACCAAGGTTGTAAAAAGGGCTTGATTGTCGGGATATGTAGATGTGGAAGGGTCTTACCTGGTGCCCAGTTGGCTGTAGGAGCAGAGGGGGAGGGAAAGAGAAGGTACTGGAGGGTTTGAATCTGGGAGAAGAGTACTTCATTGATAGAAATGGGGAAGTCAGGAAGAGGTGCTTGGAGGACTGGAGATGAGAAGGTTGGTTTTAGATAGTGGTCTGGATGGCTTATGTTCAGTGAACTTTGGGATTTGAGTCTGGAACTCAATAGTGACAAAATGGAGCCTTTAGTGAGTCTAACCACACATTTCAGCCAAGATGAAGTGTTGTCTCTGGCCAGACCTGACTCAGCCTCACCCCCCACATACAGTGAGGACTGTGACCTTTTGTCCCTACCTTGGCCATATCCCCTCATCTTCTGCTTTTTATCCCCTAGGTCCCCTGGACACAGACATGCAGCAGCTGGCCCGGGAGACCTCCGTGGACCCAGAGTTGCGAAAAAGGTTGCAGGAGCTGAAGACAAAGGGAGAACTGGTGGATTGCGGGACATCAGCCCAGAAACTGCTGAGCTTGCTGCAGAAGGATATGTTCAAGTCTGGAGCCCACGTGGACTTCTATGATAAATAAGCCCATGGCTTCCTAGGCCTTTCTGCCTCCACTTTCAGGCACACTGCAGAGTCCTGTGTTTCCCCACATCCTGCCACAGTGGCACCGCCAACCCTGCCTTACACAGATAAACACTTGTGCCTACTATCCTGCCAGCAGATGCAGCCACTGTGGGGGCCTTGGGGTTGCTGGTGTTAGCAATTGTCAGGAGTCTCTGTTGTGTACCCTGGGTTGTGAGGAGGCTTCTGGAGGAGGTTTGGGACGGAGGCTATGGGTGTTAGCGTTCTCTCTCTCCAGGAAAAGAGCAGGAAGAGAAGCTGAAACACTGAAGAGAGGAGGTTGGGTCTCCTGCCCATGGCCAGTCCACAGGAAGAAGAGGGAGTGAGCTGGTGTCAAATAGGATGACCCATGTAGAGGGGAGGGAGTGCAGACAGGACAAGTTCCAGCCCACACGATGCCCCTTGCTCAGGGTATCAGGACCTTCTGTTGAACCATGTGTCCTCACTCTGATGCCTCCTTCCTCCAGAACCCACCTCCTCTTCCCCAGGCTGGGGGAGTGGGCACCTGAGAGTCTGTACACAGCAAATAAAATGTGGATTATCATCCTTGATTAATGCCTGCTTTCTCATCTGATACAGGGCCCATAACTAACTCCCTGGTTCACTAGGCCAGGGCAGCCTCCGAAGTTTTCCTTAGTTCCCTGTCCGGGGCTGTCTTCCTCTCACCAAGCCCCACTCAGCGGCAAGCCAAGGTCTGAACAAAGTTGTCCAAGATGGGCATGGCCAGATGCCTGTTCCTTCTTCATCCTTTTGCCCACACCGACCCCAGCCTTTACTGCTCTTTCCTCACTCTTGGGCTGTTCGAAGAATATCCACTCTTCAAGGCCCAACTCACAGCCTGCCCTTCCCATGGCCCTCAAGGATGGGTCCTTTCCCTGGCTCTCCTTTGGAGTCCCAATTCTACCCTTTCCACGCGGCAATACTCTGAATGGATCCCGGCACTTGGCCCTCTTGGCATTGTCCATCAGGCTTGTGGTCCTAGTCTTCCATGAGGATGGCTTAGAACCTCATGCTTTTGGGAGAGATGGACAAGATTCCAAATCAGGGCTGCAGCCAGGCCAATCCTTCTGCAGGTTGGTAGATGTGGGCTGAGCTGGGAGCTCCACAGTGGTGGTGGTCTGCAGCCAGCCCCCGGGCCACTGGTCCATAATTGGGAGGAGGGAGAGTGGTCCCCTGCCAGTTGACTCTTGAGTTCACAAAAGAGAACTCTCTTTGGTTCTCCTTGTGGTCAGCAGAGGGCGCGCCGAGGCCGTGGCACCTGGAGAACTGCGGCAGCTCTTGCTGGAGGGCAGGCCCTGGGCTTACGCTGGCAGTGCCCCGGACTGCAGGGTCCTCTAAGAATGAGCTTTTACCTTGTTCAGCAAGGCTTTCGCCCTCATTGGAGTCAAAACCACTGGGCTCAGATTCCTGGTCTGCCACTTAACCAGCTAGCTGGTAACCCAGGGCAAGTTGCTTTTCTTCTGTTTCCTTATCTGAAAAATGTGGATTATAATGGCACCTACCCCAAAGGATCATTATGAGTATTAAGTGACCTAATGTTTGTAAATGCTCAGCACAGTGCTAGAGTTGCACTAAGTGCTCCATAGATGGTAATATTATTTATTGCCTTTTAATATCAAGATCCATATCATCCTGGAGCCCCCCTTGCAGCTTCATCTCCTCTTAGCTGCCCAGACTCCCCTTGCTGACCTGTGGCAAGAACTCTCACTGCACTGTCCCTATTCCAGGCAGGGACAGTGGAGGCTGCGGTTCAGTCTGGACAACTTGTCTTGGATTCACAGGAAAATGCATGAGCTTTAGAGTTAGGAACCCTCAGTTCCACCTCCGTCTCTGTGATGGAGATGCTGTGGGGTGTTGGGCAGAGCCCACTCCCTCTCTGGGCAGTTCCTTAGAGCAGATGAATGCCAAGATCCCTTCCTGTAAACCTTCCTCTGAGGTGTTTCAAACGTGGTCGGGCTGCAGCACGTGGCATCAGGTTCAGCCCCTGCAGGAGGGAATGGGCTAGCCTGGGCTGCCCTTAATCCCGAGGTGGGTGGATTTCCTCGCCCTACCCCGGGTGCCCATGGGAGTGTGAGAGTAGTCAGCGCCACGCAACCCCTGTGGAGCTGTGGATCAGGGTTGACTCTCCCTCTGTTCCCTCCAGGCTGGTTGGCAGGGGCTTAGCGAGGAGTACCGCATGTCGCCACGAGGTGGCGAGGCCCTCCCACGCCTGACATTTGTCTTCTCTGAACCCAGAGAATTAAGAGCCTTGGAAGTACTTCCTAGGCCTGTCTCTCCCTGCAGTCCAGGACTCTCAGGGGGCCCCCAGAGAGCTGGGAGGTGAGAAAGGAACAGGATCACTTCTCCCCGGCAGGTCCCAAGACCTCCTCAGTGACCCGTGGTCTCTGCCCACAGCAATTTCCCAGGCCTTGCTCCCAGCCCTGGACTCAGCCTCCGGGCTGGGGCAGGGAAGCTTTCATGCCAACCTTCAGCCAGGGGCAGCCACCCTCCAGGGGCTAACCATCTGTGTTCCCAGAGTGCATGGCCTGGCCGTGGCTACCACACACATGAGCACATGCAAGCGCACACAAATACATGCCTGCACATGGCCAGAGCCCAGCTGCTGGAGCGAGCAGGGCCACAGATTAGCCAAAAGACAAATAAGGTTTTTCTTTGTCTTGGTATGAGAGAGCTGAGCAGTTTTTTGGTTTAGTATTTAATACCCCTGTGCTGGGGGCCAGCAGCTGTCCTGTGAGGAGCAGGGGAGTGAGGGGAATATTCCAGGCCCACCCCAGGGTCCATGAGCATGACCAGCTGGGACTAGGCTGATCAGGAGCTTCCCCCGCCCCCAGTTCCTGTCCTCTGTCCCATGAATACTTACACATGCTCCTTGCCTAGGCTCATGCTGAGTCCATTGTCAGCCAAGCCTGGAGACGCCAGCTGCTCCTACCTCCCCACTCAGGACCACACCCAGGATATGCCCCTAGCACCCCCTGTGTCTCACCTGGGGAGATGGGCTCTGGGACACTGCCTTCTTGCCTCCTTCACCCACATCCTTCCTCATAGCCTCCTATGCTAACGTGCCTGCAGTCATTCTGACTCACTTAGCACATGGGCACACCCCTGTGTGAACGCGCCCCAGAGCCCCAGCTGTGCTTCCTCCCTGTGTGCTCCTGTGTGATGACAGGGAGGTGGGTGACGAGCACTTCCAGTTGTCTGAGTGGAGACCTCGGCAGTGGCGGGGGGGGGGTGACACTTCCCAGCCCCTATGGCACCTCTCAGTGATCTGGGGTGCAGGGAGGAGGGCAGTGGACTAGAAGCCACTAGACAGCTTGCTGGGAAGTTAGCTGAGGACTCACACTAACCTGCGGGAGGGGTCACAGGGCAGGGTTCAGAGGATGGCTGCCTCATTCCCCTGTCCTGAGGTCTCCAGAGGCAATGCACTGGATGTTCTCCTTGGGCTTTGCAAGGAGAGCCCACCTCCCAGCGGGAATTACTGTTACTCCCCAGCAAGACTCCCCTACCGCACCCTGTCTCTCATTTCACCATAGAAAATGGCACCCTCAGCCCTAACAGCCGTTTGTGGGAGCTGGGAGAGCCCCGGATTTCTATTTTTAGTGAGGAGCTGGGGGAAAAGAGGAAGGGAGGGAGAAAATTCCTTTGTTGCTTTGGGGGGTCCACCTCTCAGCCCCTCCTCCAGCTGACCCCAGCAGCTCTGAGCAATTCCTCAGCTGACTAATCTGAGCACTGTCCAGTGGTTTCCCAGTCTGCAGGCCCAATTCCAGCTCCCCGATCCCAGGGCAAGGGAAGAGAGGGGCCCGGCTCCCACTCCCTCTCAGACTTGGCACCTCCTCTCGGAGCCGTGGGAGTCTGGCCCATGCTCCGGTTCAGGTCTTGGTTCAGCGGCTGCTGAGACCTTTCCTGCCCAGGCCTGCAGTGATGGGTGGGTCCTGCCTTTTCTGAGCCCAAGCTTGATTCCAGGGCTCCAAGGCTTCAGTCTCAAGAGGCTGTGCGTATCCCACGGCCTTTACCGCACCCAGGGCATCGGAGGCACTGCTGAGTGATGAAAGAATGAGTGAATGGGAGAGGGAGTGGGCAAGCGCGAGAGTGAACGCTGCTGTGGCCCACCGCAGGTGCACAGTGAAGCCTGTGAAAGGGCTGGTGGTGACTGGTGCCTGGGAGCCAGGCCTCTGCAGGCAGCCCCGCTGTGTGGGCCCCCCACCCAGCCCAGGTGTCCCCGAGTGCGGAATCCCTGCAGGAAAGCCTGCCGTGTTTAGCCTGGAAGCAGGCGGGGCTGGGATGTGTCAGAATCACCTGGTGAGTTTTTTAAAAAAATAACTCTCCCATTGCTCCTCCTTCACCCCAGATTCTAATTCAGTGGATCTAGGTGTGTTCCCACCTGCAGCAGAGCATTAGGAAGTGAGCTGTGAGCCTTGGACACCCAAGAGGTATTGGCAGAAATCAAAGGATGCAGCCCCTTTGAGAAGGGGGAGTTAGTGGGACAGTCACGGTTAGGCATTAGGGTCAGTCTAAGGTCAGAATTAAGGATCAATATATGGCCAGGGCCAGGGTCACTGTGAGGCCAGATTTGGGGTCGGCATAGGGCCATGGTTAGGCTCAGTCTGTTGTGGGGTTGGGAATGTGGAGATGGAGACAGAAAACTTCGGGAGGCATAGAGGCCTGCTTTTAAAATGCTCATTTGCCCGTAATGATGGATGCCAGGGCAAGCTGGCCCATTGGAAGAAGAAGGCCAGGCCTAAAGACAGTGATCAAGGCTGGGGGGCTGCTCTCATGGCTCCAGGATAGCCCCAGATCTATCCATCCCCCCGCCCCCTGCAGGAGCCCTGTGCAAAGAGCAGGGACAGCTGTGTCATTTTCTGGAACAAAATGGGCTTCCTCTACGAGTCCAGCCTTGCAGCCTGCCTGGGTGAGACAGGAGAGGGAACAGGGCAAAATGGGGGAGTTGAGAGGAGGCAAGTCCTCTCTCCACTCTGCAGCACACAGGCAGAGGACACACAGCGAGGGTCACAGGCTGAGACAGGGTGAGCAGGACAGTGAGGGGGAAGACGGAGAAAGGGACAGGAATAGGGAAACAGGGAGGAAAACAGACAGAAAGATTTGAAAATTTAGTAAGACAGATTTAGATGGAGGGAGAGAGATTGCAGGAGAAGCCACACACCCTCACACACTCACACACACTCGTTCTCTCTCCCTCTCACATCCACACACTCTCACACACACACCCGGGTGTGTGCTCACGCAGCCGCCCTGAGCCTTGCTGGAAATAATCCCGTTCGCAACACCGGGGCCTCAGCTGCACAGGCGGTGCCGAGCTGTTACCTTGCACATCTGTCAGCTCCAAATGTAGAAGCTGTCATAGGGGTGTGTGTGCGCGAGCATGAGAGTGTGAGTGTGTGTGTGTGCGTGCGTGTGTGCCTGTTCCTCCCAGAGAATTCTGAGGCCTTAGTGGGCAGAGGGAGATCCCCGAGGGCCCAGAGGCTCTCTCACAAGTCCAAGCCTGGGGAGCCGGCTCGTGCCTTCCCTTCCTGCAGGGGAGAGGCCACGGGCCCGCCCAGCTTTAGCCGTCTGAACTCGGCTCCTGTGGTCTGGCTTGGCCACTTACAGCCAGGTGGCCCTGAGCAGTCACTGCTCGAAGAGCAGCTGGGGCTCCTCACTTGTCAGGTGGGGATGTCAGGGAGCCAGAGGGTGGTGGTGAGCACCTACCTGGCCTGATGTGTGTCAGCCACTCCTGGTACGTCAGGGGTTTTTCTCATCCAGAGTAGAGCTGGGAAGTCCTTCCTGTGTCTGACTCCCACTTCTGGGGACACATCCAGCATCCAGGTCCCTCTGGGGCACAGAGGAGATTGCCCTCCTCTGGCCTGCTCTTCTCCTAGCTGCTTTCCTTGCTAGACCTGAGGATAGGCCTTGGGGACTGACTTGGGCTACAGAGGGTCTGAGAAGCTCAAACCCTGAGCCCCCAGGACCAGAGAGGGTTGGCAGAAAGCCCCGGGGCCATGAAACTGCTTAGCCTTTTCTTGTGAGGGTCCTTGGGTAGAACCCTGTACCTTTTTCTCTGGTGACCATTTCCAGATTTTCAATGCCCTCCCTGCCACCAAATGTCAGGAAATTCTTTTTTGTGTTTGTACTCCCTCCTGCTTTAATCGAAGCTTATCTTAGAGAGACATTACAGCAATAAGGAAGAGACCCCAAAAACTTCAGTAAGGAGGGCAGCCTTTACACTTTAAGCAAGAGGAAAGACAGACCCTGGGCAAAGGGCCCTGGCCCCTGTGTCGGTGCTCTTCCCACGATGTCATGCCCACCCAGTTGAAGCCTCCCCTGACCCACAGAACTGACCCTTTTGGGACATGGGTACAAAGGCCCTGCCAGCCACCCCACAGGCTTGCACCCTCACCCCAACAGAGCTCACCTTAACCCCCGGCCATCTCTCGTGCTCTCCTCAGAACCACCATCCTTTCTGCCCAAAGTTCGGAAGCAGGTTCCAAACAGGTTCAAACATTCTAAGCAGGTTCCGGATGCCCATGGCACTCACGGTAGGGTGTTCTGAGACAGGAGATGTGGCCAAAGGCTTTGTATCTGTGGCTCGAGTCCTGTCCTTTCAGGAAGGCAAAGGCCATCACCAGGGGTGTGCTCTCCCCAGGGGTCTCTTTGTGCACACATATGGGTGAATAGGAACCACACTCGGGTCTGCCCTGGGCCCCAGCCATGTGTACATATGTGTGTGTGTGTGTGTGTGTGTAACTGTTTGCCACCTTAGTATTAGTCATACGGGTGCTTGAACATTTAGCTTTGCTTGCATATGGAGGGGTGTGATTGTGTGCATACCTGTGTGTAAGTGTTTTGATGTAAAACTTGCCAGCTAACAGTGTGTGCCTGCAAATGTGGGCTTGGGTGTATAACTGCATGCACAGACCTATAAGCCTATTGTGTGAGTGTGAACATAACCTTGAAAGCCGCTGCGAGTGCACATCAGCGTTTGTATTTGAATAACAGTGAGTCTGTGTGTTTAAACCATGCATGCATCCACAATGTGCATGTATGTGATTATGAGTGATTGTGAATAACCACATGTTGTGTCCCTGGGTTACTTTCAGTTCATAATTGGGTGTGCATGTGTGCCCATGTGACAGGGTGTGACCTTGCAAGCAGGAGCCCATGCAAAGCTGTTCGTGAATTTAACCAGTGTGTGTGTGTGTGTGTGTGTGTGTGTGTGATTTCGACATGGGGCAGGTGTCTCTGGATAAATGGGTGTGTTCAGGCCTGTGACTGGGGGACAACAATTACGTGTTGACAAACTTCAGCCACCCCTTAAGCCATGTCCAGTGAGAAGGAACTGTGTAAATGTTTTTGTTGAACACAAAACAGAACAGCAACAAAATGCCAGGCCCTGCAGTGGCAGCAGCAAGTCGAGGAAGTTTTTCTCTCTCTCTCATCTCTCCCTCTCCCCGGCGTCTCGGCCCCTCTCTGGCGTCGTTCCCTCACACCTAAGCCCAATGGTGTTTTGCAGGCTTTCAGTTGCTACCTCAGTCCCTCCTCGCCTCATTCCCGATTCACTCCGTTGCTATAGGTATGTTTGAAACCCCAGCGTGGTAGATTTTAATTAGTCTTCCTACAGATGGCCAATTAACATTCATTACTTTTGCCTTGAGCGATTAATTATGAGTTTGGATAGAAAAGGAGAGAAGAGGAGAGGAAGATGGGCAGGTGAATGAAAGGAGAAAAGAGAAGGGGGTTTGATTGGGAGTTTGGAATTTTTACACAGAGCAGGCTGGTGGGGGAGAGGGTGGGAAAGAGCCGTTTGAATCCCCTCACTCCCAGCGGCCTCCCTTGGCCCACAGCTGCTCTGGGCCCCTAATCGGCTTGGCTGGCCCAGCCCTCCAGGAAAATAGAGCTCACACCCTCGTTTGGGAGTCCTTAAGCCTTTGGTGTTCCCTGACCCCAGCTCTTTCATAATACCGGCCCTCTTGTTTCTTGTGCCAGAGCTGGGTGGGAACTGTGTCAGGAATCACCCAAAACGCAGCAGATAACTCAGAAATGAAGCTCTGCTGTCAGTCACTCCCTCCTAGAATTGCAGCAGCTCGCTGTACAGATGAGGAAACTGAGGCCCATGTAGGAAATGACTTCCCCTAGCTGGAGCCTCTCAGGAAGACTGTCTAGCTTTGCTGACACCCCAGCCCGTGTCTCTTTCTGCTGCAACCAGGGTGGCTCAAAAAGACTGTGTAACACTCAGCATTAACAGTCTGGTTTCAAACACAATTCACATCCTTCAGTGTGCAGCTAACTGCTGAATGTTCATGTGATCCCAGCTCATTGAGACTCCCTGGGTGACGTTGCTGGGTTCAGGAGCTGCACCTGTGTTCCTAATCCTAAACTCATTCCAGGAAAGGAGGCTAGATGCCCAAATGTGAGCAGTGTGGCCTTTTGAGTGATAGGATTCCAAATGATTTTTGTTCTCCTCTCTAAAATCATCTGTATTTTTTACTTTTTCTAGCACAAACATATTACTTGAACAATATAAAGTATGACTACATATTATTTGAATTTATATCAAAATATATTTTGTAAAAAGAAACAGAAAAGGAGCCCATGTTGGTTTATGACCTTTATTAAAAGATCACAAATACATGCATCAAAATTTTAACACTGGTTATCACTTGAGTCAGCCTGCCTGGATTCAAGTCACAGTTCTGCCACCTACTTAAACAGTGTCCTCATCTGCTAGGTTGAGTTAGAAAGAGTATGCATCTCATAGGGATTAATTGTGAAGATTAAATAAAATAATGCACAGAAAGTCCTAGAACAGTGGCTTATATCTAGAAAGAGCCTAACAATTATTATCTATTGTTAATATTAATAATAGTAAGATTTTAAAATAGTGGTATCTGGGTGGTGGGATTCTGAGGAATTTTTATCTAGCTCTTTTTGCTTTTCTGTATCTTGAAATTTTTCCATAGTGAATATGCATTACCTTGGTATTGTAATTTGGAAGAGAGAGAAAAGGAAGGAGAGAGAGAGGAAGGAAGAAGGAAGGAAGGAAGGAAGAAGGAAGGAAGGCAGGCAGGCAGGCAGATGTATTTATTCTGCTCAAAGCAAATGTAGTTCTGCTATTTTAAACTTCTATGAAATTTCCACCATTTTACTCATTGTTATAATAGCTGTGGCTATTACAATCAGGTGGCTTGTGTCCCCTGGAGGGGGACATACCACAACAAACATTCAAACCTCCAGGATGCCCCTTCCCTCTCCTCTCCTGCTTGGCTAAATCTTCCCCCATCCTTCACATCCTCAGCACCTTCCTTGGCTTACTCCCTCCCTGCTCACACCTACCTGCGGGCCTGTTCTTGGGGATATCTTTCCTTCTGGGGTGTGGTTTACTGTCCGGATGCCTGGTGGGCAGCGAGTGGAGCCCAGGCCTCTCCCTGGGGGCCACCGTGGTGCTCTGCCCATTGGCTCCCTTCTCCCTGTCCCGGCACACTGCCTCTGCTCCACTTCGCCTCTGCTCCCCGTGTTCACAAGGCCCAGCCCACATTTAGCTGCAATGTTTCTTAGTTTAGATTTCTGAAAGTGAGAATCAAATTGGTCCAGGGCCTCTTTTTGGGCTCCTTTATAGTCATTGGCCGGGCCATGGGTTGGCTCACATGGATCATGTGTCCATCCTTGGTCTGCTCAACTGTGGCGAGACAGCGTGGTAGATGTCACCTTCACATGGGACAGAATATGACTGTTAGGGCCAGAGTTTCCTCAGATGGGGGTCTGGGTGGGACAAGAAATGGTTGGCATCTTGATATTGTGCTTCTGCCATGTGCTCCCAAGATACCTCCTGCCACCCACTCAACACTGCTCACACTGTATCATCAATGCCCCGCTGCTTGTTCTATTCCAGCCAACACGTTACATGCTAAGCTCCATGAAAGGGGTGACCATGTTCCATCATGCTCACTGTTCTATCCTCAGCACAACACACAATGCTCAGCACATAGTAGGTGCTGGGTATACATCTGTTAAATGTTGGAAGCATACATCACATTACCACATTATTCTATATGTTTATAAAGGTCTTATAGAGATGCAAAAGGGGAACACATATTATGGAGTCATTGATGAGCTTCAGACTTCTCTGGTGAGAAGTAGATGATCCATGTGCATTAGATGTAGAGCAGTCAAGGAAGACTTCCTAAAGGAAGAGCAAATTGATCTAAAGGTAGAGAGATGGGGCTTCTACTGCAGCAAGAGTAAGTTTGGTTTGGCACCTCCTGGCCTTAATTGTGGTTCCTGTCTGAGTAACCAGAAATTATGCCAACCCCAGCGTCAGGACTGAGGATACTATGACAAGTCAGGACCTGGAGTCAGGCTCCCAGACAACAGAGGGAGGGACAGCAAGATTAGGGCCTGAGCTGCAGGTGGCAGCAGGGTGGGAAAGGAAAGACAAACCCAGAGGTGCAGATAAGGGGACAAAATCTGTGATCAATCCCTGGAAAAAGAGGAGAGTCTCCAGAAGAGCTGCCAGCCGGCTCAATAGGATAACAAGGGGCTCACCTCCCTCGTGCTGCGACTCCTGAGCACTAATATGCTCACTACAGGGTGGGGCCTAGGCTGGTGTTGCAGGATGCGGCAGAGACAGGGCTGTCCCCAGGGCTGGGCAGGGGTGTGTGGTGGGCTGCAGCCTGGGAGGAGCATCCCTGCGCCTTTGTAGAGGCAGAAGGAAAAAGAATAGCTGAAACCAGAGGCTCACCAGGCTTAGAGACAGAGGTACCGGAAACCCAGACACAGACATGGGAGAAAGGAACTTCTAATGCCTCCCCCTCATTTCTGGGGGGTGGACCATGGAGTGAGGCAAAAAGGGAGTCAGGAGGGCCTGGATTTTTGGTGTGGGAACCAAGGGCAGTGTCCACGTTGTTCTTTTCACGCTGGGCGTCCTTCCACATGCCTTTCCTAAGCTACACAAGTGCAAGTGTACGTGGTGGCCTGATGACTGCCAAGGGCACCACTTAGGGGAAGGAGCCAAGGGAGGGCTTCCTGGAAGAGGTATGACTTAACGGGCTTTGGGGGCTGAGCAGGGTTGGCTGGAGAGGAGGAAGAAGGCACGCTAGCTGGCAAACACCTCGTAAGCAGAAGCACTGAGTGGAGAGTGGGCATGGTGTGGGACAGGCGGACCAGGAGCCTGGGGCCCACAATCCTTGAGAGAGAGGCGGGTGAGGCCGGGGGACAGAAGTCTTTGAAGCACAAGGACTTACATGGAGCCACTGTACATTGTCAGGCCCCTGTCCTCCACACTAGACTCTTGAGACTTCTCACCGTCTTCCTCCAGGCCTTTCCCCAGCCACTGGTGGCCACCGTCCAGGGGGATCCAGTCAAGGGTCAAGAGTGATCTCCTGTGGTGCCTTCCACGCTCATCACACCCTTCACCAGGTGGATTTCCTGACATCCTCATATCCCAGCTAATCCCCGTTCTAGTGTGCCTGAAGGACATCTACCGTAGGGGAAGTGAGATAACAAGACGTAAAGACTACTCTAGAAGTCTTAAGAGCTGCTCAGGGAGACAGACAGTGTAGAGCAGTTCCATAATGAAGCATGTGCTTCTGGCCGTGGGCACATCAGGCCTTTGGGGTGGGGGACGAGACTGAGGGATGAGGACTGAAGCCAGGATGGCCTCTCTACTGGGGTGCTGTCCCTTCTCCCTGGTTTGCACACTCACTCCCTGCCCCTCTGACATTTACCAAATGCCACTTCCCTCTGGGTCACTTAGTTGAAATGCCTGAGAGAGAACCTCATTGTTTGAGCCTGGCCCCAAATCAAGTTTACCCTGTAAGTCCAAGGGAACCACCCCAATGCAATTGGCTGTGACCAGAAGGAGGGCTATGGGGGTACCCAGGACCAGCAGGGGGTGAGTGGGGTGTAGGCGTTGCAGACAGGCACACTGAAAATGTTTGCTTGTGTCTAGCTATTTCTTCCTTTAACATACTGTCCCATGAAAAAGTGTTCCCGAAATTTCTTTTGTTTTGCTGTTATTGGTTTTTTAAAAACACAAGTTTAGTAATATGGCTACTATTTATTGGAAATAAACATATTAAATTATTTTTCTGATGTAGTACTACCTGAAAGCATACTATCTGAATCACCATGAACACTTTTTTCCTTAAAAAATTTTTTTTCCACCTTGAAACCTTTGGGGATTACGTATTGGCACAATTTCTCTGTTCTGTCTCAAATGGGTTTGAAATATTTATTGCTTCTCTCAGGTGACAAACCATGAAATAGTGCTTTAATCTTTGACAGAAAAGAGAAAAATGTCTATAGTTTCAATTAGAAGCTCTTTAGGAAAAAAAATACCTGCAATGCTTAGCCCATTGTTAAATTTTGTTAAACTTTGTAAACAAAAGGTGAATTTAAATTTGGAAACCAAAATCAGCCAAGACCTCACTGCACCAGCCACCTGTGTATTTCAAGAATAGCTTGATACAACTTGCCACATTTGAGTAATCTGCAGAAGTCCCTCCATCGCAACCACTAATCCAACATGTTTTCAACAACCCCGGAGCTTCCCGTGTGTTGTGCCTTCACTCAGCTTACAAATGTTTTGAAAATTTGCCAGCTTTTCAGAGATGCATGAATAGTGTCATACAAAGAATTGACAGTACTGAGATCCCTTCAGAGTTCTTTCATATCCCGACAAACCTCAACACCATTAAACCCCCAAGACGTATATGACAATGTGTGTACAAAGCTCTTGGCTCATCCTCCATAAACGTTGTAGCAACACATTATATCTTCCACTGGTGTCAGCAGCTCCAGTGTAGACAGAGCCATGCATTTTATTAAAATCAGCTTCCATAATAATCGGGTATAAGAGCCTCCCAATGATTTTATCCACATCCATGGCACCCATGAATGGCTGCTTAATTTAGATGACCTTGGACATTTTCTGCAGGGACCTTGCACAGGTTGAGAGCTAGGCATCATTAAACCTTCAGTTATCTCATTGTATCTTATGAGTCATTTATGGAAACAATGCCCATCTTTATTATTTCATGAATAATTCTAAATGCTTGCTATGTACCGGGCACTAGTTTTAGTGCTTTACATTCATTGAATCCTCCCAACACACTGTAAGGTAGGTTCTATGATTTATTTCCATTTTTCAGATAAGGAAACTAGCACTGAAAGGTTAAGTAACTGTCCAAGTTTCACAACAAGTTTGTACAATTTGTAGAAACCAACTTAAATTAGTTACAAGTTCTCTTTATATTTCTTTTTTATTTGGAATTCAAAACACTTGCCTTTGTTCACAAATTAGATCCTCTATGGCCGTGACAGACAAAGTTTTCCCAGAAATAAAATATTTTCAACCTCAGGTACATTGTACTTTCCTCATCAGGTTTCTGTTAACCAGATAATAATTTTAAAAAGACAATGTCACCAAAAAGTATATATTTTACTACAAAACTATACCAATTATAAATGCATTTCATATTTTTTCCAATGTTCTGAAAATTTCTAGGAATTTTTCTAAGTTTTGATTGCTCTTTTATTTCTGAATTGTTTTAGCAGAACAAATAGACTAACAGAATTGTACATCCTTTATAATGCTTTCTTTCATACATAAAAAATCTAATTACTAACATATTTTTTAAATGCTTTCATTTGCCTTGAATTTCTTGTACTTTAAAGGTAGTTTTGGGGTGATAAGGCCTGTTGCTTACTTCCAAATTTCAGACGATGTGCAGAATTTTGTCTTGCGATGTGTTACTCTCTATACCCACTCTGATGTCAACTCTGATTTATTCTTGATAATAAAATATTTGATTACTCCTCACTGCTATTGTTGGCATCGTAATTTGATGATAAACCCTTGGAAATTTTTGTGAAAAATAGAAACTCAAACTTTTGTTTTGACATCATTTTTTAGATCCCTGTGATTTAAGTATTTATTTAGAATTGCTCAGTGATTGTGTTCCATCTACAAGAAGAGAATGCCAATGACAGATTCTCTAACACTTCTTGTTAAGACACTTTCCATGTTTTCTCAGTTATGTTCTAACCAGATTAATGTCCCAAAGCAAGGCTCTTTCAGCCTAGTGGCATACTCCTACTATAGCCTAGAAACCATGGATTTAAGGTTTTTCTAATTACTATCGTTTTTATTAAGAAAATTTTTTTTGTTATTTAATTATCTTTCATCCTTTTTTAAATTTTATTTTTTTTATTAGTTTGGAAGTAATACTGCATTTCTGTTTCTTTGATGGTTGCCTTGGATGTTCTATCAGGCACATTTAACTTCCCCAAATCTAAAGTCAATCATATCTTTACTCTCCTTCAGAAAAATATATGATCCAAATGTGCTTTAACTCTGATCACTCCCCTAACCCAACTTACATGCTATTGTTACTCAATATTTAGTTCTAGTGTTTTAGTCCCACAAATTATACAAGGACATTACGGTTTTATATAGTCAATATTTATTTATACTGTATTAACTTTACTGGCCATTCATCCTTTCATCTCAGACTTTTCTTCTACAATAATTTTTCTTCCTCCTGAAATTCCTTCAGTGAGGGTCACTTGGGAGAAATTCGCATTTTTTATTTGTCTTAAATCATCTTTATTTCACTCTTATTCTTGAAAGACAGTTTTTGCTAGAAATACTGCTCTAGGTTGTAAGTTATTTTCTCTCGGTGCTTTGAAGATCTATCTCACTGTTTCCCGGCATCCACTGTTGAGAGTTAGCTGTCAATCCAATTGTCATCACTTTCTAATAATCCATCTTTTCTCTCTGGCTACTTTTAAGATCTCATTTCCTTATGTGTTTTGCAATTACGTGTCTATATGTAGATTTATTTATCTTGTGGGAATTCGGTGGGCTTTCCCATTCCAAGAATTGGTTTACTGTTTACTGTTGCTTATAACAGAATATCTGAAACTGGGTAATTTATAAAGAAAAGAAATGCATTTCTTATGGTTATAGAGGCTGAGAAGTCCAAGGCTAAGGGACCACATCTGATTAAATCCTTCTTGCTGGTGAGGACTCTCTGCAGAGTCTTGTGGTGGTGGAGAGCATCACGTGGCAAAGGGAAAGGCCCCACCTCTCAATACTGCCACATGAGTTTTGGAGGGAACAAACATTCAAACCATAGTAATTGGTTTATCAATTTTGAAAACTTTTAGCCATTATCTCTTTGAACGAAGCCTCTTCCCCATTGCCTCTATTCTCTACTTCCAGAGCCCGAGTTAGATACAGGATAACCCTTCAGATACAACCCTCCATCTCTCATAACATCTTTTTTTTTTTTTTTTTGAGACAGAGCCTTGCCCTGTCACCCAGGGTAGAGTGCAGTGGTGTCATCGTAGCTCACAGCAACCTCAAACTCCTGCGCCCAAGGGACTATAGGCATGTGCCTTGGATGCCTGGCTAATTTTTCTATTTTTTGTAGAGACGGGATCCTGCTCTTGCTCAGGCTGGTCTCGAATTCCTGACCTCAAGCAATCCTCCTGCCTTGGCCTCCCAGAGTGCTAGGATTACAGGTGTGAGCCACAGCACCCAGCCTCTCATAACCTCTTGATCTACCTTACAGCTTTGTGTCTCTCTGTGCTGAATTTCTTTAGCTCTTTCAATTTCTAGTTCATGAATTCTCTTTTCTGCTATGTCTAATCTTCTAATTTCTTATTAATTGAATTTCTAATTTCAGAGATTATAATTTTTATTTCTCTTTGGTACTTCTCCAAATCAGCTGGGTCCACTTTGTTTACACTGAGATATGATTTATATGCTGTAAAAGGCATAAATCTTAAGTGTATATCTTGATGCATTTTCCCCTATGTGTATATCCCTGTAAACACAAGGTTAAAACAATTGCAAAGATGTAGACACAACCCAAGTGCCCATCAATACATGAGTAGATTAATAAAATGTGATATATATATATATTATGGAGTACTACTCAGCCACAAAAAAGAAAATGGTGATCTAACACATCTTGTATTATCCTGGATAGAGCTGGAGCCCATTCTGCTAAGTGAAGTATCACAAGAACGGAAAAACCAGCACCACATGTACTCACCATCAAATTGGTATTAACTGATCAACACTTATGTGCACATATAGTAGTAACATCCATCAGGTGTCAGGCAGGTGGGAGTGGGGAGGAGGGGATAGGTATATTCACACCTAATGGGTGCAGTGCGCACTGTCTGGGGGATGGACATGCTTGAAGCTCTGACTCAGGCAGGGCAAAGGCAATATATGTAACCTAAACATTTGTAGTCCCGTAATATGCTGAAATAAAAAAAAAACATAAATAATTTCCAGGACTTCAGAAAGTTCCAATGTGCCACTTTTCCCATCAATAATCCAATAGTGGTTACCACTATTCTGACTCCTATTAACATAGATTCATTTTGCCTGTTCTACAGTACCATATAAATGAAATCTTACAGCATGTACTTTTTCCCATCTGGCTTCTTGTACCCAATAATACATCTGAGATTTATCCATGTTGTTGTGTGTGTCAATAGCTGATTTTTTTTTTTACTGCATTTCGTTGTATGAATCTAGCAATTTATTCATCCTATTATTTATGGGCATACATATTGTTTTAAGATTTTGGTGATTAAGAATAAAGTCTTTCTGTGGACATATGCACTCTTTCCTCTTGTGTAGAGACTAGTCAGCCTAGGAATAGAATGGCTGACTGGGTATATGTTTAACATTATTTAAAATTGCAAAATAATTTTCTATTTTACACTCATATGCTAGGTATTTTTAAGTATCTTTTTAATACCTCTTTTATTCTGACACATTAAGCCCAATTATTTTATATTCTAATATAATATATAACATAATATTATATTATATATTAATATGATAATTCATATGAATATGTGGTCTTTTTGCAGGTCTGATTCTGCAGTTTGTGGTTTCTGTTCATTCTCATGGTAGTTGGTTTTCCTGTGCATTCTGTGAGTTTTGATTGTGAGTTTATCTTTTTTAGAACTTTATCTGGGGGAATGACTTGAAGTTTGGCTTTCAAATGTATTCTTCTACAGAAGAGGAATAAATACATTTGTTTCTGTTTTCTTTTGCCAGGGGATACCAAACTTTTAGCCTGGAGTCTTTTAGGGCCTCCTAAAATGTTTGTTCCCAAATTCAAATGAGAGTGGGGCGGAGGTTAGGACCTTGTTGAAAAACATGTTTTCTTTTTCCCCCTTTCTGCATGGAGCCAAAGCTGAGCCAGGCGCCTATAGACCCACCACCTCCCTTTGTTGGGTGGAATTTTTTCTTAGTCACTCAGTAAAGATGTCACCTTTCAGGGATCTCTGATCTGATTTCCTGCCTTGGATGAATCCCAAGCCTTTTCCTCTGTCCCTCTTATTTGTGGCCCTTAAAAGCCCAAGCCCTGGGCCACTAGGGAATCAGGGTTTGTTCCAACACAAACTCCAGCTTCAGAACTTGCTTTCTCAATTCAAGCTTTCTATAATCTCTGGGCAAATGAGGATTTTTTCTTACTTTTATGCCAACTCAATCATTAGTCTAAAAAATGTTTTTAAGACTGGCAAAAGGTTGATAACTAAAGTTGAGTGGTAAATATATGGAGGTTTGTTTACTTTTCTCTCTACAAAGTATGCTCAAAATTTCACATAATAAAAGTTGGCTTTTTTAAAAAAGGAATTCCCCATAGAGATTCATAGTGAGGTATTTAGGGGCGAAGCATCACTACGGCTGTAATTTACTTTAAAATATTCAAAGGAAAAAGGATGAAGTAAAATGGAAACATGTTAATAATTGAAAAATCTAAGCCAGGCTCAGTGGCTCACACCTGTAATCCTAGCATTCTGGGAGGCTGAGGCGGGTGGATCGCTCAAGGTCAGGAGTTCAAAACCAGTCTGAGCAAGAGTGAAACCTCATCTCTACTAAAAATAGAAAGAAATTAATTGACCAACTAAAAATATATAGAAAAAATTAGCCGGGCATGGTGGCACATGCCTGTAGTCCCAGCTACTGGGGAGGCTGAGGCAAGAGGGTCGCTTGAGCCCAGGAGTTTGAGGTTGCTGTGAGCTAGGCTGATGCACTCTAGCCCCGGGAACAGAGTGAGACTCTGTCTCAAAAAAAAAATCTAGGCTACAGGGTATGTGGGTATTCATTATACTATTTTGTCTACTTTTATGTGTGTTTGGAAATTTTTATAATAAAAAGTCAAAATAAAATGCATTCTTAGATGTTCTGTACTGGGGAGGCTCTCTGGACATCTAGTGGACCATATTATTAGAAACAAATTTGACATCATATTCAGATGATAACATTTATAAAGAAAGAATCTATATATGACCCTGGCCAAATTATTTCAACAACTGAAGAAAAGGTAAGACATGTGTGTCCCGAGTAATACAAAGCTGTTCAGATCCAGATATGAACAAATTAGTGTGAGTGGCAGTTGGGGAGGAGGGAAGGTCAGCAGGTCAGCAGAGCACCAAGTTAGGTAGGAATGGTCCTACTGAAGTGTCTTGACATTGAGCTACACCAAAAGACCACATTTTTCATTGCATCACTCAGATATCTGCTAGTTGATAGGCCCATTCTTGCAGTTGCAAGATCTTACTTCCCCCCTTATGGGTCCAGCCCCTCTAATTTTAGAGAGGAGAGATTGTTTCCCAACTTCAGCCCTAATCTCACCTGCTCTCTAAGTCCTCCCATTCCAGCCCCTTCTACTGCTTCAGGGGATACCCAAGTCAGCCTATCCATTCTGGAACTCTCAGGGGCTGGTCTTGCCTGGAGCCCCACTGGGCCATCTACCACAACATCATCATCTGATGTGAGCACATTCCCAAAGTCTAGGAATTCCTTCTGGACTGAAAGTCTGAGTGTGTATTCAGCAGAATAGCTCAGGGTGAGCTTTGGCAATTCAGGTCAAGATGCTCTCTACCAGTGAGGGAGATGAAAATATAGGCCCTACCCCCCGCCCTTTATTTTTCAGTTCTTTGGAGAATTATTTGAATCAGAATGCATACATACTCCCAAGAAGGAACTCTAATTTTCAGGGACAGAGCAGACTAGACCCATATGTTGAAAAGAAACATTTCCCTAAATTAAATTAATCTGCAAAGATAACATCCTGTTATAGAGAACACATTTATATGTTATGCAGAATACGTAAGCCCTGGGATCTCTAATAGATTTCATTTAAGAATTAAGTCTTTGGTTTATCTTTGCAAAAAAATGAAGCATCCATTGAAGTGGTTTATCTTTGCATTTATAAGACACCCATTGAAGTGGTCTTCCCAGAAGAAAAAGGTATTTGCTCCAAATTCACACATATTATAATATAGAGTCTCACTGGAAACTTTGAATTTATAGTCCTTCCCACCCAAGGGTTTAGCCCATTATTGGACAGGCTCTAAGTTCAGAGTGTCTGGGTTTCCTTTCCTGGCAGTCAGTGTCTCTGCAGGAGGAATATTTTTCCAAGGTAAGGCCTAGTACGGGAAGCCCATCCTGAGAATCAGGCAAGAATTCCAACTCTCCTGTGAAAGAGTTTTTTCAACCCTTTTTTTCAAACCTCACAGGGCATGAGCTGAATCTTCTCCATGTTCTATTGTGATGAAAACTTGCATTTTTACACTGTCTCAAAACAAACAGAACCTTGAATTATGTTTCTCAAATTTATATGTTGTAGCCGACAAATCTTTAATGAGCACTTATTTATTTATTTATTTTTGAGACAGAGTCTCACTGTGTTGCCCAGGCTAGAGTGCTGTGGCATCAGCCTAGCACACAGCAACCTCAAACTCCTGGGCTCAAGCGATCCTCCTGCCTCAGCCTCCCGAGTAGCTGGGACTACAGGCATGTGTCACCATGCCCAGCTAATTTTTTCTATATATTTTTAGTTTGCCAATTAATTTCTTTCAATTTCTAGTAGAGACGGGGTCTCGCTCTTGCTCAGGCTGGTTTTGAACTCCTGACCTTGAGTGATCCTCCCACCTCGGCCTCCCAGAGTGCTAGGATTACAGGCGTGAGCCACCACGCCCGGCCAATGAGCACTTACTATATGCCCGGCAACTGTGCTAAATGTTGAAAACATAGCAGTGAACAAAATAAATGTTCTTGTGAAGCTGGCATTCTAAATAGTTGACTGCATGCATGGTTGACAATTTTCCGCTCCTGGAGGGCCTGGAACGCCGAGCTAAGGAGTTTGAACTCTACTGGAATCAGCAACACAGTAGTTAATGCTTACTGAGTGCTTACTATGTGCGAAGAGCTACACATGAATACCTAATTCTAATTCTCTTAACCATCCACGAAAGCAGGTATTATTATTATCTCCAGAATGCTGGTGAAAAATTGAAAGGTACCTTTACAGAAAGGTAAAGAAACTGCCCTGGGTTCCACAGTTGTGTGAAAAAATTTTAACAGGGTAGAGTTGTGTTGTAGAAATCTGGCAGCAATGTGTAAGGTCAATTGTGCAGAGGAAAGACCACTAGTGGTTATCATAAGAGGATTACCAGGGAAAGGTAACAGGATCCCAAATTAGTGGCAGGGGGAATGGGAAGAAAAGAAAGGATGTAAAGACTGACTGGACATGCAGGGCGGTGACTGAGGAAAGGGGATATCATAGATGCCTCTTAGGGGCACAGCCTGGGTGTCCTGCAGAAAGATACAGCCATCATTAGAAGAGGGAAGCCAGGGAGAGGCACAGATTTGATGGAGAAGATGTTGAGCTCAGTTTGGGGGTATAGTGATGTCTAAGGGGCATATAGGACCTCCAAGAAGGCATCTCACAAGCATTTGAAAATTAGTGACTTTTTAACATTTTTTTTCTTTTTTCTCCCTCCCCCCACTTCTCAAAAATTAGTGACTTGATCTGGGGGAACATACAGGGTTGGCATTACAAATCTGTAATGCATGAAGGTACTGGTTGAAGCTATGGGAGGAGATGATAGATAGAGGATAGATAGATGGATAGATGGTGTGATAACTGGAAGGAGGGGAGGGCAAAGGACAAGGGTGCTTTAGTGGATGCCCTCAATTAGGAGAAGACATTAGAGGCTCTGGAAGAGTACTTCTCACAGAGGGCAGATCCGGGCAAAATCTTGTTCAGAAAATGAAGAGATGAGAGTTTCCAAAAGAAAAGGGAGTTGAAGGTATTCCAGTGCTGAAGAGACCGTGAAAAATTATGACTAAAAAAGGCAAATTTGGAAACAAGGAGTCCTGATGAACATTTCAGAGGATGAAGAGAAATTCTCAAACTCTGCCTGTGGGAGAATGAATGGACCCATTTCCAGAGGTCAAACTGGTGACATGAATCAAAAGAATTAAAATATTGCATATTTGGAAATTACACTTCTAGAAATTTATATAGAAAAATAGGAATATGCAGTAAGATAAAGCTATGCGGCTGTTTGTCAAAATTTATTCAAAACAGTGACAATTTATAAAAGCATATGAAGAATATTTAACACAAATAAGAAATATTTAATGAGAGGCAAAAATGCTTTGGTTGTAAACAAAAAGAAGAAGGTTACAAAACTATGCACCCTATGATCCTATTGTTTTAAAAGGGAGACACATACAGAAAGGATTGGAAGGATATACTGCAGGAATTTCATGATAGCTACTTCCGAGTAGCAGGATTTGATAGTTATAAGATCTCTGTTTTTGTTTTCCCCACACCTTTTGGATTATCTGTATTTTCTATGACAACACTGTCCAATAGAAATATAATGTGAGACACGTATGTAATTTTAAGTGTTCTAGTAGCTACATTTAAAAAGTAAAAAGAAATAGGTAAATAATTTTAATAATACATTTTATTTAACCCAATATATCCATTACTTTGTGTGATCAATATTAATGATTTTTTACATTTTTAAAAAACACTAAGGCTAACACTAAATGTGGTGTGTATTCACATTTAAAAAGCATCTCAATTGGGGCCCATCCACATTTCAAGCACCCACATCACATGTGGCTCCTGGCTTCCATACTGGACAGCACAGCTCTATGAAATAATAGCTAAGGCTTACCATGTGCCAGGCACTGCTCTAAGTTCATTGGATGGGGCTCATAACCCATTCAATCACACAACAACTCCATGAGGTTGCACTCACTGTTATATCCATAGCACATGTTGTTCTTGTCATAACACCATAATTAAAGTTTTGGAGCTTCTGCAAGCCATATTCCTAATGTGATGGGTGTTGGTTGAAGTTTGGTTGCAATGGCTTGGGTGGAGGGGAAGTGAGAGAGTCGGAGAGAGACTAAAAATCATTCAAGAAGTTTGGTGTTGAAGAAGAAAAATTAACAGAGCAAGGGAAACATGAGGACAGAAGACAGTTTGTAGAGAGGAAGCCATGAGGATGAAGGCAGGCTGGAGGAAAGAGAAAGATCAGAGGTGAAAGAGAGGTGGCTGGGGAGTTGCTGGCCCAAGCTCTCTGCAGGAGTGGGGGCTCTGCCAGAGAACAGTGCTGGGGGTGTGAGACACACCACAGCTTCCCAGCTGGAGGGAGGGGCCCAGTGAGGGAGACTGACAGCGACACAGGCAACCCACCATGCAGGTGAATGCTATCACAGAGTGATGATAGTGGGGCTTCCCAGGGAGAGGAACTGAGTTGTGAAGAATGAAGGTAGTCAGCAGGGAAGCCAAAGGAAGAGAAGTGCTTAACTACAAAGACTGAGTGCTTGGATGCAGAGGATGGGACAGAGTAAGGATCTGAGGATGATCCTACAAGGACAAGCAAAGGCAGAGACTTTTCCCAAGTGCTTCTTTGGAGTCAGGCATTCGTCGTGTGCATCACATATGTTACCTCATTTAATCCTCACAGAGATTCCATATAATGCTGACCATTTCACAGATGTGCAAGCCGAGAGGCAAGATAATCAGGCCCAGGTCTCTAACTGCAAGAGTCAGGGTTTGAGCCCAGGTTATTTCAGAGATGGAGGGGGAGAGAGAAAACATTGATGTGGGGTCACAGCCAGATTGGGTGGGCCAGGCTGCAGCAGTCTGGTAGGGATGCAGCTCTTCTGCAAGAGGTAAGGCACTGATTGCAGGAGATGGCGGCAACTCTGAGAACATGGCAGGGGAGTGGAGAGAAAGGTGTTGGACATGTGTGGAGTGAAAGGTAAGCAGCCCACAGATGTGTGGAATGTAGGGTACTCCAGCATGAGGGAGGCATGATCAGCCTCCTGTCTCTGGAAGGGCTCCGCAGTTTGGGTAAGAGGAGAGGAAAAGTAGGGAACATAGGTGGGGGGCTCACGGGCTTGGGTTACAGTGGGCAGCTGAGGCTGAAGAGAGGAAGTATTTATGTATAAGATCAGCTGTAGGGGATGGTGGTAGAGGGAGACATATGAAAGTTTAGGAGGGCAGGGGAGATGGCACAGGAAGAGACTGGGGTGTAGGTGGAGGCACCGATGCTGAATCCAGAACACAGTGGCAGGCTTAGAGACCCCATGAAGGTGACAAATTCTCTTAGCCTGCTGCAGGGGGGGCGACAAGAGAGAAGAGGCCCTAAGGGGAGCAGAAATAAGAGGAAACCAGACAAGGGATAAATATATGCAGAGCAGAGGAGGGAAGGAAGGAAATTGGGGAATTACAGGAGAGGAAATCGAGAGAAAGGGGCGTTGGGAGAGGGAAAGATGGGGGAGGATGAAAGTAGAACTCCTATCACCTAGCAGGGATGGGGACCTGCAGCCTCAAGGCCACATGTGGCCCTCCAGATCCCCAAGTGCGGCCCCTTGACCAAATCCAAACTTCACAGAACAAATCCCTTTATTAAAAGGATTTGTTCTATAAAATTTGGATGCGGTCAAGGGGCCACACTCAAGGATCCAGAAGACCATATGTGGGGCCGCAGCTTCTCCACCCTGGGAAGCCGGCTGCTGCATATCCGGTGGAGGTGGAATGCAAGTGGAACCAGGGCCAGGCCAGGACTACTGGGCTGTCCCAGCACAGCCCAGACAGTAACCAAACTCAAGTTATTGATCCTCTTTAGTCTGTTTCTTCATCTGTAAAATGGGGTTAATGACAGACAGCTGGGTATCATCGTATTTCAAAAGCACAAGGGAAGGTAGGTGTTACTATTAATATAAAGGTGTATTGATTTAGATATGAACATGTATTCCCAGAGCCACAGGCATGAAAGAGGATGGGGCCAGTGCAGAGGCAAGTCTAGGAATAGTAGGGTAGATTCCAGGCTCCTCTACCTGCCCAGCAGAACGAGTTCGCGTTCACTGCCCAGTTTCGCAGTGGGTGTAGGAGGCGGCGGTCTGCGGGTGAGATTCATTTCCCGGCTGTGGGCAAAAGGCCCTGGGGCTGGGTTCAACTTGCTCTTGGTTCCAGTCTTCTTCGTAGCTCCCAGCGTTTGCTCTGTCGCCGAAGAGCGCAGGCCCAGGCAGTGTTTATCCAACTGAACCCGCGTCCCTGCGGGTAACTTGCTCCAACAAAATCCCCTGTTATTTCCTTCAGTAAGGAACGAAAATCTCCTCGTTCGGTGCCTCTGCCCAGCTTCGGACCACCCGCCCCTTTAGTGGCGTGCCCTGGTCAGGTCCATGTCCCCAACTCGGCGGCGCTTCCCCTTTCCAAGACTGAGGGTGGGAAAAAGAAGGAGAAAGAAGAAAGGAGGGAAGGAAAAGTCGGAAGGAGAGCAGGGAGGCAGGAGAGGGGGAAAACAGAGAGCCTGAGACAGAAACCGGAGAGAGGACGAGATCATCACCGACAGCAGGAAAGATCCAGAGAACCAGAGAAAAAGACACAGGCGCTCGTCACGGATTCCATAACAAATTTCTTCCGAAGGTGTTTCTGGGACGCCTCCGCAGTGCCAGGCCCTGGGTTTCCCAGGACGCGAAGGGCTTCTGGGTGCGGTCGCCTCGCCTCCCCTCCTCTCGCCACCCCCTCCCCACCTAGCCCAAGGGGGCCGGAACGGCTTCGGCGAGAGGGGGCTTTTCAGAGCAGTGGAGTGGAAAATAGACTTTAACCCGCTTTGTGGCGGCAAGGGCTCCCGGAGCGCTCTCCCGGACCACGGCCCCTGGCGCTCAGGCGTGCCACTGCCAAGACCTGGCCTGGAGTCCCCGCAGAGCTGCGCGGCGCGCGGACCTCTTGGGCTCAGCGCTCCAGAGGCCCAGCCGGATCTGCGCGCCTGGGTCGCGTTCCAGCCACTAGGATTGACCCGGGCGGCGGCGAGGGAGCGGAACTCTCTGCGGTCTCCTCCCCACGGTGCGCTGGCAAGGTCCAGGTCCAGGTCTCAGCCTCCCCACCGCCGCCCAACGCCCTCCTGAGCCTCCGCGAGGTGTTTCCTGCGGCCTGGAAGGTCCGTGTGGAAAGTTTGCAGAATGCCGGTTCTCAATGCCACCCGCCCTCTCACCCCCGGGACTTAGTGCTCGAAATGGAAACTGGCCGGAGCCAAGTCGTCCGCTGCTTCGCGGGTGGAAGGCGAAGGTCGAGGGAGGTCAGGCTGCCTCTGCGCTTCCAGGACGGCTGGCGGAGTGTCCGCTCCGGGACGAGCCTGGGCTGCTTGGCCAGCAGCAATTTAAGACAGTGTCTTCGAGGCCCTGGCCCGGCCCGGCCCGGCCTGCGGACACTTGAGCCCTACGACCAGAGAAGGCGAGGAAGGTAGACACCTCTGCGCTGAGGCCCGCCGTTCTAATCTGGGCCGGCCGCCGCTCTGTGGCTGGGCAAAGGAGATGCTTGCGAGCCCCAAGAACTGCGGCTTGAGGGCTTCGGGGTGGCTGCTCCAGAGGCTTCTCCCGCTCTACGTCCCGCCTGTTTCCTTGTGAAAAAAAAGTGTCCCCTTTCCGGAGCTGTCCCCCATGACATCCAGAAAACGCGAAAGCTCAGGAACAAGGCCGCACTATCAGACCGCGGCTCGGGAGACCGATCGATGGTGGATGAGTAGGAGGGTCCCAGAGGCCAGGCGAGTAGGGAGCTGGTTTTCGGTAGAACCTATTTATTGGACCCCGAATACCCACCCTCTGCTCGGATCCAAGTTCTCTAAGAACGGAAACGACATCCTGGGACAAATGGGAGAGAGTTCAACTGAGTTACACACCGGGGAAGGGGGTTGGAGTTTGTCACAAAGTCCCAGGCCCTTCTGACGTCTTCTTCAGCTCCCGCGTGGATTGAGACGGCTGCGGCGGCCACCAGACTCAGCTAAAGGGCAGAGTTGCGAGGAGAAGCCAGTGGCGAGGGGGAAGAGGCCTAGATCTCCCGGAAAAGGTTCCAGTCCTGCTTTTGCCTCCGACTGCGGGCTCCATCCCCACCCGCCGTCCCTCGCCCCGCCCCGCCCCGCCCCCCACCTTGGGGCAGGTGAGCGGCGGCCAATGGGCGAGCGCGGGGCAGGTGCCGGCTAACTC
>VBSM01002608.1:117619403-117641877 GCA_008086735.1 Cheirogaleus medius | reverse complement strand
GCCAGACCACCTCCCCTGAAAATCTATCCTTTCTACCACCGCAAGTTAAACTTCTTTTCCTTCAGTCAAGCCTGAGGGCCCTGGGCCTTCCCCCACCTTGAATGACCAAGTGGGCAGGCTGTCCCTCCTCCATCTCCCTGTGATGTGATCCCTTTTTTGGCAGCACAGATCCAGCCACTTGAAATGGATAAGGTGACTGGAGGTTAGTGACTTGTCTCCACCCAGGCTTTAGCCCCTCAATCCTAGGCAACCCTATTCCTCAGAAAATGCCATCAGTAAAGTTGGCCCATGTAGGTATTCAAAGCTCAGAGACTTGGAGAAAGTACAGTCAAGCAGTTTCCACAAGTAGAGGGACAAGAATGGAGCTTAAGTATCTTAGAGCTTAAGCAACGGCATCTCAATTGTGTGCTTTTGCTCCACTTAATAGATGTTTTCAGAGATGGGAGATCTCAACTGAATTATCCAGATGATTGTCTTAAGAGCAAAACAACAGGTCAGAAATTGAGTCAAACCAGTGGCCATGTCTGAAAGAATTAATTGGATCAGTCAATCTCAACAGTTAATTCTGTCAAAACATTCCATCTAAGGCTCTGTGTTGTTGGTGGTCAGGGGGACTGTTATGTGCCCTTGCATGAGAATCCATGGGTGATGTTGTCAGGGCCTGTTTGAAGTTTTAGCATGTGCAACTAAGCCAGAGATTGTGTGAGGGCCTAGTGGGGGGTTCGTTGAGACTAGGGTTGTGGGTAGAAGCTTGTTTTGGCTTTTGTAGTTCCTTACCCGCTCCCCCACCCAGCCTCATCCAGTCTGGTGTTAGCCCCTCCTCCTGCATGTGGTAGCTGAGTCCCCATCATGGCCATCATTCACTAAGGGACAGTCACACTCTGAAAATCCTGTACAGTAGATGGGAGAAAAAGACAGTAGGATGGCTGGAACATATATTTACACATGCCCATGCAGAAACCAATATATCTATATATATGTTAGAGAGATAGATGACATCTAGATATTTATACACATATTTCTTTAGCATGAGACTATTCAGGGATGAAGCAGGGCCTTTTCCCACTAGAGAGAGCAGTTAGAGTCACCTGCAGGTGGTGGTGACAGTACCTTAGCAGTTGGGCCTCCAGACAGCCAAGGCCTGGGGAGAAAGAGGTGGGGAAGGGGGAAGATGTAGCCTGACTTTAGACCTCCAGCTGCTACCTGGACTATTGACCTAGCTACTGGCCTATTTTTACCTCTTGCAAGGTAGAGCTGGGGCCGTTGGCAGGAATTTTCAATGGGTTAGTACTCTAAGCATTTAGATGCAAGACTGGTTTAAGCAGGTGTGAAGGGATTGCTTCTGGGGAACCTTCCAGTTCCTGAATCTGTGTTTGGTAAGGCTGTGCCTTGCAGCCCCACTGCTCCCCTTATCACCTTCCTGACACCCAGCTCTGCCTCTACTTTTGGTCCTCCTTGAAGGAGATGCTTCCAACCTGTTACTTAAAAGCAAATCACTGGAGCCTGTGGTGGGGGCATTGCCGCTGGGATAGGGGGATTAAGGGAGCCAAGGGACTTTTGCCACCCCTTGACCTCTTCAGAAGCTTCTGGCAGTGTTGATTTCGGGCTGGTTGGCTCCTCACCAGGCCTGGGCCCACCTCTGGACCCAACAGAGTGATCTTCCGCGCTGGCGCTGTGATTCCGGCCGGGCAGCTCTCAGAGTGTGGGGAGGTGTTGGGGAGGAGGGTGGACTTAGGGAAGGGGTGGCAAAAGGGCAAGTGGAGAAGTGGGGGGGGGTGTCAAGGAATGGAGAGGGTGGCAGAGTGCAGGGTGTGCAGGAGTAGGGCAGGAGGCCGGCCTTGGCCGGGCTGCAGCTCACGGCGCCCCTTCTCTCTGTCTGTACCTGCGTGTGTTGCCATCGGTGGCTGGGCCACAGCAAGCGACGTGCCCCAGGACGGGCTGCTTCTGCACGGCCCCTTCGCGCGCAAGCCCAAGCGGATCCGCACGGCCTTCTCGCCCTCGCAGCTGCTGCGGCTGGAGCGCGCCTTCGAGAAGAACCACTACGTGGTGGGCGCCGAGCGGAAGCAGCTGGCCGGCAGCCTCAGCCTCTCCGAGACGCAGGTAATAATCACCCCGAGCCCGCGTGGAGGAGAGGGCTGGCGGGTGCAGGAGCGTCCCTGAGCCTGCCCCCAGCCCAGCCCCGAGTTCTCTGCCGCCAGGTTCCAGAAGTTCCCAACTTCCCGCCGGCTCCGCGAAGCCGGTGATTAGAGCCCCTTCCCTCCCGTGGTGTTTAGCCTGCTGAGGCCGCAGGACTTTTGTCAAGCCACTAAGGACCCAGCAGGAGACAGAGTAAATACAAACTCCATCCCGAATCTGGCTCCCAAATACCCTCAGGAGGGGATGAGCTTACCTGGAGGCAGCTGGCCTCCTCGGGAGCCGACCGCGCGGGGCAGCGCCCTGTCCGCTGGAGCCGGTCTCAGCCCTGGGATTCCTGCAGCCCTCCTCCCGCCACTGTGCTGGGGCGCTCCCAGTTCCGTCGGGTGACCTGGCCTTCCCCGCACTGTCATCGCAGCTGTTCCTGGGCAAAGCAGGCAGAGGCCTCGGCTGCCCTCCAGCCTGTGTCAGCCCGTGTCGTGCGGGGAGAAAGCCCAGGTGCCCTCGGGCTATCAACGTCAGAAGCAGAAGGGCTTAGCCAGGGAAGGGCCAGCCCCTGCTTGGGGTCTGAGGGTGGCACCCATCCTGGCGCCGGCTGACTCGGGGCGCGTGGGAAACCATGGTGTGTGCGCCAGGAGCACCTGAGGGGCCTGGGCATGGTGGGAAAGTGGGCTCTGGGCACCAGGGGCTGCTCTCAGTCACTGGAAGAGCTGTCGAGTGGGGATGCAGTACATCACAATGGTGTCGGGGTTTGAACTGGGTGAAATTATAATTACCATGTAGTATTTTTGTAATTGAGAATTAATTTAAGAAAATATTTTAAAGATTTAGATGAAAGTTATAAGGAGGCAGATTTTGGTTCATTGTAAGTAAAGACTTTGCCTTAAATAAATGCTGCCCGGAAGCGCTGCCTAAGCTTTTGGTCCAGCGGGGCCAGCCGGCGTGTTGGAGTGGCTGAGCGACCCTCCGCCCAGCTGCTGCCCTGGAGGCGGATTTCAGCGTCTGGATGGGCCTTTCGTCCCCCGCCATCTCCCAGATTTACGAATGCAAGAGGTCGGCTCGCACCGCCCAATAGCTCCCGTCCGGCTGACATTTCACCTTCTGCTCCCCTTCCCTCCTGGTCTCGCCCCTGCTACACCAATCCCCTCGCCAGTCCCAGGCAGTGAGAAGGCGCATGGCTTGGGGGGCGGCCTCGGCCTCCCATTAGCAGCAAGGGTAGGAAGGGGGCCGGTGCGGGCCAGACCCCAACTGCATCCCAGCTCCCTGTGGCCCACCTCGCTCTCTCCTCTTGTCGCATTTTGTCATCTATTGCAGTCATATCTGTCAGATGCCCCACTTAACAATCAACGCATTGCTCCTAGCTGTGCAGCAGGACCTCTGCGTCTTCAGATTTGCTAGCTGGGCTGTTCTAACTGCAGAGGAAAAGCTTACAAAACAACGGAGCTAATTTTAAAAACGTTTTAAAGAAAGATATGTTAAAAAATAAATTAGTAAAATAACACCGCTTTTCCCTCCTAGCAAACTGTTTTAAAATTATTGTTTAAAACAAGGTGTCGATTTAAGAATGGTGTTTATAATTAACTTCATTTAAAAAGTAATATTTATTAAATTTCAATTTCACAAGTGTAAGAAAACAAAAATGGTTTATAATCCCACCACCCACAGATTAACACTTGTTGAAATAATGTCATTGTTTTTAAACTTTCAGTTTTTTAGCTCAGCGAGAGCATTTTTAATTAACTTTCTTTCTAACTGAATGTAGCTGCCTGTCAATATTTGCTACTAACAATGCCAGTTAGTAAACGGACTGATTGTTTCTTTCATTTTTATTACGAGATGTTTCAAACATATATTTAAAACAAAACCACATAGAATAATGTAATGTATCCAGTTTCATTAACTATGAAAGCTCAGAGCTAATCTTGTTCCGTCTGTAAATGAGCTGCTTTTTGCATATGGAACAACAACGGCAAAAAGAACTAAGGGAGGTTTGAGCCTGAGGAACCTCCTCTGGCAACTGTCTTTCCAGGCTGGGAGAGAGATGGACTCAGAGCTTCTAAGTCAGGCAAATGTGATTTCAAATACCTGCCTCCCTGCTGACTGTGTGACCCTGGGCAAGTTACTCAACCTTTCTGAGCTCTGGTTTCCTCATCCAGAAAATAGGTTGTTTACGAATTAGAAGGCACCTAATATGAACTCAAATAATATTAATTCCCATCCCCAGTCCCTTTGTTCCCTTTGTTTAAAGCAATACGTTAAGTTAGTGGTATAATAAGATCCCAACCTGTGTGTCCTCTTAGTCCAGTGTTCTTTCTGCCACACCTAGTTTCCATCATCAAATTTGTCTTTCTGTTGCCCTCATAAATTATCACTTGGACCCATATAATTAACTAAATATCCACCTCTCAGTATTTACCAGGCAAGCTTACCTGTCATTTCCAACTGTCAGTGATTTGTCAAGCATCAGCTCCATAGCATGTATTAATATTTCTACTGTCAGTACCTACATTTGTCTCTCAGAGCTCTCTAATGTGTCCCTCACAAATAGCTGTTTCATATCTAGCTTTACTTCTGTCTGCCCTCATTAAGCTGCCTCCCCCAAACTGGTTAATTTATACTTCCTATTTTCTATTAATTATATGTTCTTCTTCTTTACAATAACTCCTATTTACCCATCTGTTGATTAACTCTTTATCATCTATTTATATTCTGTGTGACCACCATTCATCTCAAACTTCCACCTCTATCGAGCTATCTAGCAACCAACAGATAGTATATTCATATGTCTGCTAATGGTTACCTGTTATCTTATTGGCTGTGGCTTTGTTTTCTCTCAGGGCCTCAGTTGCTGTAACTGTGAGATCGAATGACATGAATTCCAAGGTTCTTTCTAGTCCTGAGTTTCTGTGGCTCATCTACATTCTACTTCTCTGTGTTTCTGTATAATCCATCCTTCATGCTCTTTGAGTTCATAGTATATCCCCTACCTATCACAAGATGCATTGAACTTTGCTGTTATTACTTGTTTAATCATCTGCCATGTCCAGACATGGTGATCTATAGACCAGCTGCATCCATTTCTCAGGGAGATCTTCAAATACAGATTCCTGGACTTCCCCAGGAGATTCTCTTAGAAGGTACAAGATGGGACCCAGAAAAGAGTTTTGAAGAACAGCTCTCTGGGTGATTCTGATGAATAACAGGCCTGAGCATTTTAGCTCTGGAAGGCAGAGGCCATGCCTGCCTATTTCTCCCAGGGCCCACCTCAGTGCCCAGCATGAAGTATATGCTCAGTAAACATGTATTGAATGAATGGGCATATTTCTCTTGATTCCACCCATACAAATGTTAATGTTATCAGTCACCCCCCTTGCTCTCTGCTTTCACTGCTCTCTCCTTGTCCCTCTCCTTCTATCGTTCCCTTGCACTTTCACAGCTGATTATTGATTTAGATGATGCAAACACCAGTTTACAGATAAAACTCCAGGGAGGGTTAAGCAGATCAGTGCATGGGTGAGCTCTGGATCCATAGCTCAGGGGTCTCTGTACTCCCTAAGTTTCAGCATGAGGTTCTGGGAGGTGAGCAACCTGAGCTACTTTTTTGGCCTAGGGCTGTGTGTTTGTTTAGTAGGGAGTGGGGAATTTGTGCTGGGATGGCCAGTGGGTCACTATAGGAGGTGGAGGGAGGGGCCCTGCATTCTCCCTTCTGGTTCTAATTATTTGTTCCTCCCTGGTATGGTACAGCCTTGGAGTTTGACCAGGAAGGCACCTGTCTAAGCTTCAGTTCTGGTGGCTGGTTGGGCAGACCTGGGCCTGGCTCAGATCCGAGCCTCAAGTGCAATGAATATGTATAATGGTTATGTGTAACATGTGTGTGCCCACAATATGGGGCACATATGGGCTTAGTGTGGTTGATGCCCAAAGGTCAGGTGATATCAGAGGTACATGCTAGATGCCATTAGGCAGTCACATGACATGGATGGAGTGCAGCTCGCATACTTCTCTGTGTGTGTGTTTATGTGTGTAGGGGGGCATTAGTTTCTGGGGGTGGTGGTGAAAGAAATCATATGGTTCAGACTGATCAATTGGTCAGTGTTTCCAGCTGCCCCTCCTGCTCAGAACAGATCAGAAGGGGCTTCTTGACCTTGCCTGGCCTTGAGGTTAGCTGAGCTGTAAGGGAAAAGGGTGCAGAAATATGGTCCTTGCCCTTTGAGGATTCCTCACTTAGTGGTGAAGGCTAAATGCAAAGCTTGCACACTTGCAGGACATGCACAAGATAAGTGACCAGAGTCCCCTTGAGGTCACTGCTGTGGGCTGAAGTGGGTGAGGGGAGATCTGCTTGGGCAGAAGGCTCCCAGGAGACCTCAGACCTGGAAGGCTTGGAAGGATGCCTAGGATTTTAGGTTGGAAGGAAGGAGTGAGGTAGGCAGATTAAGACAGAGCAGGAGCTGTCAAGTCCAGCCACCAGTTTGCAGCCTGAGAGCAGGGAGGGAGGTCTTCGGAGGCAAGAATGTATGGTCACCTGTCTATGGGTTTTTTCCCCCAGAGGCATGGAAAGGAGGCTTCTGGGGGGGGGGGTCTCTTCTCGTTCTGGAATGTTCTGCCCTTAGAGGGATGGATGAGAGGAGATATCCAAGTGACTAGAATTTTAGGGCAAAATCAAAGGATCTTTGTTACTCACTCACTGTGTGTTCTGGGATGCACATATCCCTTCTCTAAGTCTCAACTTTGCTCCAAGAACTTCTACATATCTGATGTCCCAGGAGTCCTGTCTGGTGGGGTGAGGAGGAGATGAGGGGGATTGGAGTGGTTCCGTGAGAAGCTGGGACAGGGACATGGTCCTGGGGTGGGGGGCAGGTGAATTTTGTGATATCTCCCTGAGAGTGAGGGTGAGGGTCCAGGATGGGGCTGATGGCTTAAGAAGAGTTAGGGCCATGGTTGGTGGGGAACTGGAGGTGACCTCAGCTTGCTGGGGCAAGAGTTGATCTGAGCATGACATTGGACTTGACCCTGGGAGTGGGAACAGCTCATATGATAAAAATGATATGAATGGATCCCCAGGGAGGAGAGTAGGCTGAGGGATGACTTGATTGATGTCTCTAAGCTGCTGTCTGTTCTAAGGACTTTCTCTATGTCAGGGGATGACAGAATAAGAGGATACACTTAAATTAAAGCAGAAGAGATAACAGCAGGACATAAGGAGGAACTTCTTATATCAGAGTTACCAGACTTTGATAGGGATATTTGAACTCTTTGAGGACAGGACAGATATGGACCTGAAAGTATGCAGGGCGCTGGAGCCAGACCTTTCCATTTGTGCTGGACTGCACTTGGAGAGTGGTGAAAAAGAAGGAATCCAGACCTCATTCATTCAAAATAGATTATTCAAAAGCACAGTATGATTAGCTCTGAAATATTGGCCAGAACTTTAGTTTGCTTGTTGTTAGTTCATTTATCCATTCATTCTTGCATTAATACATGCATGCCTTCATTCACTAGCATATCACCTCTGCTTGGCTGGATGACTGTACATGGAACATATCCTTTGGCCTGTGCGCTGGGACTCCAAAACCGACTAACACACCACTTTGGTTCTCTAGAGTATCACAGTTTGGGGAGGGGGCAGATGTGAACAAATAAGTTAGTGCACATCTGGGGTCACTGCACTGAGACCAGGGGAAAGTACTAAGAAAGTACGGATAGGCGATGGGGCAGGTCCCATCTAGGGCCATCCGAGCAGAGTCTTGAAAGCTAAGGAGAGTATTCCAGGTTAGGGCGCTCAGGAGAGTGGAAAGCCTTGGAAAGATCTGGCTTCTCTGGGAAACTGAGGGACATTCAGTGATGTGAGGACTTGGGAGAACATAAGGGACCTCTCCCCACACCCACAAGGGTCAGAGTTGGGTGAGAGGGTCCTCCAGCCAACATCTCAACTGTACCTTTGGGGCTTAGAGAGAGGTGAGTAGTTTGTTGGGGTGGGGAGGCATGTGCAAAATAGGTACAGCCTCCTACAGCTGGCTCCCAAGTCACACCATGTGACCTGGTTTCTTTCGAGGTCCTCTGTCATCTAGGGACGGGGCTCTGGGATGACCCCAGAGATGCCTGGCTGGGTTAGGGAGGTCATGGAGTGTCACTCATATCTCCTTCTACACTCAGAGTCCAGTTTCTTTTCTCTTTCCAAGTTATCATTATCAGTAATATATTAAAGAAAAGTTACCCATACTTTGAGTACATTTCCTTCTAGTCTTTTTTCCCCATGCATAGATTTTGTTTTTCTGTGGTTATGATCACACTGTGCCAACACTGTGCGTCCTGGCTTTTTCTCTAATATTATGAAGTCATAAGCATCCCCATTATTACAGTCTTTGTAAACAGCATCTGGACACTCAGCCCAAGGCTGTTCTCCGGAAGATAGCCAGGCTGCCTAGCGAGAGGGTTTACGTCCCTGTTTCTAGACAGCTGCCTCCTTGACCTCAGTATTTTTCACAGAGAAAATGTTCAGAATCATCTTTCATTTGGGTGTGCCAGAAAGCTGCCCCTGGCCTGAAAACATACCGTCCTTCAAGTCCACCATCACAACTTTCCTCCTTTGGGCCAGTGTTGTTGGACGAGAGCAGCATGCTGGGTCCATCCTACTAGAGGCCAATGTGACTGACAGTCTCTTTTGGGATTTGGGAGTATGTGTGGGAGGGAGAAAGGAGTAGGAAGGGGAACTCTGTCTCTGGTGTTGCCACCATCACTTGGTGATTGTCCTCGGCCAGCCCGCTTGGGCTCCTCAGGAATAACGCCCCAGCCCTGAGTCATGCACAGGAGGCAGGGTGAGCTCACCCACCCACTGGCTGGCATAATCACAGCACGCTCCAGGGTTGGGGGCAGGGGCTGGGCTGGCTGCCAAATGGTTGTGCTGAGAACCACCCAGGGCCCAGGCAGCCCTGTACCCAAAGATAGGTGGGCATGGAATCCAGAGCCCCGTGCCCAGAGCATCTGCCCTCCTACCTGAGGTGAGACTCAGGCTATGGGCTTGAGCACTGCCCTGGAAATGAGGGAAGAAGCCCCTTACCTTTACTCTGCCCATCGGGGCCTGGCACCTCCCCTCTTCCTAGGCCAGTTTTCCTGTCCCTGGTTGGCTGCTCTGTGAGCACTGAGCGCTGGCTGCCCACTTCCTGACCCTAGTGCTCTAAAATCAAGGGGCAAGGCAGAGGGCACAGCAAAAGCCCCAGGAAGGGGGGACCATGAAGAGGAGCCCTGGGGTGGGTGGGCTCCATGGAGGGGACAGAGAGGAGTATCTGGAAAGGGTGTGTGAGGGTGGCACGTCCTGGGCATGAAACCACCCATAGGGTCCAGATGCCAGGCCTGCTTCTGGCTGCCACCGCCTGGCTTTGTGGCAAAGCCCTGTGCTTTCCCTCATCTCTGGGAGTAGGGGCTGAACCGGGTAGTCTCTGAGGACTGCCATCAGCCCTGCCCAGGGGTCAAGGATATTCTTTCATCGTCATTGCTGCTGCCAATACCAAGGTGCTCCCTAGCAGTCCACAGCCACAGCCTTGCCACACGCCGTCTGCACAGCTGCAGTTGGCAGCACTGACCTGCTTTTAAATGTGCAGTCATTTCCAGGAAACCATCCATTCCTTGTAACCCTGCCCTGTCTGCCTCACCTCCTCCAGGGGTCCTCTGGAGCAAGAGCCCAAGAAACTGCAAGGGTCCCAAGAAACATTTCTCCTATGAATGAGAAACTTAGCCCAGGATCAGCACCCAGGCTCCTTCTGCCAGCTCTGAAGGTGGTTTGGGTGTGGCCTGACTCTGCAAGGCCAAGAAAGGAACCATGTAGTCAGGTGGAGGTGACAGTCCATAAGCTTTAAGGCCAGTTAGGGAGCCAGGATGAGCCTCCCAGATCATGCATGGGAGGATGTTAAGAGCTGTGTCTTGGATACTGAGCAAATGCTGGAGGTGGCAAGAGAAGAGAGGGATGCTTAGAAAAGGGACTAAGTCTGGGGAGGCTTCCTGGAGGAGCTGGTCTTAGAACTGTGGACCTGCCCCTCCTCCGCCTTCCTCCCCCATCACGGAGGACGATTGTCCTGTCTCTGTTTGAACGCCACCCCTCATCTTGTCAGGACTCTCACTGCCAGACGCAGACGTGTGTGTGTGTGGGGGGGGTGTCACTGTGTTCAACTGTGTTCAAAGAGGAGCTTGCTTTGTCCCCTGGGATTTCTCTAGACTGTTCCTTGTATGTCCTGTTCCCACATCTGGTTAGAGCCAGTGCTGTGGGGACAGAAGGTCCAGAGCTGTCCCTGAAGGGCAGAACACTCTCCTGGGGTGGGGCCTCAGACCTGCTCCTCCCCGTCCTTGTCTGTCCAAGGAGAACGAGGCCTCTTGGTGGATTTCAGACTGTCCTGAGGAGCTGGCATCTGAGGGACAGGGGCTCCCCATCCGCCCAGCTCCAGCCTGTACAGCTCCACCTCTGAGGTGGGAGAGGGGAATTTCACATCAGGTTGCTAAGAAAGGGTCCCCTGATAAAGGACACTGACACATAGAGCGTGAGGTCAGAGCCTCCAGCGGTGGGTTCCATGGATCTGGGCGTGGTCTGGTCATCCCAGGGACTGTTCTCGGGGTGGACACCACCTCTTGGTTATGAAGCCATGTCCACCCTGACTCTTGGTATGGCAAAGAGCATGGGGCCGGCTCAGAAGTTGGTGTCCCCTTTAGGTCCTCTAGGAGCTCATCAGAACTTATGCAATGGGTCACATGTTCTCTCATTTACTGCTCACATCAGCCCTGTGAAGGAGCGATTATTATCTCTTCTCTAGAAAGCAGTGGAGACCCGGGTCTGCTGGCTCCAGAGCCTGAGCTTCTCACCTTTGCTGTGCTATGTCCATGGGAACCAGGATGCCCAGTAACTCTTGGACCCTTTGTTTGAGAGGGACAGGAGAAGCACCCTTCTCTCTGGCCCCCTGTGTCCTCCTCCTGCCCCACCTCATTTGCATGTGGAACAGCAGTCCTCCAGACCCATCAGGTGGCAGCTGGCCAGAGGAGAGGACCCTGGCCTGGGAGCCCTGACCCTGTGTAGCTTTAGTTTCCCCATCTGGCTCCAGCTCAGTCTGAGTACTGAGGGCCCAGTGGCTGCTTGGGGGCCTCCTGAGTGTTTCTCATCTGTGCCCCCTCCCTCCCCGGCCCAGGTGAAGGTGTGGTTCCAGAACCGGAGGACAAAGTACAAACGGCAGAAGCTGGAGGAGGAAGGGCCCGAGTCCGAGCAGAAGAAGAAGGGCTCCCACCACATCAACCGGTGGCGCATTGCCACGAAGCAGGCCAACGGGGAGGACATCGATGTCACCTCCAATGACTAGGGTGGGCAACCACAACCCATGAGGGCAGAGTGCTGCTTGCTGCTGGCCAGGCCCCTGGGTGGGCCCAAGCTGGACTCTGGCCACTCCCTGGCCAGGCTTCGGGGAGGCCTGAAGTCACTGCCCCACAGGGCTTGGAGCCTGGGGCCGCCACTGACAGAGGGACAAGAAATGGGCTGGCTGAGGCCTGGGACCACTTGGCCTTCTCCTTGGAGAGCCTGCCTGCCTGGGTGGGCCGCCCGTCACTACAGCCTCCCAGCCACTCTCCATTTCTCTTATCTCCTTTTTGTTTTGATGCGTTCCTGTTTTAATTTATTTTCCAGGCACCCACTGTAGTTCTTAGTGACCCCTTGTGTCTCCCTTCCCTATGGGAATAATAAAAGTCTCTCTCTTAATGACACGGGCAGCCAGCTCCAGCCCCAGAGCCTGGGAGACTGGAATGGTGGATTCCTGCTGGAGCAGCCAGTGGGGGCTGGGAGAGTAAGTGTGTTCAGGGCCTGGGAGCCTGGGGTGGGGCACCGGGTAGGGCAAGGGCAATTTATTTACTCCTCTTCTTTGTTGGGGGTCCCTGGTCTCTAGCTCCAGCTCCATAGCAGGAGAAACTGAGGCCAGACATAGGGAAGGACAGCCTATGTCTTGAGGGAGGCTAAGCCCAGGTCTTTCCAAACGTATTGAGGGGTGGGAATCAGGCCCAGGTAGTTCAACGGGAGATGGGCGGGGAGAGCTTCCCTATGCTTAGGGACTCTGGGGCTCCCCCAGTTGTGGAGAAACCAGAGGAAAGGGGAGCACTGGGGCTGGGTCAAGGGGACAACATTCACAAAGGCTGGCAGTCCCAGCCCTAAGTCCTGGCCCCACCAGGATGCTTATCTGTCCTCGAGAACCCCTGGGCAGCTTGAAGCTTCAGAGACAGGGCTTGAGGCTGAGCCTGCAACAAGTCCCCGGGGGACTCAGGGCCTCCCCAGCCAGAGAAAGAGCTACAAGGCAGGGCCCATTGAGCTCTTTAGTTCACCTGCCCTTCAGTCTGTCCATTTGTCTTTCTTGTCATGTATTAAGGTTTCCTGCCTCCTGCCTTCCTAACAGTCTTTCCCTTATGACGTTCCGGACCTGTCTCGGCTTCTTTCCTCCCACGTGCTCCCCAACCCTCTGCTCTTTGGCCTCTGTTCCACCACTCTGCTGATGCTAATGGCAGTCACCAACCACAGTCACTGGCCACCCCCTTGTGGCTGAACTCAGCCACCTCCCATCTGCCTCTGTGTTCACCTGCTCCCTGGTCTACAGCCACGCCCTCCCTCACTCCCCTGCCCCCTCTGCCTTCACTTTGGTACCTCTGACATGTCTCCCCCGGCCCCTCTGAGTTCATCTCAGTTTTATCTATGCCTCATCACCTCTGTCCACTCAAGAGTCAGTCCTTGCTTCTCCTTCATCCTCATCGTGCCCTTTGCCTGGGGGTTCGCATCCACTCTTTGGCTCCCCGCTCTGTGTCTTTAGCCGACCTCCCCAGCGCTGCAGACCCACCAAGCCAGCGCCTGCTGCATCTCAGCCCCTCAGCACCTCACACCCAGCAGGTGCACCCCCACCTGTTCTTCTCCAGGACTGCCCACCTTGGCACACAGCATTAGCCACAAATACTCTTTCCTAAGGTAGAGGAAACCCAGGAAGCTTCCTCAAGCTTCCTTCTTCCTCCCCAGTCCCATCCATTCCCATCTAGTCTGTTGAGTCGAGACCAGCTTCCCAACACCCCCTACCCCCAGTGCAGCACCCCAGCTCCCTCTGCCACCTGCTCAGCCTGGGTCTGCTCTTTTGTGGGGAGTGGGGACATAAGGAGGCTTCTGCAAATGTCAAGGATGAGGCCCACGTCAAAGGAGGCCCTCCATAAGTAAGACAGAGTTACCACTTCCCAAGCCCCTCACTCTGTGCCCTCTTCTTTCCCACCCTTGACCTCTCTCGCCTTGCTCCTGGTGCCCTCTGCTTCTATCCCGCCCATCCCTGTCCTTGAGTGAGCCACCGGTTTTCCCTGTGCTGTGCCTTTGCTGATGCTGTTCTTCCCACTTAGAATGCCGGGGAGCACGCCGCGGGTGCTTGAGCGTGCTGAACTCATCGGAAAGATGTCAAAGGTCCAGCCTTGTTGCCTGGGCCACATGCAGGGATCCAAGCACACAAGGTCCTTCTGCTGGGAACATAGACCCAAGTCCTGCGGAGACTCTCAGCATCTCTCCCTACTCTCTGCCCACCTCACTTGTGTCCAGTCAATGCTAGAAACCAAAGGGCTTCGTCCCATCCCAGTGCCCCTCCCCCTCCACCAACCAGGAATGCATCCCTCACACCTTGAAAGTCCCAACCTGCATAAGTCCAGGTCAAACTGCACGGCGACTCACCTGTTCGCACAGGTGGGGTGAGGGTGAGAGGAAGAGTCATCCTGTAGGCCCTGGTAGGAGGAAGAGGGGTGAGAGCCTTTCCTCTCAAGAAACTGTCTCATTTGGTGGGGGTGGGGGTCCCGGAAGATCACAGCCGAGCACCCCCTGTCATCCAAATAAAGGGCTGGAAAGGATCCAAGGAAACCTGCCAATCTTCCTAGGCCAGGCCTGCGAGGGGGGGCGGGGAGTCCCTGCTGCAGTCCCATCCATCCCCCATGTTGTGCCTCTCCCCGCAGACGGTAAATATTGGTGTTGTGACTTCATTAATAAAGGCTTCTGTGAGCCTGAAAAACATGGAATCAGGATGAACTATTTTCTGAGCTGTGGGCTTGCCAGGTTTGCTAATTTGGGAGTTTTTGGGCCCTCTCCAGGGAACAAACCAAAGTCTCTCTCGAAGAGACACAGATGCAGCCGAGAAGGGAAGAAGACAAGGACTGCTGCTCCCTTCCCTCCCCCTGTGCTCCTCCCACCTGGAGAGCAGGGCCCTGCTGAGGTGAGGACAGTGGACACTGGCCTGCCAGTGTCCTGAGCATGTGGGGGCTGCCCGGCCAGGCCTTCCCTGAGAGCTGCTGGTCTGCCATTCCCGTCGCTGGGCTGGCCTCCTGGGCCCTGCAGAATCGCCTGGGCAGAGGTATTCCGAGCACCTGTAGGAACTCAAATCACACGCTGTCAAAGTAGGGGAAACACAGGGGAGTCCTTAACTGTCACGGCCTAATCCATGTGCCTCGCCTTCAGGGACTCATCTTTACACATCTTGCCCATGGAACTTTCCAGAACCAGTCCCCACGGCCTTCGCAGCAGCATGGCCTGTGCTCGTAGCATCTCTGCACTTGGCTTGCACCAACACTGCTCACAGGTGCGGTGATTGTTTCCCATGGGGCATCGGAGAGCTGTCACCAGGCGAACTGGGCTCTGCCCGGGCGGGAGCCGGCAGGGCCCACAAGGCTCTCCCGAAGCCCCTGCTCCAGGACAGCCGTGCAGGGGGAGGGGAGGGGGGCTGGCCAGCAGGCTGAGCGGTGCAGGCCCAGCCAGCTTTCCTGTCAGACGGGCGCTGCCAAGGCGGAGCCAGACATCGGAACAGGTTTAACCAATTACCCGAGCGCCCCATCTGCTGTCTGGGGGGTGTGTGAGGGTGAGTGCATGCGAGGGTGTTTGGAGTGTCTGGGAGGGCTGTGGGCGTGCGTGTGACTGTGTGGGTGTGTGTGGGCGTACGGCTGTGCATGCGTGTGGTTGTGCGTGTGTACGGTGGGGGACTGCACGTCCCAGGCACACTCCCTCATTTGTCAAAGACCGTGACTACCAGCTTGTGATCTTCCTGCCCCCTAGACCTTGGGGTCTACATGGACAACCCACCCAGCACCCCAGCCTCTCTTCCCCTCCTCTCTTCACCACTGTCTCTCAGGGCCTATCAGAGCCCAGAAGTGGGCCTTCTCCCAGTCACACATCCAGATGTCCTTCGCTCTTAGGCCACAAGCTCTTCCCGCTCACTTGCTCACCTTTCCCTCTACACCAGCGCAGGACCTTCTAGGGCCCTTCTGGCCACGGCCCCTCTGCTCTCTCTGCAACATGCCCTGTTCCGCTCATCCTTGGTTTCACCTGCCTGGCAAAATCACAAGCCTGCTTGACTCACTGCGCCACCTGCCCTTGCAGTTGAGTCCATGAGGACATCAGGCAAGCGTTTGGGATGGCGCTCCTCAACATGTGGGGTCTCAGCCTCAGCTGAGACCTCGCCCCAGTGGACACCTTTGCAACAGTCAGATGGAACCTTCAGACAGGGAACTTGGAGAAGAGTTCAATACAGGAACAATGAACACGTTTTGCGAAACCCACAGCGGGTGCTGCAGTACTCCAGGGTGAGTAACAATGGGGAGGGAGCCCGTATGCCCTGAGGCCTGAAGAGGCAAGAGTCAGGAGCAGTTGCCAGAGCCTGGAGAACACAGCTGGCTGGAGAGGGCCCCAGACAGGAGCTGCGGCCTTCAGTAGAGAGAGGCCCGTGATGAATCCTCTCCTCCAGGCCTCCATCGTCCTGCTGGCGACTCGCAATGGTGGAAGCCTGAGAGCAAGTGCACATGACTCAGCCTCCAGCGACAGAGAGCAGGTGGAGAAGGGTGCAGAGTAGATGGGGGCTGGGGGTAGGGGAGGCAGCTTCAGCCTTGACTTCCACCCTCAATCCCACACTGCCTGCATCTAGCCCTTCCCCTCCTCCTGCCTCCTGCCACCACCTGCCCCTTTCTCTCCTTCTTGCCCAGGAGGACACCCCCAATCCCCCCACCCCTGACCTGGGGTCCAGATTCTACAGGGGGTTCAAAATTCTGGGTTGTTCTTTCCCTTTCCTTCTGTCACGGTCTCTTCTGGCTCTTGCTCAAGAATCTCCCTTCTCAGCCCTCCCTCAGCTCCATGTCATGTTGTGCCATTCCTGTGTTTCCCTGACCAACTCGCAGCCAAACTTCATTAAGAAATTACCTCTGCCAGCAGCGAGTGGGAGTCCTACTGCCTCCTCAGCCCATGGACATCTGACTATTGCCCTGACCACACTCCACGGAGGCCATTCTCTCTATGTCCCTTGAGGGACCCGTCTTGGTCTTTGCCTTCCTTCAACTCTCAGCACCAGCTAAGTAACGGGCAACTCCTGCTACATGAAGCACTCTCATCTCTTGTCCTCGGGGATACTACGCTCTCCTCGTCTTCCTCTCGCCTCTTGGACCAGTGTGCTAGGGCTGCCATAACAAAGCACCCAGACTGGGTGGCTTTGGCAATGAACTTTATCTTCTCACAATTCTGGAGGCTACTAGTCTGAGGTCAGGGCTTTCTTCTGAGGCTTCTCTCCTTGGCTTGGGGACAGCGACTTCATGTTCTCATGGCCTTCTCCCTCTAGAGTGTCTGTGTCCTAATCTGCTCTTCTTATAAGGACACCAGTCATAATGGATTAGAACCTACCCTAACGACCTCATTTTAACTTAATTGCCTCTTTGAAGACCTGTCTCCAAGTATAGACACGTTCGGCAGTCCTGAGCATTGGGACTGCAACATATGAATCTTGGCAGGACACGTTGAGCCCCTAACACCTCCCTCTGTGGTTGAGCTTCCTCGGAGCCTCCTGTCTCTCTGCCCAGGCCTCAGAGGCGGGGGCTCCTCGGGGCTCCGTCCTAGGTCTTCCTCTTCTCACCCCACCTCCTCCGCCGGGTGACATCCTGTTCCTTCAGCTGCAGGTGCTCTCTATAAATGGATAGCATCAAATCTATATTTCCAATCCCTTCCTGCCTCCTGAGCTCCAGAGGAGCGCACCTAATTGTCTCCTCACGTCTCGCAGGAACCTCTAAGGACTCATACACCAGCACGCTCGGCTCTCCCTGCCGGTTGGCTCTTCCTTCTCTGCTTTTCAGCCCAGAGAAATGGCACCACCCTCTCCTCAGCTGCCCAAGCCGGGAACCTGGGGTCACCTTGGACTCCTCTCTGCCACTCTCCCCAGATTGAATCTCAGAGCTAAGCGGTCCTGAATCTCTTCACTTCTCTGTCCCCATCCCCTCCATGCTGTCCCAGGATCCATCTTCCCTGTTGCACCGGCCCCTTACCTGGTCTCCCCGGCAGTCTCACTGGGGTCCACTCTGCCCTCCAGATGTAGCCAGAGGAACCCACTCCCCTACCTATAGCCTCCAGTGGCTCCCAGCTGGCCTCAGCCCTGTGGCAGTGGGCCGAACTGCCTGTCTTGTGCTTGCTGTCTTTTCTCTGACAACACTGAGCTTCTCGCCGTCCACCCCTGGAGCAAGCCAGGGCCCTCGCTGTACTGTCCTCTGTCTGCCATACATACATATGAAGAGGAAGAGACTCAACAACAGGTGGCCTGGTGGAGGAGGAGACTCAACAACAGCCTCCTTCCCTTACTTCCTCAGGATTTGCATGGGATGTTCAAAAAGGGGGTCTGGTGCTGTCTACCTGTCCATTTGTCCACCTTCTCTTTTCCTTTTTTGTTCTCCTCTTTCCCTCTTTCCGCCTTCCATAAAGTCCAGGGAGAGGGGTGGGGCCTCAGATTCTCGCTGTGGCAGTGGAGTCCTTGTTGGGAAGGAGGCAGGCTCTGGCCTTAGACAAGCTGCCAGCAGCAGCCTCGACTGGAGGGATGGAGAATGAACACTCTTCGGCCACTGACCTGAGAGCCACCTGGTACTGCAGGGAGGGTGGGCATGTGGGAGTTAGGCCTTGGGGGAAGTGGCTGAGCCATTCCTGTTCTGGGAGATAATCAGAAGCAGGGAGTGGGTGAGATGGCAGGAGCAGCAGCAGCTCTAGGGAACTAAGGGAGGCTCCATTCGGAAAATAAGCCCAGGTCCCCGGGGCATCGGGAAAGAGTCACTCATCACTGTCCTCATCCCCCAGCATTCTGCCTCTCCTTCTAACCATTGCCGGAGTGGGAGGGGGGAGGCCCTATGGGCCAGGCAGGTGGGGATGGGGGCAGGGGAGGCCACATTCCTGGAGTGTTAATGATCTCTGGGCTGGGCAGGAGCTGAGCCCCCAAACCAGCTAAAAACAACAAACAGCTCCCAGGAGGGATTTGTGTCTGTCCTGAGAGTCAAGGATTTCCGCCCGGATGGGGGCTGTGGCCTGTGGGGCTCTTAGCAAAGAAATTCCCCAGAGACCAGAAGCCCCCTGACCCAGAAGTATCATTTTGAGAACAGACCCCTCCCCCATCCCTTTCTCTTCTCCCACCTTCCTAGGGAGGCCCAGTGTCCAGGAGGGGAGGCAGCCCCCCCACATCTGGGAGGAGTGAGAGAAGAGTCTGGGCGCATTCCTCGCCTGGTCTCTCCATCCTTACAGCAGTCCAGTGAGTGATGCTGTTCGTGGCATTTACAGATAAGGACAGCGAGGCTCAGTTAGCGAAGCGCACATGGAGAAGGTGCTCAGTGAACATCTGACCGACCGAATGGATGGATGAAGGAAGGGCCTGGCCAGGAGTCACACAGTCATGCTGGGCCAAGCTGGGGCAGGAACCAGGATCTGCCGGACCCCAAACATGGCGGCTTTCCACCCTCTGCCTCACTCTTCTCCACAGTCTTGGCCCCAAGGGACAGCGGAGGGGTTAGGAAGAGGCAGAGTTCCCAGGGCTGGCACCACACACGCTGTAGACAGCAGGCACCTTTCCACTCGGCTCAAAGCTTCCCTTCCTAGGAAGCCTCTCCTGGCCCCAGGCAGTCCAGGAATGTCCCCTCTCTCCTCCCAGCCCCATGGACATAAACAGTATGGGAACCTACCAAAATTCCCTATTTGCTCAAGTTCCTCCAGGTGGGTACCTTAGCGAACACTAAGGGCTCTGCACGAGGGTCTTTCTGCAGAGTTTCACCCCCTCGGCCCTCACGTGTCTTTGTCCCTTCCTTTCCCTTGCCCCCTGGGTCTCCAAGCTGGCCTGGCCTGGCCTAGAACCTGGGTCTATACCTTCCTCGGGGATGTCCCACAAAATCCTCGGGCAGCCCTTCCCTCCTGCATTGTACCCACCGCTCCCCCCAGCAACTCACAAAGCCACGCCCGATGCTTTAAATCCATCATTTATTGTCCGCCGCTCATTAGTATCACGTAGATCACATAGATTGAGAAATTTTTTGAGAAGGTTAAAAAGACACTGCAAAGTCCCCTGTGAGTGGCCGAGGCATGTGTGTTGGGGCCTTAGGCTGGCCCAAGGCTGGAAGACCACTTTGGATCTGACCCCTGGCCTTTCTCCTCTTCAGGACCCGCACCCGTCTCCCAGGCCAGAGGCCCAGATGGGACATGGCTGGCTCACAGTCAGGACGTGGACAGGGCTCTGTCGGCCAGCTTGACTCGGCAGCCAGCAGGATATCTCAGGTTTCTGGTCCCTGCACCCTCAGATTGCTGTCCGGAAATGGGAGAAGGGCATTCCCAAGCCTGAGGGAATGTTAGAAGTGCCCAGAGGAGGGCCGGGCAGGGACAGCAGGCTGGAGAAGCACTGCAGGTGTGCCCCGTATCCCACACAGCTGAGCCAGCCCCACCCTGACTGTGGGTGCAGGCTCGGCTCCGCCCCAGTCGTGAAGCAGTCTGCCCATCAGAAACTCTTTTCCTCTGGCCTCGGCAGAGTGGGACATGGGTGTTGGCCGAAAGTCTCCCCGAGGGTTTTCCAAAGCCAGACCAGGGCTTAGCAGCATGGCCCAGTGTCCCTCTGTCACCATCACCCTGAGCTATAAGGATCCTTTGCACTGCACCCTGGCAGGAGCAGCCCCCTTGGCTCACCTGAACTTGCATTTGGGAGCATGATGGAAATCATCCGGGGACAAAGCAAATAGGTTATGAGATGCTGAGGCCACAGGGGTGGGGTGGGTGGGGCTGGGTGGGACTGGAAAGGCCTGTCTCTGCCCGGCTTCTGGAGGGGGCGGGGTGGGGTAGGCAGTTTTGGTCCCAAGATAAAGTGCACAAGAATAAGACCCTATGACAGGTGGAGGCAGGGGAGTTTGAGTGAGCTTTGCAAGAGGATCCAGACACGCCCAGGCCTAGAGACCAGCACAGCCCAGCAGTCACTGGCACATTCACATTATGGCGGGATTGGCTCAAAAATACCTGCCCCTCCAACGCGGTGGTGTCCCTCTCCCCCTGCTGCTTTGTCCTCTGTGCCACCTGTGCCCTCTCCCACTCCCCACACGGTGCGGGTGGGCTGCTCCTTGGGGGCGTGATAGGCCTGTCAGGGTGGTGTCCTGCAGAGCCAGCAGGTGGCACCAGGGCTTCAGGTGGGCGCAGGATGTCAGTGCCCACAGAAGACCCACGTCACACACTACCCCTGCCCTAAGATGCTGGGAGGCCACCTGTGGCCACGTCCCTGCTGCCCTGCCCTGGCCTTTTCTTACATGTGATCACCTGGATCTCTCCCAAGGTAGAGTCACCAGGGGAGAGGGTCCAGGGGCTGCGTGCCAAGGGCTGCCATTTCAGTTGGGGTGAGGTGAGGGGCACACTGAAGCCAGTGCTTCCCCTTTGTTTGGGCCTCTCGGAAAGGGGTCACCCCGCTCACCCCAACCTTAGACTTTGCTGCCCTCTTAAAGGCTCTCTCCTCCTTCCTGGCACACAAATGGGAGAGCAATGGGAGCCAGCGGCAGGGGGCCTCTGAGCTGCAGGGGTGACAGGTGGCATGTGGTGTGGCCCCACACTCAGGCCCAGACATCCACGCCACTTGTCTGTAAAGGCAAAGGTCAAGTGCTCCTAGGATATGGGCTCACAGAAGGACAAGGTCCATGTTCGGAGGACAACTGCTGGCCATTCTCAAGGGGATCTGCCCCGTTCCCAGTCCAGCGTCCATGCTGGAGATGTGCGTGGGATGACCAGTATCTGAGCAGGGCAGGCAAAGGCGAGGTCTAGCCAGAAGAGTCAGTGGGAACCCATGATCCAGTCCTCTGGTTCTGGAGGCTCAGAGAAGGGAATGAACTTGTCCAAGGTCACACAGCCCGTGAGTGCCAGAGCCAGGGCCCACCGTTCCTGGGTTGATGCTGCCTCTTCAACCTGGCTTTGGCACTCTCTGGCACGAGACTCCCCCTACTCAGGAAGGAGGGCAGCCTTGGTGGCTGGAGAGGCTCCCCAGATAGCAGTTGGCCCAGCTCCAGCCCCACCCTCAGCCCCAGTGCTCAGCCTCCAGTCTGGGGCCTGGAAGGAGGAGCGTCTCTCAGAGGCCAAGTGCAGGCCCGTGGTTCCTGCCAACATCATTCCTTCTTGGGACTCCTACCTGGAGCTGGGGTCATCTCAGGGGCCTTGAATCAGTCAGAACTCTGCAAAGGGTGACCCCAGCCCCCGTGTCACTGTGCTTGACTCTGAAGGACTGGTTTTGTAGCCATGGCATGGATGATGGCTGGCCACACTCAGAGCCAGCTGCCCATAGAATCTTCCAGAGGCTTCCAGTGCTCCCGGATTCCCTGGGCCACTTCCTGAGGACCTTAGTCATGGCTAGTTCATCCTGTGGTGTGCAAACCACCTCCCCTTCCCTGCCCTCTCCAGCCCTGGGAGCCATCTGGCCTGGCCACTGTAATATCCTAAATCTACCAGCCTGGCCACCAACCCAATTCAGCTCCCAGGCCTACTCTGGCCCCCACCACCTGTCTACTGCTACTTCTGGTCAGCTGTGACCAAGGCTTAGACTTGATTCAGATAAAAAATAAAAATTAAAAAGAAACCAAAGTATAAAAGGATCCTAATTCTACCCCATGGGCACACTACAACTTTTCAGCTTCACACATAATTGTGCTGAGTGGAGTTTTGACAACCCCATGTAAGGCCCAGAAATGCACTTGATTATTTTCTGTAGGAAATGTGTTAGAATTCCTTGTCCCTATGTTAATATGTAAATAGATTAGTCTCCCTACCACTGTAGGCTCCGTGCTCCCCAGGTGGCCCAGGACTGCTGGGGTCAGCTCGCCCCTCCCTGCAGATGCAGCCCACGAGTCTCCTTCCCTGCCCCTAACTCCCCGGCCTGAACAGTGATCCGTCCCCAGGCCGGCCGGCCACCACTCACAGCCCCTTGTTGTACACCACTGTCCGGCTGCTCGTGGCCCGGGCAATCTCAGGCTCCAGCTGGGACGTTTCAATCTGGGAAGAAAGAACAGGGAGGGGAGGTGGGGCAAT
>VBSM01002608.1:117592877-117606685 GCA_008086735.1 Cheirogaleus medius | reverse complement strand
CCCCGCCCCCACTCCCCACTGACCTCTGACATCTGCGGGAAAAGGCTGATCGCCAGCGGCAGGGCCAGGCCGAAGGCTGCCAGGCACACGAGGCTTTGCACAGGGAGGAGCAGCCGGGGGCGCGCCTGCAGGAGAGCCGTCCTGTGGGGCAGAGACCCGAAGATGGGGTGGCCTGGCCACTAGCCACCGCACTGGGTCCCACTCACAGTCTCAGGGCCCGGGTGGCATGATTCTGGGGCCAGTGCCAGCCTGCAGCTACAGAGATGCAGCGGATTCTGTCTTTGGGGCCTTTCCCAACCGGCACTCCTCTCCCCAGGCCCCGCCGTGAAGGACATTGCTGGTAGCGCTCTCAGCTACTGAAATCATAAACGAGCTCTTGTGGGGCACCCACCCGCCATGTGTCCAGCCCTGCGCCAAGAAGGCCACGCATGGGAGAGACGCTAGAAGAAGGTGTGAGCCCCTGCTCCCAGGAGACACACAAGAAAGATCGCTCTCAAAGGCAGCGCATAATTAAACAGCAAACAAACCAGAGTAGGTGCGGAGTTCAGGGAAGAAGACAAAGCACACACACGTGCATGCGTGTACACACACGCACACAGCTGGGAGGAAGTGATCCTCTTCTGTGTGTGAGAACAGAAGACACCCACAGGCCACCTCACCAACTTCGATCCAAGAACCACAGAGGGGGCAGTGACTGGTCCAAGGCGAAGTACACAGGAGGCAGGTAGAAAGTGCTGTCACCCCAGCTTCCAGCGCCTACCTAGAGGCACCTTTGCAGTGCATCACCAGCCGGCACCCACTGCCCATGGCCAGCGTCAGGGGGCAGGAGAGGGGTAGGATAAACCTCCCTTAGGGGCCCTGGGTCCTCCAGCTCCCAGGCAGCGCGGGGGCCATACCAGCTAGCAGATATGCCTTTGCCATGCTCATCAGAGCTTTCCATTTAGCAGGGACCACGGCACTCCACTGGGGAGGCCTTGGGGTGCCAAGAGGAAATTGATGACTAGAATATTCGCCAGGGGATACTGAGTGGACACTGAATCTGACCTCAGGAACTGTGTCAGCCTCCACGAGACCTGCTCCTGGGGTGAAGGGGATACAATCGGGCTCTTGCCCCTCCCTCCCTGGAGCAGGGCTGGCCATGGCCACAGGCAGGTGAGAGGTCCTCTGGGGACAGGGCCAAGTACGGGGTGCAAGCAACCCCATACCACCCTCACCTCCTGAGACAAGACTCCCAAGAGCACCTGGCCCTGAGCAGACAGCAAAATTGGGAGCAGCAGTCCTCAAACTTCAAAGTGTGGGCAGCTGGTCAAAAGTGCAAATTCCCAAGAGCCCCTTACAACCATGAAGTTCTGGTTCAGGGTAACTCCCAGGTGTTAGAGCTGGGAATTTCCATTTTAAACAACCCTCCCTGAGTCTACAGTGGGATCCCAGGCCACACTCATGAGAACCCCAGGATGTTCCTGCTCAGGTTTTAACAAAGATCTAATCACCTGTAAATTCTATGCAATTAAAAGAGTTGGCCCGGGCCAGGCACACAGTAAGTACTCAGTAATTGTGCATCAGTATTGTATGATTATCACCCGTGTCACCTGTGGGAAAGAGGTAGGGTCCTGGTGGCTGTGCTGTCCTCCAGCCCTTCTACTGGCCCAGATCCCAGTATCTGTCGAGCTACTGAATTTAGCCTAAATGAGCTTTTGGAGACGGGAGTTTCCACAGGATTAAAAGCAGGACAAAGGTGCCCAAATCAAGCTCAAACCTCTCTGACCCTCCACCCCCACGCTCATCCTCCCCCTCTCCCTCCCTGGACTGCAAGGCCTCCTGGGCTTCCTTAGGAGTCGTGGAGGGGCCGGGAGTAAGGCGGAGATGGGCTGTGAGATCAACTTCTTAAGCAGGACAAGGAGTGTTGGACATAAGGCTCGCCACCCCCCAAACTTGTGCAAGAGGCCTGGACCCTGCTCACTGGGCCTGCCCTTCTGTTCCAGCGGCAGTGACAAGAGGATGTGAAGTCCCTGGAGGTACAGCCCTGAGGGCCACAAAAGGCAGGGAAGGGTGACCAGGAGAAAGAGTGAAGCTCCCTCCCTGGCAGGTGAGGGGCAAGCCATGGGCTCAGTCCTTGGGACCTCCTGGTGGGGACACTGGACAGACCACCTTCTACACGGGGCTGTAACCTCAGCCCTCTCTCAGTGGTGACTGGCAAAAGGTCCAGGAAGCCCCAGCCCTGTGCTCCCAACTCAAGAAGGAGACAGGCCCAAGGCTGCAGCCTCAGGAGTCCCAGCCCAGAGCAAGCTCCAGCCCAGAGCAAGCCAGAGAGTGAACACAGCAGGACAGGGGGAGGGGAGGAGAGGGAAATGGCAGGGAGGGATGGGAAAGGCAGCTGGGGGAGTTAAAATATGCAGATGGAGAGATGTGCGAAAGCCTGGGAGAAAGAAAAGACCCGGAGCCCACGGAGGGAAGGAAGATGGGGGAGTGGACTCTGGGACCCACCATGGGGGGTGAGGCCTGGACCCTGACCCAGCTTAGATCCAGCCTGGTGCCTCTGCCCGGCCCCCTTCATCCCAGGGCCAGGGGTGCTTGGCTGCGGGTGAGCGAGCTCCAGCCCTCCTGATCCAGCGCTGGCAGCTGCCTCTCAGCTGGGGGCTGATCCCAGCCCTGGGTCTAAAACTAGCTTCCTCTTCAGCATGGTTGGAGCTTCAGGGAGAGTGTGGAGTGTGAACCCTGCAGCCTGAAGGGAGGGTGCGGTGGAGAGTGAGGGGATGCCACCCTCAGACACAGCCCAGTGTCCTGGGCTGGTGCGGGGAGGCTCCTGTGCTTCTGACTTCAGACTCTTCCTTTCAGTCTCAGAGTCTAGGACAACTGAGCACGCTGAGCTCCCACCCCTCTCTTATCCCAGCAGGAAACCAGGGACCTGGGCTCTGTGTGCTCCTCCCAGAGAGGATGATGGGGAGGCCAGAGGGGAAGCTAGGCGGGTCCCAGCCACAGCCACACAACAGCTTGTCTCCCCCATTGCTGCGCATTCCTTCAGCACTTGGAGTTCAGCTTTAGTTTGCGCTCCATTAATTTGCAAGTAGGCTGCTTTGTAAGTGTTCTTTTGTTTTTTCCCTGGCTGTCCTGACTCCCTTGCCCAACGGGGGCTCCCCAAGTGTGGAGCTGCCTCCCCCACAGTGTCCTCAGCAGAGGCCCTGAGCTAGTGTCCCTGCACCACTGGTGTCCCTGCACCCCGAGGCTGTGGGGTGTGGGCCGCTGCAAAGAGCCAAAGAGCTGCTGGATGGTGAAAATGCAAAGCCCCAGTGAACGAGGTGATGAAGGGGCAGTGTCCTCGTGTTCACCTGGGAGACTGAGACTGAGGGGGTCTCCACAACCACCCCACCCCAGCAGGAAGATGTGGAGCCGGAACTGGATTTCGTGTTCCCTCCAGAAGTCCCAGCGTGCTCTGTTACCTCGTCCTGCCTCGCCTACCCCTTGGTCCTGCAATTCCAGGGTATATGTGACACTAGCAAGTCTTTGAAGGCACAAATTTGGTCTTATTTACCTTATTTATTACTGGGAGAACCTGGGCGCTTTCCTTCTCCCCAGAGACCCTCCGAAGAGCTCCAGGAAAGGACCAACGAAATACAGGGGTCCCAGAGGACCAGACTCCCTACATCTCACTACCCTACCAGAGGGGCTTCTTTGGACCCTGATCTGAGTAAGACTATGTGGCACCTCAGATACTAGGCAGATCCCAGACAGGGAGAGGTTCAGAACTAGAGGCACCCCACTTTCCATGACTCCCAAAGCCAAGTTTAAGCCCCAAGCCAACGCTACACTAACCATCACTCTACTTTCTGCAAACTCAACTGAGATGCCAGCTGGGAAGGCATCACAGACCATGTTTTTTCCTCAGCAAATTCCTGCAGAAGGACAGGTCCCTGGATGACCTTGGCTAAACCAGATCCTTGCCCCCCTTCTTGTTGTTCTTAGGATAACTGTAGAATGTGCTGGGAATGCAACATCCTGAGATAAAAAGGGACTATCTGGAATAGCCTGGGCTCTGTTCCTACCCCTTCTAGAACAGGATGTCCTGCAATGCTTTAGCCCAGAAATCCCATTTCCCCCCGCGTATATGACCCAGGGCGCAGTGCCTTCAGGGTCCCTCAGTTGCACTGTGATGGGCAGATGAGGCTCCATCCTCTCTTGCCAGCTTTCCTGAGTCTTGGTGGACCAGCTGGTCATGAATCCTAGGCTTCTCTTGCCCCTCGAAGCCTAACTGTACTTTGTCTGATTTGCTGTGTGAGTGTCTTGTCTCACCAAACTCCTGGTGCAGGTGACAGAGTAAGCGGTATCCACTGAGCCTGCTTCCCAATCCCAAGGTTCAGGATTCAGCAGTCTTGAAGAAAGAAGTCCTGCCTTCCTCATTTGCCCCCTTGTCTCCTTGCATGTACCTATAGTCACTGGTATTTGGGGACAACTTTAGTTCACCAGGGTGTATGTGTGGGGTATATATATAAGGGTCAGGGGCACAGAAGTGATTGTTCTCCCAGGATCTGTTGCAAATTTCCATATCAGACCAATTTTCTTTTCTTTTTCTTTTTTGGAGACAGGGAGGGTCTCTGTTGCTAGGCTAGAGTGCAGTGGCATCATCATAGCTCATTGCAACCTCAAACTCCTGGGCTGAAGTGATCCTTCTGCCTCAGTCTCCCAAGTGGCTGGGACTACAGGCACAGGCTACTGTGCCCAGTTAATTTTTGTATTTTTAGTGGAGATGGGGTCTCCTTATGTTGTTCAGGCTGGTCTCGAACTCCTGGGCTCAAGCGATTCTCCCGCTTCGGCCTTCCAAAGTGCTAGGATTACAGGCGTGAGCCACCATGCTCCACCCAATTTTCTTAAATCCCAATGCACCGTGCCTTTGCTCAGGTAACCCCAGAGGCTCTGCCCTCTTCTAAGATGAGAGGGACCATCCTTTTGGCAGCGCACACAGGGCCCCTCATCATCTGGCCCCAACAAGCACATTTGCTTCAGCCAGGCTGGACTCTTCCCTGTCCACACAACAGGCCTACACCCTGCCCAGAAAGCCCTGCCTTCCTGTCCTCAGGGTCAGCTGCAGCCCCTCTCTGGGGAATAATTCTCCTTGCTGCTGGACCCATAGTCTTCCTCTCAAGGTCACCTTGGCCCCATTCACAGACTGCCCGCTCTCACCTGCAGCTGACTTGTGTGTGGGTCCTGCCCATCTCCCTTATAAAAATACAGGCTTCCTGAGGTCAGGCCCCAAGTCTGCCCCTCCCCTGTCTCCACACAGGCCAGGACCCAAACACACGCTGATTACGTGATGTGACCTGAAGACCCAAGAGGCAGTGGTATGAAGAGCCCAGGCTTTGCAGCCATAGTCCTGAGCCAACCCTGGCTCCGCTATTTCCTAGTGTGTGACTCTAAGCAGCTGATATAACCTCTTTTTACCTTCCTCTCCTCATCTGTAAAACAAGGATATCATATACTTACCTCATTGCACTGTTGTGAGGGTTAAATGAGAGCATTGATTCACTCACTCATTCATTCAACAAACACTTATTGAGCATGTACTATGTGCCAGGAACTGTCCTAGATGCTGTGCGGGGCAGTAAACAAAAGGATTCACTTGCCTCCATGGAGATTACATTCTAGAGGAGCAGACAGACAATATACTACTAGATAAATAATCACAGATGCTGATAAGTGCTGTGAAGAAAAATAAGGGGGTACAGGGCGAGAGGAGGTAGTGAGTGATGGTGGCTGTTCCGATGGGGTGGCCAGGGAGGGCCTTTCTGAGGAGGTGGCATTCGGGCAGAGACCACACTGAGAGAGGACTGGGATGTAGTGCTTAATAAATGTCAGTTTCTATTATAATTAGTACTGTGGGAATGAGAAGGCCCCCAAACTGGGGAGAATCCCTTTCCCCAGAACCCCAGATGGAGTGCCCCAGCCCTGCCCTTATCCTACACACCCCCGATTTCAACCGAGACCTTGAGGTGTCCCCACTGGGCAGAGCCCCCAGGAGGATGGGAGGGAGGGAGTTCCCACTGTCACCTGCATGAGCCAGGGGTCTGCACCTCCAGGCACCGTCTACCTAGGACTCCTCTCTGCCCCTCCCAGGTCTGCCCTAACCCCCAGGCCTGCCCCCACGCTCAGCTGCCCCTCCCAGCTGCGCTTCGGGCTTCCCGATTCAATTTCGCACCCATTAATTAATAGAATCACTCTACCGTTGTTGTCATGTTCCCTTATTTCTTTACAGTCATGACAACTATGAGTTCTTAGAACATCCTTCCAAGGGAGGGAGGGGTTACCACTATTTGTACCATATAAGCAGAGATCCGAGGTGCTGATTTTCCTCACAGTACACGCCTGCGAGGGGCGCTGCCGGCCCAGACCTGGGGTCTTCCTACCGGAATCCTCGGACTCTGTCGTCACCCACGGCCCTGCACTGCTCCCTGAGAGCGAGTGAGGGCACACACACGCACACGCCAACACGCACACGCCCCAGAACCACCAGCTCCTCAGGGCAGGGCCAGCCTGGTCCACCCCGACATCCCTCCCAGCACTCAGCCCGGGGCCCTGCGTGGCAAAAGCCCACGAAACCTCACAGAACGATTCCAGTGGCACCTACCTGGGAGAGTCTGAACACGGAGCAGGACACTTTCCACCCTGTGACAACAAGGGGGCTGCCGGCTGCTCCCCAGGCCCTTGCCCTGGGCCAGCCTGGTCCCCTTCCCTCTGGCCCTCCTCCCGACGGCGGCCCCTCGGTTCTGGCTGCCCCAACTCACTTCTCCAGCATGGACATGACGATCGGGGGCAGCACCAGGATGGGCATGGGCAGGACCACCCGGGTCAGCGCCGTCTCCAGCAGGGCCTGGGGGCGGGCAGAGGCTGTGGTGAGCCGGGCGGGGGGGTGGCGGGTGGCAGGATGGCAACCCCGCCCCGGAGCCCCTGGGCGTGTGCTGCTGCTGAGCACATCTGGCTGGATGGAATTATTCATGAAGCTGTATCCCAAACAACAGAATAAAGACACCCCTGTCTTCTTGCCACGCACATTTGAAAGAGCAGATTCCCCGCACCTGCCACACGTGGGGGAGGAGTGGCAACACAGAAGCGGCCCCCGGAAGGGGCCGTGCCAGGGAGGTGGCGGGTGCAGCCTCCCCTGCCAGGGACAGGACGTGCAGGGCTGGGGAGAAGAAGCTCTGAAACCAAGCAGGCGGGAAGGACGGGCTCGAACAGCAGGGGCCTGTTGAGCCATGGTGCACGTGGTGCCGAGGGAGGACACAGATTCTGGGCTGAAGGAGGCCCAGGCTTTCCTGGCTGTTTGGCACCACGAGGAGGAGTTGTCATGGTGCCTCCCTCACAGGGGCTGGAGATAGAGTAGGGTTGGGGTAGGAGACTGGTGTCGGGGAGGAAATTGAGGCTAAATCCCCTCTGATGATGGGCTCAGGGCTGAAAATTTCTCCCAGGAACCTGGGCCTTTATAGTCAGCCTCAGGCAGGCCTGGGAGAGGGCCCTCCAGTGTCCCGAACAGGACAGGGGAGGACAGAAGGGTCTAGTGCCAGCGCAGGGAGCAGAGAAGCAACGTGGGCAGGGCACCCTCAGACCCTCAGCCCTCACAGGCCTTGGAGGGCACTGACTTGGACAGGACTCTTCCCAGATCCAGGCCTCATGGCAGGGGTGGGTGCTCGGCTACCTCGCAGCTGGCAGCCCCACCCGCGCCACCCCTGCCACCCCCGTCCCATTCCCAGCATTCAGTGGCCAGAGCCCAGGGTGGAGGGACAAGCTGCTAAGCACCCTCAGGACGAAGCTGGAAAAGCACAAGGAAATGTGCACATGGACTGAGATTTTTTTTTAAATTAGGATTGCTAGAGAGGGCAAGACCAGTGAAACTAGAGATGAAAGAGGGTCTTCTTATGATAAAATATTCTTCTCCAAACGTTGGCAAGCCTGAAATCCCTCAACCCCAGTGCACTCACTCCCTGCAGAAGTGCCTGCTAACCCAGAACCACAAACCACACACCCCCAGGCCTCCCCTTCTTACCCAAGAGGACGTGAAGGCCCAGGGAGGCAGGGCCCTGGATCCTGGGGAGGGGAAGAAAGTTCTAGGGGAGTCCCCTTTGCCCTCACCAATTAACACTTCATCTGGGTGAGGTGATCCGAGAAGCTGGGAGAGGGCCAGGGACGAGAGATGGGATGTTTCACAGCTGTGAGGGACTGTCCAGGGGGACAGGCTTGGCTGGGGCCAGACCTTGAGGCCTGGGACTCATGCAGATGGAAGGCAGGGGTGGAGTGAGGCGAGGCATCAAAAGGACAAAGCCATGGTACTCTGGAGAGAAGCCCTGAGGAACGAACACGTCAGGGGAAAACCAATCCCCCCCTGTTGCTGGCCTCCCCACCGGCCCCTTGACCCACGTGTCTGGCTGCGATCTTGGAGGAGCCCACGAGGTTGCCATCACCATCCAGGACATCAATCCCTTCCTCCAGCTCCCCGTACCGCATCAGGACCACGTTGCAGATATTGGCGCTGGCTGGAGAGAGAGGGGGTGCAGGGAGCAGGGGTGAGGGGAGGATGTCGTTCCCCTGGGGGGAGGCCACTGGGCTCCTCCCTCACCCAATCCTCCCTACCCCAAGCCACAGGGCTCCACGTTCAGAGGCAGTGGGCAGAGGTTGGGGAAGGCCAGGTTCTGTTGTCCACCTGCCTATCAGCCTGGCAAAGGATGTGGGGGCCTTGGGGGGCCTGGCGAGCAAAGGTGGAAAGAGCCAGTGTTAGGGAGGAGAGCTGTTCAGGGCTCAGACAGTGGCCACCTATCGAGGGTGCTGCCCTTCTCTCCTCTGGGGCGGGCCCTGCAGACAGGCAAAGTGGTGCCCATCTGGGAAGGCTCTCCGGCCTGGGGACACATCCCCACTGGGGCCTGATGTTTCACCATCAGCAACTCAGGCCCTTGGGCTGCCCCATGCTCTTTAAAAGCCAGTCTCCACATCCATCCTGCAGCCTCAGAGCGAATCAAGTTCCCAGAGATTTGCTTCCCTGACAGCAGGTGCCAGAGCAGGCAGGAACCTCAGTGCTCACCCAGCACCACCCCCTCATCATATGGATGGAAAACTGAGGCTCAGAAAGGGGGAGTGACTTATCTGAGGTCACACAGCAAATATGGACAGAGCAGAAAGGCTACAGTGCCTAAGCCTCTGGATACCTGGGGATGTGAGGGTTCGGGGGCGTGGAGTTCAAGGCAGACCTTCTATATTCTTCATTCCCGTGGTTGAGTTCCTTCCTTTGATGTATCCCTACCCCTGGCCTCAGCTGAGATCTTGGGGACCTGGGCTGAGGGGTGGGTTCCTTGCTCCTTACCTAAGCACTGGATGCTGAAGTCTGGGGGCCACCCATTGGCTGGTGACTAGCACAGGAAGCCTATTTCTGCTCCCCTCACCTGGGACTCACATGGCTGGGCCCGGGCCCGTGGCCCAGTGGGGGTGTTGCCCTCGCCTGAACTCCTCCAGCCCTGCTTCAGGATGGAAGTGGGGGGACTTGGGAGTGGTGGGCAGGTGGGGAGTGGGGGGTGACAAATGCAGAGCCCGCCTGCCTCACTCCTCCCCCTAAAGCGCCTTGCTGTGTTTAAAGTTTTAATTTTTGCTAATTAATGTCAATTAATTTTGTATAATGAGTGTTTAATTTTGGGGAGTGTGTGAGCCTGGGAGCGACTGCAGTTCTGGGCTGTGAACGCTGATTAGCATCAACACCTGCTGCTTCCCCCCTCCCTCCAGTGGGGGGGCACCAGGGTTTGGGGAGCTGGAGGGTGGCGGGGCCTAGTGGGCAGGCGGAGTAGGAGGGAGACCACAGATGCTCCTGGTGCCCGAGCCAACGGCTGGGGAGCCGAGCGGTCCAGGGTGCCCACAGCTGGGGGACGGGGTTCTGCAGGTGAGGCGTGGCTTGAGACCCCGGGGTCTCTGGGCCTCAGTCTCCTGTTTCAATAAGTGGGGAGGTGGAATAAACAGAGGGGAAGACTGAGAGGCTCTGCAGTCTTTGGAGAAGAAAAGCAGAAGGCCAAATACAGTTCTGAAATGTATTTAGAGCACATACGCCATCTTTGAGCATCTCTACTGTTTCCAGTGACGCTCTGTGCAATGGAACCCACAGACAGACCCTCTGTGGCTGGAGGTTAAGCCCTGCCCCCCTCCTGCCCCACAGTGGGCACGCTCACCTGTCTTAAACCTGGCTCTTAACCAGGGGTGATTTTTTGATACATTTGGCCACGTCTGGAGACATTTTTGATGACCACAATCCGGGGGTGGAGATGCGGGTTGCTACTGGCCTCTAGCGAGTGGAGGCCGGGGATACCGCTAAACAGCCCACAACGCACAAGACAGCTCCCCAACAGAGAATTACCTGGCCCAAAATGTCAACAGCGCTGACACTGAGAAACCTTTGTTTTAACCCCAGCCGAGAGGACAGAATTAGGAAGGTGAATCTGAGGTAAGGGAGATTTGATCAGCAGGAAACAGGGTGGAGGAAGCACTGGGAGCCTGGGTTTGGGGCCTTCTGGGCTTGAGTTTCAATCCTGGCTCTGTAACTCTCCCTACTCACGCCGGCAGAGGTGAGCTTCTGCCAGCCTCAGGGCCCCCCAGGGCTCAGGGTCCAGAAGGGTGGCCTGGAGAAGCTGGCACCCAGCCTCTTTGTGCTGGGGCCATGCCCTCTAGTGGCAGCAGGGATGCTCTGCATCCCCCACACCCCTGGGGCTGCCAGGGCCTCAGTTCTTAGGAGACCCAAGAAAACCACTGGACAGTGGGAGGTTCTGCCCTGAAAGGCATCAATCCCTGCCCGCAGAGAAGCCCTTCCTCCACACCACGACCACTGCCATTCCAGGAAAGGCAAGGTTACAGGGACATGGTCCGGGGGTTGAGCACCCTTAAGGTCAGGGGCTGCCAGCTCACGCCAAGAACTTGAGCCACCACCACCTCAACGCCTGCTCAGCTTCCCAGAGTGTGAAAGGAGTAGCATTTAGGGTCTCCCTGGGATTTCTGGGTGCTGGCTGAAATCACACAGAATGTCAACCTCCGCACTGGTGCTCACACCAGGTCAGGGGACTCTGGGAACACCTGAAACATCTCTAGCCCCCATTGTGTGTGTGGGGGGGGGGCAGGAAGACAAAGAGGAGACAGTGTGGATTTGGAGGCAGTGGCAGGCCATCCCCAGGCTCATGGTGGCATCTCGCTTACTCTCTGCAATTCCCAAATGTGAAATGCAGGGCTAGCAGGACAGAACGGGACTTTGGTTCAAACACAAACCCACTGGAGACAAAAGATGCAACGTGAAAGGAAGTGAAGGCTCAGCCTTCTTCCCCTCAGACATCGTTGAGGGTGACAATGCCCCTTTTCATCTAAGCTGCCTGGATGGAAAAAAGAGAAAACCCTAAAAGCCACCTCAGAATGATGGCAACCCCTAGGTTTCTCCCTAGAATAGCCAGTTCTTACTGCCTAGTCAGATGGCACATGCCTTATAATCCCTTCTATTGACTGTGTATACTAGTTGTCCATTTATTGAGCACCTGCTGTATGCACGGGCTACTAGCCATCCCTTCCTTTGAGCAATGAGAATGTCAGTCTGTTATACTGATTTCATTTCCATGATCTCAACCAGAACTTTTGATTCTGTCATGTCACTTTCAAACCTTCCCTGGTCCCTCCCATCCCACTCCTGACAAGTGTACCTCCTGTGACAGGGACACTTAGAGCCTAAGCAAATGGTGGGGGGAAGAGAGATAAAGAAAGCGCAACCATAGGCCATGGGTCTTCTCTCTAACACATGGGCAAAATCTATTATTGATGGTATCAGCAGGTTAATTAAGCAGTCTGTTAGTGATAATGTTAAGAAAGCTGGCATATTTTCAACTCAGATTGTCACCATTCAAGACTCAGGCATAACTGATGTTGGAGCAGCAATGCTGGGAGATATCATGGAATGAGATGGGGGGAGGGGATAGAGAGAGAGATTTTGCTTCTTGCTGATGGCAAGCTCAGTGTCAAGTCCTGAGGAAAATACGCTCTTGACTGCTGCAGATGTTCTCACATCCAACCCACTGCAATGCAAAATCATGCAGATTGCAAACAGTGAAGGAAGCAGCCAGTGTAGAAGGGATAGAGTGTGGGGAAGAAGAAAGAGCAGTAGACAGAAAGACAAATGTACCAGGAAGTTCTCCAAAAGAAGATCACTGGGGAGCCTCCCCCCTGAACTAATGCAGGAATAGACAAGCAGATCAATGCAGCATACTTGTCCAGCAACACACCGACTTGTCGGGGACATTAACTGGGGGTAGAGCAGTTGTATCAACTCCCAGGGAAAAGACCATTCGAACATGAAGGTGGAGCAATGGGCTATTGATCTGGGGAGAACAAAATATAACCCCTCAATTCTAAGATACATTTTCCCATATTTTAATGTTTTAAAAATCATGATGTGCCTTACAATGAATGTCAGTGGGGAGGGGGGAACCTTATCTGCTACCCCAAACAACTGCCTGTACGGTGTGAACTTAGCCACGCGTAGAGGTATCTGCTCATTCAAGTGTCACCTCAGCTGACCACAGCAATCCATACAGAATTTGAACTTAAACTTAGATTCCTAATTGTTGCCTAAAACATCTTTCTAAAACTTACGCTATAATGGAGCACGGACATGAAAAGTTATTGTACATGCAGAAGATCGTCTGCCAGATACCAGGCAATGCAATTAAAGACAGTAGAAATTGCCAAACCATAGATAGCTACCCTAAAGAAATGCTTGCCCATATGTACAAAGAGACATTTACAAGGATGTTAATTATAGCACTGTTTGTAAGAGCAAATAATTAGAAACAACCTAAATGTCCACCATTAGGGAACTCACATGGGAAGATCTCCAAAACAAACTGTTATGTGAAAAAAGCTACTAAGTATGTACATGATGATTTACTATATGTAAAACCCTGTAATTGGTATACACACATATGTGTGCATAAATCCACAGGTTACATTCTGGAAGATTCATACCTCACAGAGAGGTCCCCTTGGAGAAGAGAACTCAATTTGAGAATTAGGGGTTGTTGAAAGACTTCCACTTTCTTTTATGCCAGATTTTTCTATATTATTTGAATTTTTACAATGAGAATATAATCGTACTTCCCTAACTTAAAAATTAAAAGAAATTGCCAAACGTCTTAAAGAAGATCATACAAATTTTAAAGCCAGCAGGGATTGGTGTGACCTATTCATAGATCCTACACTTAGGTATTTATATATCAGAAACTTCCTAAAGAAGGTGAGTAACTTTAGGAATATTTTTTCCTTCAAGTAAAGAAAAAAAATGAAACTGCAAGAGTAATCAAATCAGAAATGCAGATAAAAGATTCACAATATTCTTTTGTATGCTTTGAAATTATACTGTCAATCTCAAAGGGGCTAAAGGAGTCAAGATTAGAGGCAGAGATTACAAAACGCAGTGTTGGCCATGACCCCGTGTTTAATAACCAATGTCCAAAAGAGAATTAGAAAATGTGAAGAAAGCTCAGACTCCAACTCTGGCCCTGAAGAAAGTGATTTGTATTGAATGTGTAAGCGAATGCTTGTTTATTCCTTCTAATTAACGTTAATTATAGTTCTCTCCTCTTCTGAATGCCTATTATATTAATATCTCTTATAACTGAGGCATCTTAGAAACATGGGGTTCAAGATCTAGTTAGAGGTCAGGCGCGGTGGCTCACTCCTGTAATCCTAGCACTCTAGGAGGTCAGGGTGGGTGGATCGCTCAAGGTCAGGAGTTCAAGATCAGCCTGAGCAAGAGCAAGACC
>VBSM01002608.1:117555869-117582751 GCA_008086735.1 Cheirogaleus medius | reverse complement strand
AGAGAGAGAGAGAGGGGAATCACCTTTCCCCTGCAGTGGCACCCCAGACCCCTAGTCCCCAGCGTCACCTCATAGTGCAGAGCTCCTATGTGGCTATTTAAAGTACCACTGCCCAGGCCTCCCAGGTAACCGGCCCACGAGAAAGAAGGAGGGGGGTAAAGCATCGGACACACACACTCATACACGTTCATGCTCACACATACGCATTCACAGACACACATTCATGCTCACACATATACACACTCACACACATACATTTACACTCACACATGTTCACACATTCACACTCACATACATACACGCTCATACACATACACATTCACACACTCACATTCACACTGCCACATATATGTTATACACAATCACACATACACACTCACTCATTGATGCTCACACATATATGCACTCCCACATACACATTCACTCACACACATATACACTCACATACACATTTACACACATTCACACCCACACAGATACACATTCATACATACACTCACATATACATGCTCTTACACATTCACACTCACACATATACACATGCATATTCATATACATATACAGTCATGCATATATGCACACACACACTCATATACACATTCACACACATATTCACACTCACATATATGCTCTCACACATATACACACACACTCATATACACATTCACACACATATTCACACTCACACACATATACACACACTCCCACACATGTACATACACACCCTCACACATGCACAAACACACTCAGCTGAAGGGGAAGGGATGGAGCGGTGCAGTGGTAGGGCTAGGGCACATACTCTGCACATAAATGAAGTGTAGGAGCCCCTCATTCCCACCCTGTTCTCTTGGCACCACCTTTCGAGACCATGAGGGCTCAGGAGGAAACCCGCACACCTGCCCATGGGCTGCCGGGCCAAGCGGAGTAGCTCAGAGCAGGACAGCTGGTGCGATGGACGCCCGCCCGGGATTCACTACACCTGCCTTTGCTCCTCTCACCCGGCCCAGGACACCAGGCACCCCACCCCAGCCCCTGCCTGGGCCTCCTCACTCCATCCATCCCTCGCCCATGCCGTCCTCATCCTCTTAGAGCGCAGGTCTGCCCACGCCCACTACCACCGGCTCCTCCCGTGACCTGCGTGAGAAGATGCGATCCCCCTCCCGCAGCTGTCCGGCCATCATAACCTCACCTCCCCACTCCCCTGACACCCCACATTTAACCCCACGAGTCCAGTGTGCTGGTCATCAGATGCTACATGAGCCTTCCAGCCGTGGGGCCTTTACAGCGCTGGTCCCTAGGCCTGGGGCACCTCCCTCCTCCACTTGGCCCACACCTGCTCTTTCAGTTCTGCCTCCAGCGTCGATGACTAGCAGTGGGACTTAGGCAGGTAAGTCATTTAACCTTTATCGGCCTCAGTTTCCTTGTCTGTAAAAAGGAATGATAGTATCTGTAATATCCCAGGGCTATTATAAGAATTGTATGCAAAATGTTGGGCATGAACTTGGCACATAAAAGGCCTAAATGAATGAAGCAACATAATAATGCTGTCACTGGCCGGGATGGAGGAATCACGCCTTTTTCATCTTTGTATGTCCACTACTAGGGCTGTACACACCGGCACACAGCACATGCTCAATAACCTGGTGATGGAGGAAGAAACACAGAAACCAACAAACGCCTGTGTGGAGAGATCAGTGAAGGTGGGGAGATGGAGTTCTTGGAGGAGGTTGGGCTAGGTAGAAGGAAAGGTTTCTGGTGGGGAAACAGCATGGGCACAGGCATGTAGAGAGGAAGGACAAGATGCATGTGGCCGGACCAGGGGTCAGAGGTGTAGAGGCCTCTGCTCTCTCAGACTGAGGCCAGAGCCGGCTTCTGCCCTGTGGATCTTTCCTGGGAAGCACAGGTGGCCAGGGGCAGCCTGCTCTCACTTCTGGCACACCTGGTGGCTCAGCAGGCCACACTGCATCCTCAGGCCTGGCCCTGGCCTCAGCCTTCTGGCGGCTGGGGAAGATGCAGAGCCTTGGGAAGGCCCCAAGGGCTGCTGGGTGTCTGCAGCAGGCACGGCAGTCGTTGCTCGGCAGGAAGGGTCCAGCCCAGGCTGCAACTGTGAGACCCACGAAGACAGGCAGCGCCAGCCCGCCAGCCCCTGGATAGCCCAGCGCCCTACGGAGCCAGAGTGCTGCCCGGCAAACGCAGCCGGGGCCCTCAATGCCTGGCCTCCACTTCATGTCCCAGGCTGATACTCAGAGTCCAATCCTTGTCCTCCCTGCTCACTCGAGGGAAGGCTGGAGGCAGGGAGACTCGTGGCAGCATGGACGCGCCACAGTGGTACGGTGGGGCAGGGGTGGGGAGCTGCCAGCCCACACTGGGCTCTAATGCCCCTGCCACACGGGTGGAACTCGTCAAGTCCAGGTCTCCCCAGCTCTCAGCAGTGATGACTCAGAAATGGCCTCCACCCCCAACCCCAAAAGAAGCGCAGTGAGGGAAAGCGTGGAGGAGGCAGACAGCTTTAATTATGAAGAGGAGGGGGCTCAGGAGAAGCCGTGAGCGCCTCCTCCCTGCCGGCCACTCAGCACATGTTCACATGAACTATCTTAATGAAATTGCTACTACAAGGCTTTTGAAGAGGCCCTTTTTACAGATAAGAGACAGGTTCAGAGAGGTTAAGTAACTTTGCCCGAGGCCAGACAGCTATTTTGAGTCAGGTAAAGCTGGGATTTGAACCCAGGGTCTGATAGTTCCAAAGCTTTGCCCTTAACCACTCTGCTACTCACTTTCCAATGTCTTCCATCTCAAGGAGTGATCCTTTCACATCTGCATGCCATTTAATGGCATATCTGCGTAGCAAGAGCCTGCCAGCTTGGGGTCAGTCTTCCAGGAGTGGAACAGAGAAGGTGGCTCCCAAGGGCCCTTGGGCCATCCCTGCCCCCGCAGCTGGAAGTCAGGAGGTCTGAGTTCAAAACCCCACATGCTCATTTGGGAAGATGCAGGAAGTGCTGGCAGAGGGGGAGCAGGAACCATTCAAGGAAATGAGCAGGGAGGCTGGGACCCCTCCCCGTGGTAGCCTCTTGCAGGTGGGCAGGGCTGGAGTGCAGCGGCAGGGCAAGGAGTGGCCATTGGTCATAGCAAACACTCAGACTTGTTCCCCAGCCCCTGCGAAGCCTTCTTCTCTCTGGCTAGGACTGGCACAGTCCAGAGTGGGTCACCCATCCCATCTCCCCAACTGCAGGTGGGAGCCCAGGGTAGGGAGGAAGAAAGAATAGAAAAAAACAGTGTCCTAGTCCCAGGTCTCTCTGGCCTCCTCTTCCCTGAAGTCCACCAGGGTCTCCCCAGCCTGGATGGGTGACATTTAATGAGGCACATGTATGTTTCTCAAAGCATGGCAAACATACCCAAGCTCAAGGAAGGGGCCAGGAACCAGCAAAGTGGGGAGAACACCTGGGCACATGTGTAGTTGTGAGCTCATGAGGAGTCAGTGAGGTCACCCTGCCCACACACCGGTGATGGACTCCGTGGCAGAGAGGGCACGGACACAGAGGAGGCAAGTGGCCACTTACCCTGGCCCCTCGTCGGGCCCCCAGCCCAGGCCTTACTGCCGCAGTGCCTACAATGGCCACAGCCTGGGAGGAACCCAGGGTGGGCTGTAGACCGGGGGTTGGGAGCCCGTCTGTTCTAGTTCCTCAGGGGCCCTTTGGCCTGGAACATTTGGTGGAGCCCATTAAAATTAAAAAGCCAAGTGGCTGGTGGCTCTGAATGCCAGCTCATTTTCCCTGGCATGGTGGGTCCTGTTTAAGGGAACCAGCTGGCATTAATGGCACACAACTCATCACGAACAGCAGCTAGCGATCAGAAAAATCGGAGCTAATAATCGGGTTTGGGAAAGATAATGAGATATGGAACAATCGCTGCTGAGGGTCCCCCAGGGTCTGTTTTAACAGCCTCCAAATAAGCTACAAAATAGAAATTAACCAAACAGGAGCTCCATTTTGGCAGAGGGGGAAAACAAACAGGGTGTGGATTTTGTACAAGAATTTCTTGCATGGCCAGTCTCAGGGGTCCTGGGAGAGGCACGACCCCGGGCCCCATGGGCATCAGCGTCAGCCCGAGGAAGGCCGTGGGCCTTCTCTGACCACTCCTCACCAGGCTCTGGCTACCAGGCTAGTGAATTTACCACGGGCAGCTGACAAGAGGCCAGAGAAAGAGGAGGGAAGGCCAGCTTCCTGACAGTCCCCGAGACAGGAAACGGCTGACCAGCACCAAGAACTGAGCCTGGGTGGTAGCTCCATGACCCAAAACCTTTAGTGTCGTGAGCTATGTGACTCGTGGCTGCATCCTTAAGTACCAAGGGCTCTCCAGGCCACTAGCAGCCTAATTTCTTCAAGGCCAGCAAGGAGCCACTGGCTGGGGCTGGAGCAACGCCTGCATCCCTCTCCCACCCGGCTGCACCTCTCTCTCCAGCCTGCATGTCCCGCCCTGGCGGATGCCTCTGTTTCCACGGGCTCCAGGCACTCCACCTCCACACATCCAAAACAAAGGTTGTTGCACACCTCCTCACCCACACCCCTCCTCCTCACCCATTCCCTGCTCAGCTCCCCATGCCAGAGACCTCAGAGCCTTCCTGGGCAGGGGCCTCTTCCGGCGCACATCTAACCATCGCTTGTGGTTCTAGCTCCTGGATATCTTGAATGCTGCTCTTCTCGCCCTCTGCTCCCACCACTTAGCACACGTCACCTCTCCCTGGGTGACTGCTCACTCCTAACTGGGCCCCTGCTTCCACTCTTACGCCCACCGACCTACTCTCTAAAGCAGCCAAAGTGAGCTCCTGAAAATGCATAGCCACTTTGGGAGGCTGAGACGGGAGGACTGCTTGAGGCCAACAGTTCAAGATCAGCCTGGGAAATACAATGAGATCTTGATGCCCATTTCTACCAAAAAATTTAAAAAATTAGCCAGGTGTGGTGGTACATGCCTGTAGTCCTACCTACTTGGAAGGTTGAAGCAGGAGGACTGCTTGAGACCAAGAGTTCGAGGTTACAGTGAGCTATAATGATGCTACTGTGCTCCAGCCTGGGTGACAAAGCAAGACTGTCTCCAGAAAAAAAAAAAAAAAAAGCATAGCGACCTGCTTCTGCTTAAAGGTATTCAGTGGCTGCTCACAGCACCAAAAGAGCTGCACAGCCCTGTGAGAGCGCTCAGCCTCGCCTGCTTGGAAGGCTCCGGCCACCTAGCCACCTTCCCATTCCTCCCAAGAGCCAGACCTCCCCAGGGCCTTCAAGACCCGGCCCCCAGGTCTCCTTGCTTTTCAGCCGCAGTGTGAAGCTCCCTCTTCACTAAGAGCTCCCCTTTTACAGTATCTCAAAGAACCTCAAACTTTCTTCCACGCAGCTATCATGGTCTCTCAGCATATATTTATTTACCTTCTTAGAAATGTACGAATCAAAGTAACACATGTATCTGATTAAAATATTGAACAGCACAGAAATATTTTTACCTGTGGACTCTACTAGGTATCCACCTCTCCCAGCAGACCATAAGCGCTAGGACACAGGGCCTGTTTCTCTCTAACTCCTCACTGAATTCCTGGTGCCTGGTGAAATGAGCATGTGCTTAGTAAACGTTCCTAGAATAAATGAAGTGAATGATTTCTGAAGCTGGAAGGGGAAAAAAAGAGCCACAAAGGAGACTTGTCCTGTCCACCTTAGCAAACACTGAGCGCTACTGTGCACTAGATCCTGCATGCACAGGCCCAAGAGTCCACCCGGGTAGATCACGTCATCTACTCTGTTAGGAGAAGGGGCCTAGAGGGGGTGGGGCCAAGGGCATGAAGGCTTCTGAAGAAGAGGATGCCCGACTGAGCCCTGAAAGGTGAGCAAGAGGCAGCCAGGTAGGAAGTGGGAAGCGCCTGGCAGAGGTTCAGAGGCATGAAATAGCAGGCTGTCTGCAGGGCGCTCAGAGCACAGTCTGTAGCTGGCTCTGCAGACTCCACTGGCACCTCCCCTCTAGGGATCCAAGGACCTGGAGAACAATGGAGACAGGGGCCTGCCTAAAAGGGGGGATGGCATGTGATCAAGTTAGATGCACTCTTGGGTGGTGGATAATAATGTAACCGATGGTCTGGGTTTGCATGGGTGTGAGGTAGGGTTGCTAGAGGTGGGCTGGGGAAGGTCAAGGAATCACGGAAATACCAAAAATGTCCACCAGAGGGCGAGCTCTGTAGAACAAACTTGGTAACCGAATGGACCCATGACCCTCCATAGAAGTCAATTGTCCTCCCTCCCCAGTCACCCTGTTGCTTGGCAGTGGGGGCAGCCTGTAACTCTGTCACAGTAGCCAAGTGGCTGCAACGGAGTTGTTCACGGGCTAAAGTGCCAGTTAGCTCCAGCTGCAGCTGAGTGGCTTATTTGCTGGCAGCCGTGACCAACCATGCCCCTGAACCATGACACACAGGGACCAGGGGGTCGGCTGCTGGGAAACCAATTACACCAGACTCCTTCCATGTAGGAGGGGACAACAACTTGTCCTCCCCAGAATAGATGCTGGGCTGCTTTTCGTGTCTGACTCGCCACTGCCAGCATCACCATCTGCAGGCTTCCGAACACTTCAGATGCTGCTACAGGGTCCGTGCAATGGGCCCTCCAACCCAGAAGCCACTCGCTGAAAGCAGGAAGACGATAATCTGGTCCAGGACTCACAGGTACCGTCACCCTACCTCCATCAGGCCCCAAGAAGAACCGGCCCCAAGAAGTACACCCTCCTCCGTAGAGCCAGCCAGGCCCTGTCCTGCAGGGCATGCTTTGGACCAGGGACAAATATATGCTGCTTTGGCCAGAAAACACAGGCCTAGGGTCCAAGTATGAAGGTGAGCAGAGGGTCTAACTTTGTTACACCTAAAGAAGCTCTCAAAAAATTTCTCCCAGTGCCCCCTGCTCTAGTGGTACCTAGGGAGGGCCTTGACACCGGGGGGCACGGTAATAGTTCCTGCAACCTGGAAAACGCGGAACACGACTTATGCCTCCTTATGCCACAGGGGGAGTAGAACAGTGTGTGATTAAGCTGGGTAAGCTGTCACTTAGTTCACATCGGTGGCATCTATGAAATGGGGACGAGCGCCTAAGCAGTGCCTGGAGCGCTGTGGGCACCCTGCGAGTGGTAGCCGTCGTGACTGTTATTACGATTATTTGCCAGTCTGACTATCAGGGGAACGTGCAGTTGCCAGCAGGCAAGGGGAACCAGCAGGAGGGTTCAGCCCAGGGATCCCCTGGGACCACTCCCCGTACTCCAGTGTCTGGGAGTGAGAGTTAACAGATGACCACAGCATCTCACACAGAAAGGACCCCCTAGGGGCCAGCGCCTTTGGGAAAGGAGGTCAGCATTGTCCCAACAGGGAAAGGCCTCAGCCAGCCAAGACTCAGCTGAAGGGCAAGGGTTTGAGGCATGGGCATGAAACGTCTCTCATCACCTGCCTCCACCAACCTGCTCCTGCCCAGTCATGCAGGACTTCAGCCCCGAGTCTTCCTCTCCAGCCCAGGTGCCCCCACATCCAGGATCCTGCCTCCGTGAGGGTGGTCCGTGTGCTGGGCCTGCCAAGCCCCCCCACTCCAACTCCAGCCCACTTCTGCCCACACCCCTGCAATGCCCAGGTCCCTGAGCACAAGTCGGGTTCCGGGCTGGGGTTCCTGCCTCCTGAGCAAGGCACCTGTGGCACTTCACGGCCAGTCCTCTGCTCCTCGCTCATCATCGCCTCGTCTCCAGCACTCTCCACCTGGCACTGCACTCATTTTCTGAGCGTCCCAAATTTGTCATGCTGTTCCTCTCCTGCATGCCTCTCCGTGTGCTGGGCCCTCTCTCTGGAACACTGTGCCCTGCCTTCCCCGGGCTCTCTCTGATCTGTCCTGTGAGTCAGCCCTGTGTGAATTAGGGGCCCTTCCCCTGGTCCCATGACAGGCTAGGGTCACCTTCGTCATAATTCTGACTGTACCACAGAGCGTTCTCAGCTTCCCTTCTCAGCATCTTGGAGGACACGCCAGTCTCTGTGGCTCCCAGTTCCTGCAAAGTGCCTGGCACGTCACAGACGGGAGCACTGGGGCTTGCCTCCTGTCACCCTCGTGCAGCCAGGGCCCGTGAGGGCTGCCCACAGAAGCGCTCCGCACAAACTCCGGAACGAAAGAACAGTGAGGATTGAGAGAGGCTTCTTTTGTTAAAAGACAGCAAACTGTTAGACTTCAAAAATAACTTAAGACGGGATTTCTTTTTTATTCTCAAGCAAGAAGCCAGACATTGCCAAATCTATTTAGAAGGTTCACCAAGAGGCTGCTAAGCCCACCCTGGTGGTCCTGCAACCAGCATAAGACTGCATTTGGGGGTGTGCAAAGGGGGATCCCTGGTTCTGGAGGTTGCTGGCCAAGGTCAGGGCTCTCTGGAGAGGGGGAGAGGGCTCTCCAGGGTCCGCAGAGGAGGCTGGCCTCCACTCCACTCACCCTCAGTCCCCGGGACCTGCTCTTGGCCTGTCAGCCGCCATCCACGCCACCTGCTTGTAGGGACTTGTTTTAATTAATGCCAGAGCTGGGCCAACCACTGGGGCCATGACACTTGTTTGCAGGTCATCTCCTCCTAACAGGCTCGCCCTGGGAGGGGATTTGTCACTAATTGAAGCAGAGATCAGTTAATGAGGCTGCGGGACCTGGGGTTCCAGAGAACAAGGGAAAGGGAACTAAAATAAAAGCCCTTTCTCCGGAGGTTTTGTGATTTACACACACAAAAGAAAAGCAAGCAAGCTGCAGATTTTCCAAGTCAGAAACTCCGCTCCATCTGCCGGAGTTAGACCCTCACTGTGTGAAGACGTCAGGCGGAGGGACGCCGCCGCCGCCGCTACGGCTCGTGGATGGGCGAGGAGAGGGGCCTCCTGAGGCCAGCAATCAATCAGCAACCTAATTAATAAGTATTTATGGAGCAGCACTCCGTGCTCCCCTCTGTGGGGGAGAAGACACAGTGCCTGTCCCTGGCTAACTCGTAATCCAGCTGGGACGGGGCTCAGACTGCGGAACGTGGACAGGACGAGACAGAGCGAGAGTGCGGGTAGGGAGGACGGAAGTTTCCAGGACCTAGGGGGAGGAGGAGCAGTATGGGCCGGAGTGGTCAGGGAAGGGCTCCTGGGGGTGGGAGGTGGAGTGCTGGAGCTAGGCAGGGAGGAGGGAGGAGGGCATCCCCAGCACAGGCACGTTCCAGCATGAGGCCTCATCCCTGCCGGGCAAGACCCCAGCTCTGGGAGACTCAGAGGGCCCCAAGTCCCCCAGTAACTCTGCTGAGCCTGTCTTTAGAACCCCTACCCCACATGTCTGTGCTAGGCTTGCCTGGGGAAGTGGTTGGGATGGGATGGCTGATGGCCCTTTGGTGGGACAGTGAGGACAGGGGACACAGAGCCCAGAGCTCTCGGAAGAAGCTGAATTCCTGTTCCTGCAGCCCCAGGCCTGCAGGGGAAGCAAGTCCCACCAGAACAATGATCCCCTTCTCCCAAGCCCTTTCCATTCAGGGCCACTCAACACCCTTCCCTACGTGGCTTCTTCCTCCCAGCTCCTCCCCATGTCTCCCTTAGTTCACAGAGGAGGAAAGGGGATTTTCACGCTCCTCACCAGACAGACCACCAACTCCTTTCATTGTGAGGAACAAGGAGGAAGTGAGTGAGCCCTTTCCTGGCTCAGGAGAGCCCCTGGCCATAGCCCAGCAAGTCCCCAGAATCAGGGACCCCCAGTCTGTACGACTCCCAAATGCAGCTTGATGCTGGCTGCAGGACCACCAGGGTGGGGCGAGCTGTCTCCTGGCAAGTCGTCTAAGTAGATTTGCAAGGTCTGGCTTCTTTCTCTCTTGCATTAAGACATGAGGATTTAGGAAAGGAAAGAGATCTCGGGTATGAGATGGGATGTCCCACTTCACAGCTATTTGGAGATCACTTGGTCTACGTGGGAGTAAAATAAATGAGGCCGTTTCAGGACAACCCCAAATCCCTAATTTAGAAGAATAGCAAAATAAACTATGATATATGACATCACAGGTTATTACATAGTTGTGAACAATTATCATACAGTATTCATTTAATGACACTGGATAGATGCAAAGTAGGTTTTACCAAAAGATTAGTATACGTGAATTCTTTCATTATATGTGAATTCTTTTTTTTTTTTTCTGTAGATGGGGTCTTGCTATGTTGCCCAGGCTGGAGTGTAGTAGCTATTCTCAGGCACAATCATAGCTCACTACAGCCTCCGACTCCTGGGTTCCAGTGATCCTCCTACCTCAGCCTCCTGAGTAGCTGGGACTATAGACATGGGCTACCATGCCTAGCTATGTGAATGTTTTTTGATTTGCATTTTCAAATTATTTTTTCTTACCAATTGCATGTATTTATTGTGTAATGAATGAAATGAAGCTGTGAAGGGACCTTTCACCCTCTGGAGTTGGCCATAGGAGGCCTTCCCAGTGGGGATCTAGTGAGTGCCAGATGGAGGCACAAGGTGGGCTCAGGGGTGGGACAAGGTCCTCACAGCTTGAGCATCCACTCTAGCTCTGGCCCAGGCCCTCACTATGTCACCTGCCCTCGGCCCTCATCTGGGAAACAGGGACCCACCATCCATCCTATACTCACACGGTCAGCCTACAAATCTCCCCTACTGAGTAGCTGCTCTTGTCTCAAAGTCCTGTGGAGACTCAGCTCCTCTGAGAAGAGTGCTAGGTAACCACGGCCCCTCTGGGGACAGACGTGCTGCCCACGGCTCCCGCAGGCACCGCCCCGCCGCCCCGCCTGCCCCCCAAGCCATGGAGCGCCAGTTTGTGCTCTCTCTCTGTCAAAGTCTCTTCTCTATCTAGAAAGCCTGCCCCGGCGGCCCAGCCACAGAAGCTGGCTGCACCAATGCTGGCCCTGGCCCTCAGACAAGATCCTCCTGCAGTGCTGGATGGGGCGACTCAGCAGGACCAAGAGGAAGGAGGTGGGGAGGAAGTACTCACAGCAATGGAGACAGCACTGATGACAGCGCCCAGGTAGCCCTGGATGAACTTGGACGCAGGTGAAGGCTGGAAGACAGAGGCAGAATTTCAGGCCTGCTGGGTGCCCAAGGCTCCCACACGCCACCCTTGCAAACTGCCCCAGCCAGCAAGAAGCCTCCCTGCCCACCAGCCTGGAAGGTTGGGTGAGAACAAAGAGGCCCCACAGGAAGCCGGAGGGATCCAGGCCTCCCTCAGCTCGGTTCCAAACGTGGAAACAAGCTCCACTTCTGCCCTGTGCTAGAAAGGTCACTGGCAGACAGTGCGGGCTGGAGGTGGAGAACAGCAAGGGCCAACAGGGACCACTTCTGGCCGGGACCGGCAGTCTCCGGTTTAGGAAGGCTACACATCGCAAGCGGCCGTGTGGCGCGTGCAGCACCTCCGGGCGGACGTGCCTGTGTCGAGGCTGCTCTCACAGGCCTGGCAGCCCTGGCAGCAACTAGGTTTCCGCATCAAAGATGATAGACGGTTCTATAGAAAAATACGGCCCAACTTCCAACACTGAAAATGAGGAAACTGTCCACCGCAGCTGCGGGTTGGGGATGTCTGGGTAAGGTAAACAGGACCTACCCACGCAGAGCTGCACGTGTGTGAAGCCCATGGGAGACGTGGGTGGAGGTTTAGGTCAGGGGAGCCTCAGAACATCGGGCTCCTCAAGTTCCTTCAGCCCAGGCCAGCTCCTGAGTCCTCCTCCCTCCCCAGAGGTTAGAAATGCCAAGACTCTCCCCTTCCCCAAACTGACAGACCCCCTAAAGGGGACCAAGATGCCTCCTCCCCTCCCTTTGCACTGAAGTAAGGGAGGCTCTAACAGAGGGACAGGTGGCCTAGCCAGTGAAGCAGGGGCCCAGCAGCCCTTCCTGGACAACGGCGGGTGACTGGGCCTCCACCATGAGCTGTTCCAGGCATGCAGGGAACTCAGGGGAGGAGGAGCCAGTCCTCTCAGACCCTCGGTCCGCAGGGGCCCTGTGGCTTTGTGGCCAGAATCGGGAGCTGGGGGCACTAAGGCAGCTTCCAGCAAGTTTGGAGGAAGCTTTAGGGGAACTGGCCCCCGCATGGCTGACACTGTCCTGATCCAAGATCCGGGTGTGAGAGCTGCTCAAGAAGAATTCTGAAGCCAGTGGAATCCATCCTACACTGCCCCCCGCACCCCACTTAACAGATCTGCTCCACTTGAGGTAAACAGCACCCCCACCTCCGGCCAAGCCGGCCTGGACACTCCTGCTGAGCCCAGCCAGGTGAGATCCCAGTCTGCCGCCCCACCTGAAGGGTTGGCAGCTTGAATCAGGCACCTAGAGGAGGGCAATGCTTAACTGAGAAGAGGCAGCCACCAAAGGTGGCATGTCACACTGTAGGGAGGACAACTAGGTCATCCCACCCTGAACCCCATGCTGGGCAGAAGGCCTGACGCTCACCTTGGTAGCATTGCGGTTTGCATAGTTGACACAGGCATTGTGGCTCTGGTTCAGCCACTGAAAGGCAACAGAGAGAGAAGTCAGGGAAGGAATGGTCACCTCCCAGGAAGCCAGGCCTCGGGCCCCAGGGGGCGCCGCACACCCCCAGAAAGACATGGCATGCTGTCTGCAGCTCACAGATGGTTCTCCCTCTAGTAAGCATGACCAACTGTCCAGGTTTGCCTGGGACCGTGCTGGTGTTGGCACCGAAAGTCTCGGGAAACCTCTCTGTTCCTGGCAAACCAGGATGTGGTGCTGCCCACCCCAACAGTCCACCCCGACCCAGAAGCCGTCACCCCTCCTGGAATTATGGCATTCGCTGCCCCAGCAGGCCCACTGCCTTTGCCACGTCCTCCCTAGTATACCACTCGCTGGACAGAAGGTGGCCAGCAAGGCCGCAGGAATGACTGACAGCCTGCACTTCTCTCAACAATCTCCCAGCCCAGCCCCCTGCGGCACCTCCAGCGCCAGTCACGTGTGCTGTCAGGAGTTGTGCTCAGGGAAGACCCTCTGGCATTTTCTCCCAGAAGACAGGTTTTTCTTCCTGCCCCTCTTTCCCTGCACAGACAGGGACATCCTCAACTATTGTCACAGAGCCAAGAGCAGAGAGCAGGGTTTGTGAGGCACTTCACTGCCTTGGGGCTAGGGGTGGGGTTACCTTCCCCTACAGATTTGGGTGGGGCTGACATCAAAATGAGGCTGTGGGCCTCAAGGTCACCAACTATAAGACAAGTGGCCACCAGCAAGTCATCATGATCCAGGTGAGGGCACGCAGCTCCCATTACCTCTGTCCAAAGGTTAGAGTGACACATAATGGCCTGAGACACGCCGGCTGCTGGGGACCTGCTCAGTGGGGCCAACGTCCTGGTTTTCCTCCACTGGCTTCCGGGCTGGGGGAGGGGGTGGGAGACTAACTCTACACTGGGGGCCTGGGCGGGGCAGGGCATCAGGGCAGGGGCTTCTTAACCAGCACCTGTGTGTCCCGGGAGACTGTTACCTGCCAGAAGACGGTGGACGCCAGTGTCTGGTTGGGCAAGAGAAGACCGACTACCTATGGGCGAGAGAGAAGAAAGGCTGAAAAAGGCAAAAGAAGCACCCTACACTCTCACAAAGAAAAATGACGCTGCCACAAACAAGAGCAAGCTGGATCTGCACAAACGGATGTAGCACGACGTGTTCACCCAAACCAAGGCCCACGGGGACAGGGTGTGTGGCGGAGAAAGATCAAGTTACAGAATTATATTGCAGCATCATCCTATTTATGTAAAGAAAAAGATAATCTTATCTATAACCATATACACACATGTATAGACACATGTCTCTAAGCATGAAAACTGTGTACACAGCATGTGCTATTAACCATGGCTGAGGTTGAGGTACAGGCTGCTTTCTCACATTCTTTTTAAATATTTCTGTATTCTTTCTAACAACGGACATGCATTATTTCCATAATGTGGGGGGGGGGTGATAAAAATAAACAAGCAAACAAAAGGGATACCTTCACTTCCACTCAGGTAACCTGACTCCTTCTGGCCCTAGCCATCCATAGGATTCTTGGAAAGATTCCATAAAAAAGCCTTCTAGTGCTTTGCAAATGCAAAGTTGGAGGAATTTGTATCTGTTATCTTTGAATTTCCATGAAGCAAAAACCTATCCTATGTTAAGCTACTGAATCAAACATAGATGTCTGATAAATATTTGCTGACTGAGTGAAGGAATGAAGGAATGAAGGAATGAATAAATACACACATATGGCTAAGTACAGTTACATAGGTGTGAATCCCTTATTCCCAAACCCAAATACCACCTAAGACTTAGACTCATTGTTTTTTTGGCTTAGGTCAAGATTCACTGTCTGATTTTGACACTGGCCAAGACCTGGACTTCAGGGATCTGCATGTGTCTCCTATTTACCTTTGCAGTGTTTGTGTGCAAAATACATCTACCAAGTACGATTGCATATGGGCAAAATGTGCACAACCATCCGCATATTGACTTATTTATTATTCTTGTAGATAAAATGGCTCTTTGGCAAGAATATCTGTAAGGAACAAGTATAAACATTCAATACTATGCAGTAAATCAAATTCTAGACATCCTCAGCAGCATTAGTAAATCATGTTTTAAACATTAAAATGTTTTAAAACAGCGAACACGCACACACATTTATATTTATTGGCCCATCTCAGTTTGAATAAAATTATATAATCTAAAGCTATTCCATAGCTCCAACAAGGAATTATCTTACGAGATTTTCCTTCCAGAACGAGATCCCAATGTGATTTTTCTTCACAGTGGCAGCTTAGGGAACCGGAGTGAGAACCAGGAGACCCTGGGCCTCAGCCTCTGCTCCGTCCCTGAGTGACCTTGGGTAGAAGATGACCCCCTCTGGGGCTCTAGCTTTCTTACCTATAAAGGGAAGGGGTTGACCTAAGAGATTCTGTCTCTAAACCTAAGAGTTTAGAGGATTCTATTCTCAGGTTGCAAGTAGTAGGTGTGGATTCAACAGAGATAGCCCATTGTCTATGATGGGGTCCCACATGCTAAGGAGCATCCCAGGGGATGCAGGACCTCCTCCTAGTTGGGGTCACCAGTCAGGAGCCAGACAATAGAGAGGAAGCTGAGCCTAGAGGGGACGGGCATGGGGAGGGGCCATGCACACATATGTACACACGTGTGCATGTCTGACTGCCTCCCACAGCCTGAGGAAATTAAAGCTGTTCACTGTTTGGAGCTCAATTAATCACCCTCCTAATCTGTAGTGTACTTAACATGGCGTCCCATGGACTACACTGTCTTTTCCCTTGGATCCCTGCCGTACCCAGAGCTGTGCTCGGGCCAAGGGCACATCAGAATATACAGCCGCAGGGGACTTAGCGTATGTGCCAGACAGCTGCTGTCCAGCACCTTGCTCAGTACAGCACAGGATCCTCTTTATAAATCCTCTTGGGGGAAATCTTTTCTGGTCTCAGGGTCAGAAACTGTACTTCTGAGCGAATGGTTTGCATGTGTCTTGCAGACCCTGGGCCACTGAACTGTGTCTCTTTGCCCTGACCATCAAGTAGCTCAGGCCAGCTCTCCCTGGCCACACTGCCAAGTGCACAGACCCACACTGCACGTATTCTATGCCCGAACTTCACTCCTGGCTTCATCTTCTCTCTCCTTCCCTAACCATCCTTTGTCTCATTTTCATCTTCACTTGTTTTATCTTCAGCACCATGCATTTTTTAAAGTGATTTCAGAACAAACAGAGCCCTAAACTAAACTAGTACCCAGCCTATGCACACACACACATTGCCCATGGCTCCGTGACCAGTGAGCTTTTACTTTGTTGGACAACCCCCACCTCCTGTCCCGACCTCCTGCCCTAACACGGGCCTGGTACCCACGCCGGCACCTCTGACTATTTAGCACCAGTCTGCTCATGCTTTCTTAAAGAGATTGATTGATTGATTGATTGATTTTGCCAAGCATTTCCCCATATGTCACTTACCATAATTCTCACAATAACTCTGGGGATCAGACAAAATAGAGATTACTTTCCATATTTTCCAAATAGGGAAGCTGAGGCTTAGAGAAATTCAGTGATCTGCCTCTGCCTTCGCAGCAAGCTAGAGAATGATCCAGGTCTCCTGATTCCTGGCTCTGGGGCCCTGACTCTCTGATTCTAGGGCATTGGTCCCCAACCTTTTTGGCACCAGGGCCGGTTTCATGATAATCTGTATTTGCAGCCACTCCCCAGTACTAGCATCACCGCCTCAGCTCCACCTCAGATCATCAGGCATTAGATTCTCATGAGGAGCAACCTAGATGCCTCCATGCGCAGTTTATAGCAGGGTTTGCGCTCCTATGAGAATCTAATGCCACAGCTGATCTGACAGGAGGCGGAGCTTATGCGGTGATGCAAGCGATGGGGAACTGCTGTAAATACACATGAAGATTCGCTCACCCATGCCCCAGCCCCTGCTATGCAGCCTGGTTCCTAACACGCCACAGACTGGTACTGGTCCATGGCCCAAGAGTTGGAGACTGCAGTTCTAGGGTGCTCTTTCTCCAGCTCATCCCCCTGAGCACAAAGGAAGAGGAATTCGGTCAACACTCCATGCTATTTATGGAGCCCCTCCTATGTACCAAGTTCCACCCCACTCCCAGTGGAGAACACCAGAGATTATTCCTTACCCACAATAAACACAAAGACCAAACAAGAAAATGTATGAGGACGTCGCTTACAACACCCAGGCATGAAAATGGTAAGATAGTTTAATGAGGAACTTGGGTGTGTGTAAGGTCGATAAATTCTATCATCCAAACAGGAGTTCAGGAAGGGAAAAGGTCAGTGTGCCCTGACTATCTGCCAGAGGAGGGGGTAGAACTGACCTCAGGGGTGTGTGTGTGTGTGTGTGTGTGTGTGTGTGTACACGGGAGCAGAGACAGCCGGGACAGCCGAGAGACTGGCAGAGGGAGTGTGGGGAGGCTGAGGTTAGAAGACAGGGAACACCGAGCTGCGCTGGCCAAATGGGGCCCTCGGGAGTCATGCATGGCTGAGGTGGGGGGACAGGTATCCTGCCCTCCAGGTCCTTACAGTCAGGCGGGGACCAGCAGCTCGCGATGCCAGCCCCATTCCCTATTAGGCAAAACGCAGCACCATCTGCACAATCCCAGGAGCAAGAGCAGATATTTTATAACTTCCTTTTTTCTTTTTAAGTCTAAATTAAAAATAAATGTTCCCTTCAGCTCTCAGATGTATATCTCTGGTGCAACCTGCCCACATTCCCTCCCGCTGCCCTTTCCAGAACATGGCAGGGGAAAGGAAGAAAGAGATGGATAGAGAGAGGGAGCCAGTCCACCCAGCTTCAATGCCAGTGGATTGCACCTCTTCCAAGAGGGAAGAGATTCAGGCGTGGCCACGCAGATGGGTGGAGAGAGCCCAGAATGTGGCTGGTACCAAGGAAAGTGGAAGGAGAGGGAAACAGGAGCCAGCAGCTGAGATTTCTAGCCCAGCCTCCACCCTATTTTGCTGCAGGACCTTGGCCAAATCGCACATCCTATCTTTGCTCCCATTTATAGTTCATAACATGGCTGAAGTCCCCTCTGCAGCTCTGGCAGCCTGGCAGCTGTCCTCCCCGCACATCTGTCTGCACCTTTGCGGTTCCCTTCCCTTCGGCCGTCCAGTCACAGTCCCAGTGATCAATGCCCAGGCTCTGGTTGCCAGATGCCGGTGCCAGCGTTCACCAGCTGGGTGACCACAGGCAAGTTACCTGACTCTCTGCACCTCCCTTTCCTCATCTGCTAAACAGAGGCTAATCCTGGCGCCCCACAGGACGGTCACAAGAGGAAGCAAGGCAGGGAGAGAATCTGGCTCAGCGCCTGGCACACAGCATGTGCGCTGTAGAGGTTAGTGTCACTCCTCCCCTCCCATCAAGTCCTTCTGTAGCCTGTGCTGGTCTCTCCTTGCTCTGAACCCCACAGACCACATCACACAACTGGGCACCAGCTCACTTGCATCTCGTTTCTGAACACAAGTCTTATCCCTCAAACCACAGAGCTCCCGAAGGTAACCAGGGCTCTTCTCTCTTCTTCCTGATGACCCCCAAAGCATTTTGCCCAAACTGAGCCTGGGCTGGAGCAACATCGCAAATTCATAGTTCAGAAGACTAAATAACGCTGGCCGGAAAGATCCCTGCTGGACTGTGACAATGACGACCATCGCCCATCCCCTCCTGACTCCTTTTATTAATGTCCCACTTGCCTGAGGGTGTTGGCCTTTGGGGAGGGCGTAGATTGAATTTTGGGGCCGATTCTTCCCAGCTGCCTGCATCCATACCCTTGCCGGGCCTCACCCTGGGAGGAGGGTGTCTCCCCTGCGTCTTGGCTCTGCTTGGCCGTAGGACTGGCTTTGGCCAATGGCACGTGGGAGGAAGTGGCAGTGTGCGCGTCCCGAGCCAAGCCTCAGAGGCCTCGTGTTCCTGCTTGCCCTGCTGTGGGTCTAACATCACCCCTAGGTGACATCCCTGACTAGTCTTCTGGCTGAGGGTGAGAAGCCAGAGGAGCAGAGTCCAGCCCAGGCCAGCTGACCCTCAGGTGATCCACAGACCCGCACGAGATGCACAACTGCCTCATTCAAGCCCCGTCTGGGCCAGACAAACCCCAGCCAACCGGGGATCCTACTGCACAACCCTGAGAATGAATGCTATGGACGCCACCGCAGTGCTGTGGACGTTTGCTACACACACCATGGTGGCAACAGCTAACTAATACAGGGATCACCACGTGTGAAGGCTGCCTGTGCTGTCCCTCCTGGTCCAAACCTGTACTGTCACGGATATACCTCGAACTAGGTCTTCAGCAGGGACGCTGGTCCCTGGGGCCGTATCACCCCCCCCCCCAGGGCCACCAGCCCAACTTGGGGGCTGCTCTGGCAGGTCCAGGAAGAGGAGCAGTTTGTGCTTGAGCTTAGTCTCAGGACAGAGTAAGGAAGGGGCCACTGGCATCTATACGACAATCAGGGGCAAGAAAAATCGCATCTGCACTTGAGGCCTCCTCCTTCAGGGCATTCTACCCGCAGCAGAGAGGTGAGCTCTCAGTCTGGGAGAGAGGTGTCCCCGGATATTCCAGTCTGCTTGGCCAGGAGTGGGACAGGAACAATGGAAGACAAAGACAGGGGAGCGGGGCCACCGGCCACAGTTCTGTGTGCCATGTCTGGACTCAGAGGGAACTGGGAGCCCCTGCCCCCCCGGCCACCTCCCATACAAGACCGACTCAAGTGGTAGGAGAAAGATTTTTTAAAGTGTGGGGAATCTGGAGAGGACACAGGGTAAGTGTCAAAACAACTGGGTGGTAAAACTTAAGCCAGGGGAGGACTACGGGGCACAGAACGATCTTGCAGAAATAACAGTTCCGCTCGCCACCACCCCACCCCGTCTCTACTTAGCTAATCCTCTCTCCTCATTCCTCATCCTTCAGGTTTTGGCTTAGTTGTCACCTCCTCCAGGAAGCCTCCCTTGACCTTCAAGCTGAGGTGAGGTCCCTGTCACATGCTCCCCCACACCCTGCAGCCCTTCTTTGCAGAAGTCACCTCAGTAGTAAGAATCTGTTTAAAGTCTGTTTTCCCCGAGAGCTTCCTCCAGCCTCAGAGAGCGAGACCACAGGACGCTCACTCCTCACGCACCTGGGAGTCCTCCCCGCTAAAGCAACAGCCTCCGACCTCGAGTCTCTTCCCTCCACACTGACTCACTCAACTCCAGAACGTTCCTCTTCGTCTCTGATAGACCCGCCATGGGCCCCAGACTCAACAATTTGCCTCTTTTTTCCTTCTACTTTGTCTCCATCTTCTGATTTATGTGGCTAATGATCTGAAAAGTAACACTCAGTGTATTAGGGTGTTGCTATTTAAAGGATGCCAGGCAGTTGGAGACAATGCGCCTGTCAGATGAAGGCTCGCCTCTGACTGGTCAGCTCCAGCTCACCTCGGGCGACAGCTCTGGTGTGGTCTGAGCCCGGCCAGCGAGGCTGGTGTCCGGCAATACTGGAGGCGGGCCAGGGAAATTTGGGAGTGGGATTTAAATATTGGAAAAGGCACGGTCGAGTGGTCCACCCTCACGGCCCCGCACCCTGAAGTGTCCTACACAAGCACCTTCTGATACTTGGGTGTCTAAGTCCACGTGATTATCTGCAGCATTAAAACGAAAGGGTTCAGAGTACGGAGCCCAAGCTCTCAGTGTCCCAAGACAGAAATATGATTGATGCTTAACCAAAGCCACCAGGCTCACTGACTAGGCGTTCACTGTCTGCCTTCTCAGTCCCCGGCTGGATCTGAGGCATTTGGCCCCTGAGTTTGAGAGTTCCAGAAACAGCAGGGGAGGGCTGAGGAGGGCAGCGGTGCTGTGGGGACCTCAGGGCTGAGGAGGGAGGCACAAATGCTCCCGGGGAGAGCCTCAGGCCCAGGAGGGAAACCCAGTTGCTGGCATCTGAGGCGTTCCAGTGGCCAAGGGTGCAGGGCACGGGTGGGGAGATGGGGAGGGCAGGACAAGGGCCAGACCACTGGGGCCAAGCCTGGCCTGCTTCTCCCCAGCCACACTGGTAGAAAGGACAGTGCCACACCCCTATCAGAGGAAACCTGGGGACGGAGAAGCCATTTATGAGAAGCGACCACACTGGCAGGGCTCTTCTGAGAAGACACCCGACGAAAGGGAGCAATGAACCACGGTAGCCTCAGAAACAGCCTCGGTGCACCGGCTCAGCCTCTGTGCTTATGTATAAATTGGGATCTCTCTGCCGCACACCGAAGGGGGAAAAGTTCCCATCTTCAAATGTTAAGCTTAAAATAAGACACTACATGGGTGCCAGTGGATCTGTGAAATCTGCTGACTAAACTGGCACCAGCCTCTGGGAGAAAACCAGCTCGTTCCTCCTGAGCTCGGAGGGGTGAGCGGGGTGGGGGCGGGGTGACTCGCAGGCAGAGTGGGAACAGGGCGGGGGTCAAGCCGGGGATGTTCAGCTGGGCAGAAGGCAGCTCCACTGCAGTTTCCAGAAGCTTCTAGTCGAGGCACCTGCCAGCCTTATTCGCCCCTTCCCTTCATCACTCAGGGACCCAGTTCCTAGCACATTCGCTGGCACCCTCGTTTCTATTTTGGTAAGCATTTCTAGTGGCTTCTGCACGCGTATATTTCTTACCCACTCTATCAGACCAGGGGCTTTCCTAAGGTGTGGACTGGAACCTTCACTCCCCTTCAGACCAGGCGCTTGCTGAAATGTCCAGTGCTACCAGGTGACAGCAGGGCCTTGGAGGAGCTGGCGGAGCTGGCGGGAGCCAGGCCTTGGGTGGAAGTGCTGGGGCGGCCACCAGGGCCCCCTCCACACAAGGCGAGGCCCGAGTCGGGAGGGGCAGGGACCAACGAGTCGTCATGTCGCTTGTCCACATCCAAGTGCCACGATGGAAGGACACGGGCTCTCCAAACGCAAAGGCTCCCCTGGGGACCTGGCCTCTGGACTGGCTGTTCTGAATCTTGGGATGTGGATATTTGGGGCTAGAAGTGGGGGTAGGTGAACACTGTCATTTTGGCCCTGGTTGCCATGGAGGCCTGCTGGGAGGTGGCCCAGGTCACGCTGCCGGTGTCGCCTCCATCAAGGAGGTGTTCACACAGGATGTCAGGGGCCAGGGCACGCTGTTCTCACACCATATGCATTTACAAAGGCTGTCTGCTCAGGCCGGGAGAGGACTGGTCCTGATAGGATATTCGCAGCATCTGCTTCCGCAAGGACCCCTGAACAGCAGGGGAGCGGATCAGCATCCAAGTCCCCAGGCTGCCTACAGACCATACTGACCCTGCTATGACGGGCTTGTCTTGGGTGGGACAAGGAAAGAATAGAAAAGTACAGAGTGAGTCTCAGCAACACATTGAGAGCTGAAGACAGTGCCAGCCTCTCTTGGGTTAGCCAGTTCATCCCAACTGAAGGCAACCAGTAACTGTGTAAAAGTCCGCTTAGCCCCTTAGGGGAAAATGAGCCCCACATTTGACTTTTGCAACTTCAAATACCCAGTTCTCTGGTTTGGCAAAGAGGTGATACTGCCAAATGATGTATCTTTTCTTTTTTTAAGTGTTGAAGGAACATTTGTAAAAATTATTATGGCACTCTTGTTTGCCTGTCTATTAACCATTCTTCTCTTCTTTCTTACTAACAGAATCCCTATATAATTGGAGATAACTATATATACCCAGCTAAATTCTACATGAAATGTAAGCAGAACTGTTATGTGGAACTTCCAAGAAGCCTCCTTAAAGAGAGCTATCTCAGTTGGGAGATACATCCTTTTACTCCTCTCTTCTTTCTCCTCCCCAGAATGTGAATGTGATGGCTGGACTCCAGCAGCCATTTTGGGCTATGAGGTAGCTTTAACACTAGAAGCCAGTACTGAAAGTGGTGGTACAGCAAAATAGAAGTCTGGGTTCCTGATGACATTATGAGGTTCTGCCTATCTCTAAACTCCTTTGACACGAGATAGAAATAAACTATTTTGTTTAAGCCACTGTTATTTTGGACTTTCTATTATATGTAGATGATTCTAATCCTAACTTATATAATCAGATACTGTGCTACAAAGAAACCACAATAAATCCCAAATGGCAGAATTGTAGAGGTCACTCTACAATTAAGATAAGCTGGAAGATAACAAAATAACACATTTTTTAAAACCCAATCACTTATAATTTAAAATACTTTCTTCTGATTAATAGACTTAATAGGATTTGAAATTATAATTTCAAACTTATTTAGAAAACAATAACATAGGATCACTATATATAAAAGCATATTAGATATAGCCATTTTTAGATATATTCAGAGGCAAATTCTCAGTCCCAAACACTTTCATTAGAAGGAAAGAAAGAGAATAAATAAGCTAAACATTCAAGGCAAAAAGTAACAAAACCAAGCACAAACAAACCAAAGAGTAAAAAAAGGATATTATAAAAACAAAAGCAGAAATGAATAATTAGAAGACAAAATAGAAGAACTGATAAATACATCCAATAACTAATTCCTAGACACAACTCTCACAAATCCAGTTATTTTAATAAAGGGGATAGAGGTTGGGAGTGGGACAAGACCCAAAATCAGTCAAAGGAAAGATCATTATATTTTTTAAAAACCCACATTTAAAACTTTTCTATCACAAAGACACCAGAGACTGAGAAAAAAACAGCTGAAGAAGAGATTTTCAATATAAAATTCAAAGGATTAATATCCAAAATATATAAGGAACTCTTATAAATCAATCAGAAAAATACAGCCCATGGAAGAATGGAAAAGGGTGTGAACAGGTACTTCACGGAGGATGAAATATAAATGGCCAATAAACAAATGAAAGGAAATACAATCTTTTTGGTGTTCAGGGAAATAAAATTGAGAACCATAGTGAGAAACCACCCCTTCCCCCATTAGATTGGCGAAAACGTTAAACAATGAATACCAGTGTTACAAAGGTGTGGGAAAATACAGCCTTTTCCATGGGAAATTTAGTAATATAGATTAAATATGTAAATGTACATGGCCTTTTACGCAGTAAATTCACTTTCTGGAATATGCCCTGGGGAAATCTTCATACTTGTACTAAAAGAGCTTTACGAGGATTTTCCACAGCACTGTTGTTTCTAACAGCAAATAATCAGAAACAACCTAACCCATCACTGGGGAGATACTACTACTCAGCAGAAAAACTGAACAAATGAAAAAGCAAATGAAGCCGATCTTTATGTAGGCAAACTGCTAAGTGCAATAAGGTAATTATAGATAAGTATATTGTTACATTTTTAATACAAAAACCCACAAAACACAAACAAATTTTAATGATGATTTATATATATGCGAATGCCTAGAAAACACCTAGCAGCTCACACCAAACGTCTCACAGAGGTTACTTCTGGGCACAGATCTGGGGTCGAGGGTCATCCATAAGGACTTTTAATTTTGCTTGTGTTGTTTAAATTCTGAGCTGAGAGAACATTCATGTATTACTTGTATAACTTTAAAAATATTCTTTATAAAAAATTCTTGGTGGTGGTATTTTTGAATCCCAAAGAACATATTCATGTATTACTTGTATAATTTTATAAAATATACAGAGAAGCTTTTTTTTTTCTTCTAAATCCTGGAGATATTTCCGAACTCCAAAGATAAAGAGAAAAAATACCAAACGATTCCAGGGGAAGGGGGGAAGTTTACCTAGAAAAGAAAAGAGAATCAGGCCAACTATTGTTCATGTATGAAAGGGAAAAAAAAGACATTTCCAGATACGCAAGGATTCAGAAAGTGTATTGCCCACATAGTCTGAAAATTATTCAAAAAAGTATTCTAGCCAAACATAAAACACACACACACACACACACACACACACACACACAAAGCCTAAATAATTGTGAAGTTTAATATAGGTGTTAAGAAAGGCTTTATATCTGATGATTTATATCTGATGAGATTACAGATTATTTCCAAAAATTTAGCAGATATATAGAGGTAAAATGTTCAAATAGCGATTAGAGTAAACTGGTATGCTTAAAGGCTCTTCCTGTGTGGGTAGGGTTGGGGAAGTCATATTTATTATTTGATTCTTGATATTTATAAAATATTTATAATACAACCTTTCTACACTGTAAAATATCACAGGCGAATGGTAATTAAAGAGAATTAGGATTTTCCCTTTCCAAACTACTTAAGAAACCAAAAGGACCAATGAAAACTATCATTCCATACAGATCAAGAAAAGAAGTGCAAACAATAACAAAGCTTAATAAAAAAGCCAGAAAAAAAAAAAACCACTTGATGGCTGGGATATGTGGCTATAATAATCAGTGGCAAAATGATATGAATAGGTTCCATTTATTATTAAAATTAAAGACAGTATTTCTCAAACTGAGTTAAAGAAGTAAAATTCAGCTAGATTTTGTCTTAAAGAGACATATAATACAAAATGACACAAAAATTAAATGACTCAGATATAAAAGTATAGGCAAGTGATATAGAAGGCAAATAAATTAAAATAGGAATAGAAGTATTTAATATGAGATAAATAGAATTGAAGGCAAGAATATTCAATAAAACAGAGATAGTGTGTGTGTGTATGTGTGTGTGTGAGAGAGAGAGAGAGAAAAAAAGAGAGATGATAACATCAAGAAGATTAAACTATCATGAACACACCAAACACCACTGCATTGAAACATATATTAATACAACAACTGAAGAAATGCAAAGAAATTACACATAGGCACACATAATTACGGTGGAAAGTTTATAATCCTTTCTCAGAATATTTCAGAACAATACAGTAGTTTCAAGGCAACAACATAAAAATAGAGATATGAATAATACCTCTCGATATATTTATATATATTTAAAAATATATGTATGAAATGAAATATTTCAAGGATATAGAAAAGTCCAGAGGATAATATAACGAATATCTATATATGTCAAATCTTATCATTTTGTCAAATTTTCTAAAAATTTTAGCTTTTTAAAAAGACGAAACTCTATAAATACAAACGAAGCACCCCTTATGTGCTAGATTTCCTTGCTTTCTCTTTCCCCAGAGGTAATCAGTATCATGAATCTGTTACTTATTGTTCCCATGAGTGTTTTTATAGATACATTAAAAATGTACCCATAACTATATATAATATTGCTTTGCATATTTTTGAACATTATATAAATGACATCAGAGAGCATTACTACTCTGCTACTATTTTTTCATTCAACATTCTTTTTGAGATTTATCCATATTCATAAATGTAGCCCTTGTTCATTATTTTCTTTCCTGTGTTAAGTATTCTACTGCATGACTAAACCAGGACTTAGCCATTTTCTTGTTAAGGGAATTTCAGTAGTTTCCAATTTTTTGCTATCATAAACATTGTTGCAAATACTTTCTTTTCATATTTAAATGTGGTTCTGTATACCAGATCAGGTCAAGATCTTAACTTTATTTCTTTTCCATATAGGTAGCCAGCTGTCTCAGCTCTATATAATAGATGGTCCATCCTTTTTCTCCACTGATTTATAATGCCACCTTCGTCAAATATCGAGTTTCCATATGGGCATGGGCACGTTTCCAGGTTTTCTATTCTGTTCCATTGATCTATCTGCTTATCCCTGTACCAAAACCAAACTGTCTTATATTATTTGGTAGGGTGAGTCCTCTCCCACCACCTTATTCTTAAAAATTGCCTCGGCTTCCAAAATATGGTGCTGTTAAAAAAGAAAGAAAGAAAATTGTCTTGGCTGTTCTTGTTCCTTAGCTTGTTCACATAATTTTTAGTATCAACTTGTCAAGCTCCATGAAAAATCCTGCTGAGATTTTGATTGGAAGTACATTGAATAGAAATTTTAATGTAAAGAAAACAAGATGATGTATCTCTCCATTTATTTAGATATCCAGTGTCCTTCAATAGAGTCCTGTAAGTTTCTCTATGAAGGTCTTGCACATCATTTCTTAAATTTATTTTTAGGTGCCTTATAGTTTTAAGTGCTATTATAAATGATATCTTTTTTTAAAAAAATTCATATTCTAGATCTTTGTTTTAGGCTTATAGGCATAAAATAATTTTTTGTATGCTTGTCTTACATCTAGAAATCTTTAAAAATAATAGTTCCAATAGTTTGTTTATTCTCATGAATGTTTGTTGTTTCTTCCTTTCCAACTCTAATACTAGTTGTTTATTTTTTCATGTCTTACTACACTTGCTAATCTTCCAGGAAAATGTTAGGTACAAGCAGGATTATCAGGCATTTTTACCCTGTCCCAGACATTAAGAATTTACTCTTACATGTTTTATCTTTAAGAATGGTGACTGCTCGGCCGGGCGCGGTGGCTCACGCCTGTAATCCTAGCTCTCTGGGAGGCCG
>VBSM01002608.1:117529793-117555691 GCA_008086735.1 Cheirogaleus medius | reverse complement strand
AAAAAAAAAAAAAAAAGAATGGTGACTGCTATAGGGTTGGTTGTGTTTAAATTGTTTATGTAGACACTCTATTAAGTTAAGGAAGTTCCTTCTAGACCTAATATGTTCTGTTTTATTATGGTTATTATTGTAAATGGAGTTATGTTTTATTTTATCAAATGCTTTTTCTATTGGGAAATTATGTTTCTCCTTCAAAGTCTTAGTGTGATGAACTACATTAATATATTCTCGAATGTTATCATTCTTACTGAAAAGTATTTGATTATGATGTATCTTGATACCTTGCTGGATTCAGTTTGTTCTTATTTTATTTATAATTTTTATATGTAATTTCATAAGTGATATTACCCTATAATTTTTCTTTCTTATACTTACTTCTTTGGTATTGGTCTCAAGGTGTCTCACAAATGAATTGGGAATATTTCCTTTTTTTTTCTTTTAGGAGTTTTACAAAGATCAAGTTTGGCTAGTCCTTTGAGTGTAGTCACCTGGAAAATCATCAGAGCCCAGTGGTAATTTTTGGTTTGTTTGTTCTTTGGTACAAATATTTTTAACTACTGATTTAATTTCTTTTTAGTTATTGGTCTATTCAGAATCTATATTTCATCTTGCTAGGCAGTTTTGGTAAGCTATACTTTCCCAGAAGTGTTTCCATTTCTTCTAAGTCTTCATATTTATTGCCCTGAGTTGTTCAATGCATTCTGATCTTTAACATATTGACTGCCACACTAGAAAAAAAAATTTTTTCCTTGGGGCCACAGTGTTTTATTATGAAAATAGAATAAAAACAAAATGATCCTTTCTAATTTAATGAAAATTTTGTTATTTTTTGATTGTTTTCTGTGCATGAGTTATATGCAACTTGAAAAATAGTTCACGCAGCTCCCAAGGTGAAGAGACATGTGAGTTATATATGCTTCATGAGGGCCCAGGCTCAAAACTAGCATGAGTTAAATACAACTCACATGGCAGTCAATGTGTTAAACATTTATTGTATCTATAGATATTGTACTTTTTATTCCTAATACTGTTTATTTGCATCTTCTGTCTTTTATCTTGATCACTGTTGCCAGAAATGTCTATTTAACTAGTCCTTCCATAGAACCTAGGAATTTACCTTCAAGATATATTCCAACAATATCAAAAAACATATGTATAGTATCACTGCTGTGACATTATTCATAATGGCAAAATATTAGAAATAATGTAGGAAAGTGGGTAAATAAATTATGGTACTCCCACTAGTAGAATACTATGCAGCTATAAAAAACCATGAGAGCGATCTCTATAAACTGATATACAGTGATTTCTAGGATAAATCATTAAGTGAAAAAAACATTATGTAAAAGCATGTACAGATGCTCCTTGACTTATGATGGGGTTACTCCCAATAAACCCATCTAAGTTGAAAATACTGTAAGTTGAACATGGGCATATTGTAGACATGATTGGATGGAAAAACACAATATCCAAAAAAACACTGGTAACCCAGCACACTGTAGAGTATCAGTTGTTTACCCTGATGATCGTGGGGCTGCCTGGGAGCTGGGCTCACTGCCACCACCCAGAATCACGAGAGAGTATCGTACTGCCTATCGCTAGCTTGGGAAAAGATCAAAATTCAAAATTGGAAGTATAGTTTTCATAGAATACATATTGCTTTTGCACCATCATACAGTTGAAAAATTGTAAGTTGAACCATCATAAGTCAGGGACCATCTGTGTATAGTATGCTACCTTTTATATAAGAATAAAAGGGGAAATATATTTGTATTTGCTTATTCTTACAAAAAGAAATAGGGAGGATACATTTGTTTATCTACAGAGGATGAGTGAGAAGGAGGTAGAAGGGACAGGGAAGGGAATGGAACTTTTATGAGGATACCTTTTTAAATGGCATTGACTTTCAAACTACTCTAACTTCTAAATATCAAAAAAAAAAAAAAAAACTTAACAAGAATGGGGAAATAACTGAAACTGAATGCCCATGGAAACAAGTAGGCCTAACTGTATATTAAATAGATAACATAAACACAGAAGAAAAAAATTAATTCAAGTAACTTTTGAACATGGTTCTCTGACAGTATACTCTCAGTAGGATATATTCTAAGGACAAAAAGAACTTCAAAGACATCTTGGGCTTTACTTAATATAATTCTTGAGAGTGGTATTGATGTAGCAATTCTGGAACTCTTACTTGCCTATATAATACTGAGTAAGTGAGAAATACATTCTTGTTGGATTCTCATTCAGGGAGAAGGGAGATACAAATATAAAGCAGGAGAAGAAACAAAAGAACACTGAGATGTTGTATTAGAATTAGAAGTATCAGTATAAACTCATACATTTAAAACGTTGTATCTCCTAGCTTTGTCCTCTGAGTGCCTGAAGCAATGACATCCCAAGAACAAGGATCACACCTAGCATCCAGATCTCGGTTTCTAAATGCCATTTCCCTCCAAAAGGGACTAGGGCTCTGTGGAGAAACACATCATCCTAGGACTGGGGCAGAGAAAGGACTGTACATGGTGAATCTAGAATATCCTGTTGTGCCAGAAGCTCTCAAAGAATAAGGGGGACCATATCAAATAGAGAAACAACATTAAGGGGTTCTCACTGGTCAAAACTGGCATAATTTACATATCAAAATAAATAATGACAGGAGTAAATTTTTACCTACTGAATTAAAAAAATACAAAGACCATACTGATGGCTTAAAAAAATATTACAGGATGAGGTAGAAGGGAAAATACTTATTTACAAGAGGTTGCCAACTAATAAACATAGAAGGGATGATATCTATGGGATCGATAGGAAACTCTGAGACTAGGTAAATATTTTGCTCTCAATCAGTTTTTCACCAAACGGTTTTAACATCTGTTGGTCATTCTTGTCTGTTTTTAGTTCTAGGCTAATGTGAAACAAGCTACCGTAAACATTCATGTACAGATCTCTGTGTAGACATGAGAAATTCATTTATTTTGGTTAAATACCTAAAAGTAGGATTGCTTGGTCATATCGTAAGTGTATGTTTAACTTTATAAGAAACTGGAATACATTTCACACACCTCCTGCTCCAATCTAGGATCCATTCTAGATTTTAGAATTTAGTTGTTATCTATTCATCCTCCTAGGTATATATCCAAGAGAAATGAGAGCACATATCTGCTAAAAGACTTAGAGAAGCGTGTTCAAAACAGCACTATTTGTTGTAAATCCCAAACTGGCAACAACTCAAATGTTCACTAACAGTAGGATGCATAAAGAAATGTTGATATATTTATAGCAATGAAATATTATACAACAAAAAAGAACAAATACTACATTTAACAATATAAACAGAGTACTCCATGGTATATATGTTAAAAAATTATAAACAAATCTCACAAACAATGTGAAGCAAAAGAAGCCAGACATACAAAAAAGGACATATGAATGATCCCACTGATAAAAAGTTCAATAACAGGCAAAACTAGAGTAGAGGGAAGGAAGTCAGAAAAGTGGCTCCCTGTCGGGGTGGTGCCTGGCAGGGACACATGAGAAGTTTCTGAGATGCTGCTGAGGCTCCGAATCTTTATCTAAATGATATTTACTTGGTTATGTTCACTTTGTGAAATTTTATCAAACTGCACATTTATGATAAATGCACCTTTCTGTATGTTTGTTTTATTCCAATAAAGATAAAATGAAGAGTAAACCTAACCCTGATTCCAAAACTGAGCAAAAAGAATACAGATAAGCTGTTCTGATTCAATTTCACACTTTAATTTTCAGAAGGCAGGCTTATATTCCTACTTCCCAAGCTCTTTGGGAAAACTTCCCTGTAACCAGCAGGTCCTAATGACCATACTGGGGATGGAAAGTGTAAAGAGATGAAGGCACTGTCCAGCTCCACGATGGGTGTAAGTCAGCACACTTTTTATGAAAAGAAGTTTGATAATCAACAGAAATAATAAGAAATGGAAATCATTTTATCTGGTAATTCCCCTCCAGGCATTTATTTATCCTAAATCAACTACTCAGTCAAATATTTATGAACAATAATGTACAGTTACACATTTAAAAAAATTTAGCAAAGAAAATCCATTGACAGTAACACTTACAATTGGCGTCCCGAAAGGAATGTAACCTGTGAGCAGGAAGAAAAAAGAGTCAGGTCTTATGATCCACATGATTTCCCCTGTGAGGTGAGACGCTCCCTTCCCACACTCACTACACAAGACGGGACATCCTCCGGGGACGCCGGAATGTCTTCCTTCTTCCCTCGGCTTGTCTTTCTAGCATAGGCTCCTTCTTCCCTCGGCTTGTCTTTCTAGCATAGGCTCTTACTTCCCTGGCATTGTGACCATTTCGGGACAGGGAATTCCCTACCCACCTGAGCTGTGCACCTTTAAGTGCCAGAGCTTCTTAACTCTCCGGCAACCTGGCTAGACGTCCTCAGTGGGGCAGCAGAGAGCCTGGGTGAAGCACAGCCAGGCCCGGGGCTGGCTCCTCGCTGCTCAAGGTCTCCAGGCCAGGCTCCCTCAGCAGCCGCAAACGCTGTCAGCTGTCAGCGGGCAGCCTGCTGTCCCCAACCTCTAACTGTGGCAGCCAGAGAGCAGGGAGCATGCTTACCTGAGTTGCATCTAAAGCACAGGTTAGCATCCTGTGCACGCAAAATTGTGCATACACACTAGCCCTCTCTCTCCTCCCCGCTTCCCTCTGGGGAGAGGTCCAGAGTTTGACTATCTCCTCAGAGGAATTTATGACTCAAAAAGGTCAGAAATTGGCCGGGCGCAGTGGCTCACGCCTGTAATCCTAGCACTCTGGGAGGCCAAGGTGAGCGGATTGCTTGAGCTCAGGAGTTCAAGACCGGGTTGAGCAAGAGTGAGACCCCGTCTCTACCAAAAACAGAAAAAATTAGCCAGGTGTGGTGGTGCATGCCTGTAGTCCCAGCTACCTGGGAGGCTCAGGAAGGAGGATCACTTGAGCCCAGGAGTTTGAGGTTGCTGTGAGCCAGGATGACACCACTGTGCTCAGTGCAGGGTGACAGAGCAAGACTGTCTCAAAGAAAGAAAAAAGGTCAGAAATGACAAGAGAAGCTAGGCTGGGGGTGATGAGAGCCTGGTCTGCCCAGAGTGCGGACAGCAGAGCATCTGAAGCCACAACCATAAGATGCTCAGAGCCTCTGCTGCCTTGGCGTCTGCCATGGCAAAGTGAGGGGACACAGGGCACTAGCTGCCTCAGTTTACACAATGGCTTCCCGAGTCCATCCCCTCCCTGGTTGTTTATTTTCTCACCTCCATGAGGTCAGGCTCTGTCGGGGGAGGGCTCCTGACTGACCTACCTGACTGAGAAGGCCTGTCCCCAGCTACCGAGGCCTTTCCCAGGCAGCAGCAGAAGCCCTCCCATGCCACCCTCATGCCTCACGGTGCTTATACCCATTGCATGGAGAAATGGCAAGAAGGAGGCGTCCACACGCTGGTGTGAGTGTGACTCTCTGCAGTGTGCCTCTGGGCAAGGGCTGCAACCTCGCAGAACCGTCAGCAGGATAACCGTGCCAGCCCCAGCTAGTGTATACGCATGTGCTTTCTGAGCCCTGGACCCAGACCTACAGAGCTGTCCCTCTAGTGACCACTGGGACTTCCCAGGGGCAGGCATCTCGTATCCCCCTCTGCCCACTGGTCTCTACAGAGCAGGAATCACGCCGACTCTGTGCGCACAGCAGTGCAAATACGACACATGCATTCTGAAGGGAGGACAGACAGCGGGATGGGAGAGCAGGGGGTCAACCTGGAGACTGACTGCCTGCAAGGGGACCGGGGAGCAGGACGTGGAAGGAAAGAGCAGGTTGCGTGCAGGTAGGAGAGGAGGGGTGGCTTGTAGAAGCCAGGGCTGGCCTGTGGTGGCGTCACTGAGGCTGCCCCCGGTGAGCGGCATACAACCTGGGGGTGAGAGTGCCAGATTCACCTGGGGCGGCCACGGCTCCACCCCAACTGCTCCGGAAGGAGAGGCAGCCGAGCTCCACGGGGGATTGGGAGGCCTGGCCAGTGTCTTACACGGTCAAGCCATGGTGAACATGTAGGTGCAAGTGTGGCTGCCTGTGTGACACGCTCCGTTCCCTCCTCAGCCTGGCACATCTGGACACTCCTGGAGCTGTGACCATAGGAAGTGCCCCGGGCTGGGCAGAAGAGCAGGGTCCCAGGAGCTTACCTGACATTCTAAAGGGCATGAAGATCTTCTCATTGGTGTCCGGGTGAAGAATAGCCTGGCAAGAGCCGGGAACAAAGCACAGGGTGATAGTGGGGAAGGTGGGAGGGAGGGAGGGAGAAGGGGGACAAGCAGAGTGCTCGGGTGGAAGGGGGAAAAGGACAGCTCCCCCAGGAAGACTCAGACGCCGTGGCTCTGTGTTGCCTTCTGGCCTGAGAGGTTTTCCACCCTTTAGGGCAAGAAAACATCAAAACATGGCCATAAACAGCACCCCACTCCTGACTGATCCTCAAAGGCGAGTGTAGGGGAGACCAAAAGCCCACGAGGACCAGAAGGGTGTCTTCCTTGCAAGTGCTATCCCCATGCCTGGCACACAGTAGGCAGGTAGTGATTTTGTAGACAGAGCCCAGTCCCTTCCTGCAGCTCAGAGAGCCCAGGCCAAGGCCAGCCTTCAGGAACGCCGGCCCTCGGGTGTGGGGGCAGAGGAAGGGGTGAGGGGCCAGGGGCAAACTGAAGTCCCGAAACAGCCACGGGAGGAGGGGCTTCCACTAGATCCCAGGACAGGTGAGGGTGGGGCCCAGGAGGGTACAGAGAAGGAAAGAAAAAGAAGCCAAAATTGGGTTACCTGTTTGATTTTCTGTGCACTCCAGAGCTGGAAGAGAGAGAGAGAGAAAGAGAAAAGAATGGAAATAAAGAATAAAAATTAAAAGCACGTATCCCTTTAAAGTCTCAAAGCCATATTTTCTAACCAAGGGACCCAGCTCTAAAAGCACAGGCGGCTCAGGCTGTCCTTGTCTCCCCAGGCTGGGCAGCCACCCCACCCTGGAACGCAGCACCAAAGGGTAGAAAGGCTACAGATCCCAGAAAGGCAGAGCTAGGGGATCACACACTGATCATTTAAACCAGGGGCTCTTGACTCTGGCTACACTTTAGAATTCCTTGGAGAATTCTTTCAGCATTTTCCCAAAGCTCCCTATTTGATTCTAAGTCACGACCACATAAGAACTCCTGATTTAAATGAAGACACTTCAGTTGTCTCCTAGAATGACTAGTGGCAACACAGCGTGACTTTGATTTTCAGAGACAGACTACCTAGATTCTTGGCTTTGCCACTTCAACCCCTAAGCCGCGGCTCCCTCATCTGCAAAGTGGGGATGATAGCCATGCTTCCAACCAAGAGGTATATGGAAAGTTCTTAGGGCAGAGTCAGCACATAGTAGGTGCTTTATACATGCTTATTGTTGTTGATATTATTATCCCTATTGTTGTTGTTGTTATAAGAAGTTTGCAGAGAGAAAAGCTGCTTTTCAAATGAGTGATGAGGTTGTTTCTTTCCAGCACAGCATGGGGAGTAGGCTGGAGAGACAGAACAACTGTCAATCCCTTCAAATGACCTAACTACTGTCTTTCATTGAATCTAAGATATCATTGATCCTAAGATACACTAGTATGGACCACAAAAGAAAGAAAACTCTGATGTAATGACGAGACCCTCGTCAATTAAAAAATGCATCCCACTGTAGAGATGCTACAGTGTAATAGAATAGGCCTCTTCAAATCAAGGAATCATAGTAAATAAAAATGTACATGTTGGGCAAGCCAAAGGCCAGTGCATTTTTTATGGAGCAAGAAGGATACAGAGCTAGAAGGAAGACACAGCCAACAGCTGATGTTTAAAGTTTTATAAGAGAATAGTTGCTATGCCTCATATAGCAATGCTGGTCATCTGGAATATAAATTAAGCTACAGAAGTTAAGAAGGCTACTGGGTAGTAAAAATAGAAGTTATAAAATTGATACATTAAAGTTTATGCATTTTAGTCACAGCTGAGTCCCTCAAACCTTAATTCACAGCCTAATTAACTCTTATTTTAGATACATTTCCAACACACTTGATTGTCTGCCATTCCAGACCCAGGCAGACTAGAAGCAGTAGATTTTTAAAAAAAATAATAATTGGGGAAACAGAGGACACGGATGAGAAAACCCAAATGCAGAATCATGGTTAGCACAAAGGTAAGTGAGAGCCTATCAGCAAAGAGGTTTTAAAACATGGCAGAAGGTTGGTCCTTTCCTCTCTGCTCAGAAAGCGCCTGTCTGAAGTACACTCCCAAGTCCAGGCTCCGTCCCAGGAGCGCCCCCAGGCCCTGCGCACAGACTCCTGCCACCCCACGCTCTCCACCATGATATGACCTCCTGGGCCTCTCACCTCCAGAGGCACAGCCCAGCCTCCCAGAGACAGGGAGCTGCTTTCCAGCACTGTCGCCTACACCCCCCACAGGGCCTGGCAAACAACAGGTGTTCAATAAGCGCTTGGTAAAGGAATATAATCTTCTAAAACGTAAGCGTGCCCAAGGTGTAACTGATCTATGGTTAAGCATGGTGAAGCAAATGCACAGATTTATCTCTTTTCTTCCCAAATCATTAATAAAAGAACGGCAAAAAAAAAATAAACCAGCTGAAAACCCCATCAGGGAGGAAGGGGTGGAAGAGGTATATGGAAAGTTCTTGGAGCACTGTCAGCACACAGTAGGTGCACAACAGCACGCGGAAGAGGCCACGCATCTCTGACGGGTGGAGAGCTGACGAAGGCATGAATGGCCAGCAAAGTGCAGAGGGTGGCAGTGCGCCCCACGGGCCGCTCAATGGAGGTGCGGTGTGGCGGGGGCAGAGGGCAAGGAGAGAGGTTGACAATGTCCCTGTGCATGGGGCAGAGGCCCAAAGCTCCTGCCCAGAGAAGCTGTATCAGAGCAGCCCAGACAGGGTCACGGTCATGGGAGGATGAGAGAAAGGTCGGGGTGCTGAACACAGGTCTCTCCAGGAGCCTGTCTGCATCCAGCTCCCAGAACACAGCCTGCGGGGGGATGGAGACACCTTCCCTAGGGAAGCAGAAAGGCTCTCAGAGAAACAACCCACTGAGGGGCCAGCTTGGTGGACATGCCATCAGTGCACTGCTGAGCAGGCCCCATGCTAGGGGTCTGATGCTGTGTGGTTGCCGTCTTGGCATTCTTAATACACTCGCGGGCCACACAACAATATTACGGTCAATGAAAAGCCACATATAAGACAGTGGTACCAAAAGATTATAATGAAGCTGAAAAATTCCTATTGCCTGGTGACCTCATAGCCATCGTAAGACCATAGAGCAACGTATCACTCACATGTTTGTGTTGATGTTGTAAACAAACCTGCACTGCCACAGTTGTATAAAAGCCTCACACACACAATTATGTACAGTACATAATACTTGATAATGATAATTAATGACTGTTATGGTGTATGTGTTTATTACACTATACTTTTTATCATTATTTTAGACTGTGCGCCATATATATATATATAAAGTTAACTGTAAAATAGCCTCAGGCAGGCCCTTGACGAGAAGAAGGCATTGTTACCCTAGGAGGTGACAGCTCCGTGTGTGTTATTGTCCCTGAAGACCTTCCAGTGGGACAAGATGTGGAGGTGGAAGGCAGTGATATTGACGATCCTGACTCTGTGTAGGCCTAGGCTAATGTGTCTGTTTGTCTTAGTTTTTAACAAAAATGTTTAAAAATTTATTAAAACATTTAAAATAGAAAAAAGCTTATAGAATAAGGATATAAAGAAAGAAAATATACTTTCGTACCACTGTACAATATGTTCGTGTTTTAAGCTAAGTATTATTACAAGAGTCAAAAAGTTAAAAAAAATTAATTTATAAAGTAAAAAGGTTACAGTAAGCTAAGTTCAAATTATTGTTGAGGAAAGGAAAGTAATTTTTTATAAATTGGGTGTAGCCTAGGTGTGCAGTGTTTATGAAGTCTGCAGTAGTGTACAGTGATGTCCTAGGCCTTCACACTCCCTCACCACTTACCCCCAGCAACTCCCAGTCCTGCAAGCTCCATTCGTGGTAAGTGCCTCATACAGGTGTACCCTTTTAAAAAATCTCTTATACTGTATTTTTACTGTACCTCTTCTATGTTTAGATACACAGATGCCACCGTGTTACAGCTGTCTGCAGTATTCAGGGCAGGCACATGCTGTACAGGTTTGTGGCCCGGGAGCAACAGGCCGTCCCATACAGGTTGAGGAGGCTGTGCCATGTAGGTTTGTGTAAGTACACTCTCTGATGTTCACACAATGACGAAATGCCTAATGATGCATTTCTCAGAATGTGTCCCTGTCATTAAGCAACGTGTGACTGTATCTTTATCTTTGAATGTGTGGGTTGTAAGTGAAGACGGATGGGACAATGGAGCATGTGCTGGTGGCCTGGAGCCTCAGCTCACACGCGGTCCTGCCTCACACTGCCCCCAGCCACCTCCCTGAGATGGGTTCTCGGCACCCACTCAGTGACTGCTGTCACCTGCCACTCCTGGCAGAGGGCTAGGAGAAGGGGGGACCAGTTAGGCCATGCAGGTCCCACACACCAAGTCGCGGAGCGGGGCTCTGGGAGCCTGTGCGGGTCTGTACTGGCACCGTGAGTGTGCCCATGGCTGAGGGAGAAAGACATTAAATAATAGCAAATAAGAAAACCACCTTGCCACGTCTGGGGCTGAGGGGAAGTAGAGAGAGAGAGCACAGAAAAGAGGGAAAAGCTTTATTCTGCTTTTTGAACACAGGTCTTGCATTTTCATTTTGCACCTTGCCTCACAAATGATGTAGTCAGCTCTGCCTATAAATACTGCTATGCAGAGGACCCCAACGAAAGGGATCACTGCTGAGTGAGCTACACATGCATATATAGAAAAGGAATTCTGTAGGTGAAAGGAAAAAGGAATTCTGAGAAAGTGAAACAACGCAGGAACTAAAGAAAACTTTTAAAATGCTATAGTATCTTCAAAGCAGTAGGACATGAAAGAAGAAAAGGATGCAATGAAAAAAGGGGCAGGGGACAAATCCTGGTTCTGCCACATACTGGATGTGTGGCCCGGGGCAAATGACTTTGCTTCTGTGTCTCAGTTTCTCCACCAGTAAAATGGGTCGTTGTAAGGGTAAGGCAGAGAGTGCGTGGTGCCCCCAGCAGACCGCGTTTCCCTTCTGGCACAGGGCTAAGCTGATACTTCCCAGCCCCGCTGCAGTCATGTGGCCTGTGGGACTGGGGACTGGCTATTGGACTGTGGACGGAAATGACGTTCGCCACTTCTGGGCCCTAAAGCCTCCCACAGAGGACCCAGTGGAAGACAGTGAGGACCTAGAAGACTGCCAAGTCCCGGGGTTGCACTGGATTCAGGCATGACTGAGAAAGAAGTAGATGTTACTGTGGTAAGCCCCTGAAATCTGGGGGTTTACTCTGACTAATATAGAGTCTTGAATGAGATATGCATATATAAAATATGTGACTCATAGAACGTGCTCCATATAGTTGCCTAAAATAGAGGGGACGCAATTCCAGTGAGCAATATTTTTTTAAAGGATTTACTCATCTTTCAAAGTGACTTCATCTCCATAGTGTCATTCTTCCATCATGCCTGTGAGGTAGGTAAACACTCATCTCAGAGAGACTAAGTGACTAAGCCAGGGTGTCAGGGGCCTGGTGGCAGGATGCAGACAGCCACTTGGGCTTCCTGGCCTCCAGGCCTGGGTGTTCTCTGCTCTTGGCCAGGGTGACAGCCAGGCCTGAGACACAAGAGAAAGAAGAGTGTGGCTAACACCATCCTGAGGTCGCAGTACCTCCCCCTTGCGGCTGGCAGCAGACGCTCCCCTCCTGCCAAAGTCCCGATAAACAGCAGCATACTCGTAAGCAATAACTGCATCTGTGCCCCTCAGATTCAAGGACTGCCTCCTCCACTCCAACCTAGGGGCAGCGATGGGGAGTCAGGCAGATCCTGCAAGGAGGGACGTCTGGAAGGCCAAGAGCCCAGAGCCTACAGAAATGTGCCCCACCCCACAAAAGACACCACCACACACGTGGTCCAGCAGGCTAGTGCCACAGATAAAGCCAATGGTAAAGTCTCGCATGATAATTCCATGCTTTTATGTTTTGCTGAGCACTTTTCCTCCCATTAACTATCTGATTCTCATACTCAGAAACCTGTTCCCATAGAACAGGGACTCATAGACCAAAGCTGAGAGCCATGCCCAAGTTCTTAAAGATGGAGCCAGAACTACAGCTCATGACGTCTGACTCAGATTCATTCATTCACTCATCCATTCATTCCCACTTAGTGCACACATACTATGTGTCAGACTAAGGGTTATGTGTCCTCTAGGGGCTTCATATTTATTAGCTTATTTGATCCCCTCAACAACCCTAGGAGGTAGGCACTAGTCTATCTCCCATTTTATAGACATAGAAACTGAGGCTCCAAGAGCTTAAGTGACTTGCCCAAAGTCCCACAAAATTGCTGGGATTTGAACCCAAGCAGTCTGGCTCCAGAGACTCCACTCTAACCCACCACATGCACCGATCGTCAAATGCTCGCACACTCCTGCACACTGTTCTGCCCCTCAGGCATGTAGTATGTTTTGGAGATCTTTCTGTATCAATGCACAAAAAGCAGCCTTATTCTTCCTAATAGAAACATTGAATGAATATATTATAAACTGTCCCCTGTTGGTGGACTTTCAGGCTATTTCTCAGCTTTTATTTTACTATAGTAAAATATACATAACATACAATTTATCATCCTAAGTATTTCTAATGTGAAGTTCTCCGGCATTAAGTACATTCACAGTGTGTGTAGCCATTACCACCATCTACCTCCAGAACTTTTTCATCTTCCCCGACTAAAACTCTGTACCCATTAAACTCCCCATCCCTCACCCAGCTCCTGGAAACCACCATTTGATTTTCTGTCTCTATGAATTTGACTACACTAGGTATTTCATATGAGTAGAATCATATAACATTTTTTCTTTTGTGACTGTCTTTATGCTATTACAAACGATGCTCCAGTGAATTTCACTGGAGATATTACTATATCATGAGTACTTATGTGGATATCTCTGGCACGACACAGAAGAAATCAATGATTTCTGTAGGGAGGGGAAGTGGGCAATTGGGGGACAGAGAAAAGGAGACCTTTTTTTATTCTCTACTTTTTTTATACCATTTTTATACTTTTTTAATACCATTAGAATTTTGTATTTTGCTCATATATTACCATATATTACCATCATATATTATCATATATGAGCAATATTGGTGTATATATATATTACTATATATTATATTAATATATATTACTCATGTATTGCTCATATATTATCTACTCAAAACTAATTATTAAAAAAAATTAAAGGCAACCACTAAAAATATAGAAAAAAGGTACACAACTTCCAAGCCCTTTGTCAACCCATATGGCACAGACCATGAACTGTCCAACAAAATCTATGTCCCCTTCATCCGGTCATAGAACAGTAGCTGGCAGGTGGCTGGCCAGCTGCACTACATTTCCCACACTCCTTTGCAGCTGGGTTTATCCATGTGACTGAGCCCCCCAGTGGTATCTGAGGGGAAGTAATGTGCCTTTTCCATGCCAAAGTCTCCCTCTCCCTGCCTTCTGTCCCCTTCCTGTGAGCCAGAGCAAGGATGTGGCTGCAGCCCAGCCTTGGCCATGCAGCCAGGATGGCACCCAAGGAGATGGTGGAGAATGGTCCCTGAATGATCCTGTGGAGCAGAGCCACTTGCCCACCTGGAACCCGAATTGTTGTTGCATGGGAGAGAAATAAATTGTCTTATTTAAGCTAGTATACCTGGGGATCTTTTTGTTACAGCAGCTAGTATCACTCTAACTAATATCACCTATTTGGGGTTATAGGAAACCACCTCCCATGATATCAGCGAAGGCTTTCCAGGGAAGAAAGGAAGGAATAGAAGCTAAGATGGTGCTTGAGGCTGTTCTGACGGCATCTGGCAATGCGCCAGCCTCAGAGGTTTTGGGGTGAGATGGGAGGGACATTTTCATTTTCAATGAAAATTCCTAGTCATGACTTGAACTTGTTTGGGCTCCTCCTATCTCCAGGCTGCAGTGACAACAGTCACGTTCATGGATTTTGGCCTTGGCTCGGTCACTAACTTGCATGGTCTTCCTGTGCAAGTCACTTCACACCTTAGACTTGCACTGTTTTTAAACATAATCAGGTAGAAGGGGCAGCAGGTGGAAGCAAGCCTTTCCAGGCCCCCTTACTGTCCAACAGCCTATGATGCCAGGCCCACCCTGGAGGCCAGGGTGGAGGCCAGGACAAGGACTCAGGTCTGACTCCTTGGATCTATGCTTCTCCCTGGGACCTGCTGGACCCATGGGGTTAAATGGTGGATGCAGAAATGGCAGCAGGTAGCGCCCACAAGCCGAGAGCTGGCTGCCAGTTCAAAGTTTCACCAGCCAGTCCTGCAAACAGGTTACAGGGGAGGGTCATCATGGGATATGAAACATTCGTGGGAGGCCAGACGAAATGCAGTGGGTGTGCCGTCCACACTGGGAATCTAGGGAAGGGAGCCTCACATCTTCTCATCAGCCCAGGCAGGAAGCATCTTCACTTTATTTTTATTTTTATTTTTTCGAGACAGAGTCTCACTCTGTTACCCAGGCTAGAGTGCCATGGTGTCAGCCTAGCTCACAGCAACCTCAAACTCCTGGGCTCAAGCAATCCTTCTGCCTCAGCCTCCCGAGTAGCTGGGACTACAGGCATGCGCCACCATGCCCGGCTAATTTTTCTATATATTTTTAGTTGGCCAATTAATTTCTTTCTATTTTTAGTAGAGAGGGGGCCTCACTCTTACTCAGGCTGGTTTCGAACTCCTGACCTCGAGTGATCTACCCGCCTCGGCCTCCCAGAGTGCTAGGATTACAGGCGTGAGCCACCGCGCCCGGCCGCATCTCCACTTTAAACTACAATTCCTACTTGTGACCTGACCTCATTTGGGTTCAGCCCATCATCTCCCCTGTGCCTCTGGCTAAACATAAAAATATGTGGCCCTGATCCCTTGGGACTTACTGGCTCCAGTGACAAACCAGTGTAGAGATGAGACTTTGAACCCTGCTTGATTTCTCAACCTGGCGAATGAGGACAGAGAGGAGGTGTGGGGAAGCAGTGTGGGCGAGAGGTGGCTGGAGCATGGCAGAAGTTTGCTGATTTCAAAAACAGCCAGCACCTCCACTGAGCAGCCGTCTGAACCGATCTGAACATCAGTGTAGAGACCAAGGGAGGGGCAGAGGGTGCATCCCAAACATACTTCCGAGGGCATGGCCGACTCACAATCCCTGCCTTCGCAGGCAGAGCAGGACATACCCCGACACCCGCAGGGAGGAGTAACTGCCCAGCCCCACCCCCAGCCTGGCTCGCTCCTCTTCCCCTCTGCCTCCTTCCAAGCTGCTTCTCCAAACTTCCCAAGGCAGCAAAGACAGAGCCTATTTAAAACAACCTCCAGAAGGTAATTAAACAGAGCCTGAAGGGGATCCTTCTGTAAGGCAAAGAATGCCTCCATAAAACAAACACAAAAAAACTTCCTAATTTATCAGTTGGGCCAGTCGCATTATACCTCACCATTAACTTTGTTGCCATGGTTACTCCCAGGTACTGCGTACCTGTTGCAAGTCTATCTAGGGTGAAGTTGCCCCCCAGTTCTACAGATGCGAGAGAGAGACTCTCCGCCTCGTTCTGCAGCACAGCACGTGGCAGCATCGCGATGTCCCTACACGTGCGGCTTGTCTCCATCAAGACCCGGGTTTGACTTCCAGACCTCCCACTCGCTGGCCATGAGATTTAGGGCCATTTACTTAATCTTTCTGAGCCTCGATTTCCTCATTTGTAATATGAGGATATGAATACTTTCAAGGTTGTGAGAATTTTTAACAAATTCATTTATTTAACAAATACTGAGCACCTACTAAGTGGTGAGCATTGCTCTAGGCACTAAGGGCAGATACATGGGTGAAAAAAACAGACAAAAATCTCTGCTTCTGTGGAGCCTACAGGCCAGCGTGGCCAGACAGACAATAAGCAATGCAAACAGTAAGTAAACTCTCTGACATGTTAGAAGGATAAAAGAGAAAGTGGAACAGGGTAGAGGACAAGGAGTGTGTGCTGGCAGTGGGGATGGAAGTTACAGCACTAAGTCAGGAGGTCAGAGTGGGTCTCATTGAGGTGACACCAGAGGAAACACTTGAAGAGGGGAGTGAGCCATGCAGATATCTAGTGGGTGAGTGTTCTGGCAGACAGAAAAGGCAGTGCAAAGGCCCTGAGGCAGAAGTGGGCCTAGCTGGCATGTTTGAGGGACAACAAGGAGGCCAGGGTGACTGGAGTGGACTAAATAGAGGGAGAGTCCTAGGAGACAAAGTCAGAGAGGAATGAGGGCTTTGCAGGCTGAGTTAAGGACTATGGTTTTTACTCTAAGTGAAAAACTATAGAGTTTCTACTGGAGCAGTGGTTCCCAACTGGGGCGTGGGGTGGACTTTTGCACCCAGGGGACATTTGGCAACATCTGGAGACATTTGTGGTTGTCATGGCTGGGGAGGGGGAGCTACTTGCATCTATCGGGTCAGGCCAGGGACGCTGCTAAATATTCCCAGTGCGCAGGACGGCTGCCACAGCAGAATCATCTGGCCACAAATGCCAAGAGCTGAGTCTGAGAAACCGTGGAGCAGAGGAACAAACAATGTCAGGTATGTTTCCACAGATCACTTGACTGCTGTGCTGGGAATAGATGGGGGGGCCCAGGTACAATGGAGAGACCATTCGGGAGGCCACTTCAGTGACCCAGCACCCAGGACAACACTTCACCCTCACACAAATGCCTTAGCTCACACTGATCATTTACGTGCCTGTTCTGTGCTCATGACAAGGGCCAAGCTGGGGCTGGCCCAGAGGGGCAGGATGCCCGTCTGGATTCCTGGAGCCTGAGGCTAGGAGTCGGGGTAAGGTTGGTGGGTCAGCCCTTTCCCTTCAGCCAGCTCCTGAAAAACCTGCTGACACCCATAGAGGATTTGGGGTGCAAGTATTTTAAGCCTCTGGTATTCACTCTGCTATTTTCAGCAAAGCCCAAACACAGCTGACCCCATTTCCTCCCTGCCAGAGGAGGAGACCTGCAGTATCTCTTGCATCCCAGCAGCCGTTTCTCCTTGGCAGGTCGAGGGCAGAAATATAACCTGTGTGGGGGCTCTGAGCAGCTGATATGTTGCGCCAGGTGCCGAGCAGGCACTCGATATGGTCCTCAGCCTCCGGGGGATGGGGATGATGGACAAGATCCACCGCTCAGGACCCTGCAGTGGTTCCCTGCGACCTGCTCACCACACTCCCAATGACTCCAGTAGCTTCCAACCTGGTTTTTGTAACAGCACTTACTCATTCCCAGTCCACCCAGCACTGCCACCAACTGATCCTGCCACAGGGCCACTGTCATGCTACTCCCTTGCTCAAGAGCTGTCAGTAGCTTCCTCTTACCCAACAGGACATATCCAGCATCTCTGCCTGGTTTTCAAAGACTTTCATAATCTGGCCTTTAGCTTCCCAACTTCCTTTCCAACTTTCTCTACTTCATCTCATTTCTCTGCTTCTTTCTGTCTGTGCCTCTCCCCTCCAACCCTCTACATAGATATGTTTCTCCTCTCCATTCTACTTCTCAGCTTTTGCCTGTGACTTACAGAAAATGTCCCTCCCACTGGTCTAAGAGGGCCCAGTGTCAGATGCCTGTCCCACCACAGACTAGCTATGGGACCTTAGGCAAGAAGTGCAACTTCTCTGAGTCTCAGTTTTCTGGCTTAGAAAATGGAGTTGACACAGGTGCCGACTGACAGGTTTCTGTGAAGATGAATTGAGATAATGCAGGTACAGTGCTAGTACTCAGTGCAGCGCCTGGCACTTGGTAAGCAAGAGTGAGTGTAGCTCACCGTGGGGAGGGGGCTTCCGCCTTTAATCCCACCCATCTCCATCCACGCCAAGCCATTCTGGCAAAGCTTCAGCAGATACAAGTGCACAAATCAGCGCCGGCATTCAGAGACTTAGTTGGTTGTACCTATGCTTATATTTTTGTTCAGCTTTGGCTTCGTTGTTTAACTGAAAGCTACAGTCCTTATTGTAGTTTATAGCACATCAAATTTCTACCTCCTGAGCCTAAAAGGTAAATTATATTTATTTTTGTTTTATCCTCAGGACTAATTGGCATAGTAACCTTTTAATAAGAACAGTCTCTGGAAGAGATATCAGCCCCCTCCCCTCCACAACACCCATCCTCCACTAACAGAGGACCAAAGCATGGCGTCCAGAGTGAACAAAAGACTAATACACTTGCACATCCTCGCTGGTGAGGTGTTGTAACTGGAGGGCAGGTTAGATGATAAACTGGGTAGAAAAACAGAGCGTCACAAGTTACCCAGCACTGCCCATGACGCCACAGACCCAGCCACAGGCTTCTGACCCACACACACCTGCAAAAGGACATCGGAGCAGGCACAGAGCCTGGATGCAGGCCAGGTCTCCAGACTGATACCAAGAACCACCTGGGCCTCCTCAGACGGCACATACATGACCCTTGTGCAGGGCCAGCCTGGGCCAAGGCCAGGGCCTGTCCTTGAGGTTTCCCAAGCCCTGAGCTGGCATGTCATTACCTTTGCCCTCTCCTCCGGTGTCTGCGGAGGCCAGAGGAAAGTGTGGCTTTGCGGATTGAGGCCCCGGGAGGGAAGCACTGCAAGAGCTGATGCAAAGTCCAACCCCTGGTTCCCTGGGGAGCCTGGAGGAGGATGGGGGAAGGGAGGAACAGAGAGGCTCTGCCTCTAGGGGCCATGGTGGCAGGCTCACACCTAGAGCACTGTGCTACCCAGCCACCAGATGGACACTGCGGGCACCACCAACATGAGCCAGAATTGGGAAACACAGCTAGTGCCAGGCCACTTCCCAGTTCCCCTCCTCCCCAGCTCCCTGGAGGCACAGGGGGGCTTTCAGGACAGAACACAAAGGAGGCCCAGGAAACAGGGCAGGCAGCTTTAAGCTACTAAAGGGAGCAAAGAGGAGGAAATGGGCCTTATTCCCCAGACTCTGAGAGCTGGAAGGGGTCCCAGGAAGCCAACTTCAGCAAGAATAGAGCAGAGGGGAGCTTGGGCCAGGAGCAGACACAGGGTCGGGAAGGGCCTGAAGCCTGGACCCACCCCTGACAGGTCTGAGAAGAACATGTGAGGGTCTGAGGACTACGTTGGCCTAGAGAAGGGTGGAGTATCAGGTCATGCCAGCCAGGCTCTCTAGTGCCCATGGCCAGAGGGAAGTACCGCTGCTTGGGAATGAAAGGTCACAGCCTGCCCTCCCTGCTGGTGGCTGCCCGTGACTCAGCACACAGGCCTTAAGATGGGCCCTGAGTAAGCAGGCACTGCACCCTGTCTCGTCACCCCCCGCCCCCCCACCCCCCCGGGGCCCTGCACGAGGCATCTGGCCAAGGCGCTGCATCCACTCAGGCACCTGCCCTCCCTTTACACTGCCCTGCTGCAGTCTAGCACCTTCGCCCAGGTCACTCCCACGGCAGGTGCTCTCCCCACCTCCAGCACAACGAGCTTCCGGACCACTCCTGCCCACAGCCCCCTCCTCGCAGGCCTTCTTCCCACCCCTCACATCTAGGCGAGTCCGGGTGGGTTACTCTGTCTGCGGCTCTCCTGCGGTATTGTGTGTTCTCATTGTCACTGCCTGGTTTCGGGGGTGAAGGGGTCCATGAGGCAAGAACCTTACCCAGCTTCTTGCTTGCTCTACCCCCAGGCCCTAGCCCCACATATATAGTGATGGCATAGAAAAGAAAAAACGTAAGAAAACCTGAGTGTCAGCCTAAGAGGTCCAATACTTGACTAATGAGAGTTCCAGAATGAGAAGAAATTATCAGAGAAACATTATTTAAAAATTTGCTAGAACTGAAAGGTGTCTTCAGACTGAAAGAGGTCACCAAGAATCCAAAATAATGAATTTTAAAAGAGATAGTGTTGTGGAATTTCAGAAATAAATTTCACAGCTAAAGAGATGATCCTAAATACTTCCAAAGAAAGAAAACAGACCACTTGCAAAGAATTGGGAATAAAATGGCATCAGGTTTTTCAACAGCTATATTGGAACCCAGAAGAAAATAGCACAATGGTCTTCAAAAATCTGAAGAAAAATGATTGTCAACCTAGAATTTTCTCCTCAGCCAAACTGTCAATTAAGGCTGAGTGCAGAATTACAATTTTTTTTAGACACAAAAAGACTCAAAACTTTCTTCCCGTTTACCCTTTTTCAAGAAGCTACTAGAAGAGGTGTTCCACCAAAGCTACAGCACACACCAAGGACAAGGAAGACCTGGAGCTGGTGGGAGGTGGGCCCCAGGAATGAAAATTTCATGGAAAAAAAATGGAACTGAGGCTAGACGTGGTGGTTCATGCCTATAATCCTAGCACTTTGGGAGACTGAGGCGAGGGGATTGCTTGAGGCCAGGAGTTTGAGACTAGTCTAGGCAACATATTGAAACCCCATCTCTACAAAAAATTAAAAACAAAACAAAACAAAACAAACTAGCTGGGTGCAGTGGCTTGCACCTGTAGTCCCTAACTACTCAGGAGGCTGAGGTGAGAGGATCGCTTGGGCCCAGGAGTTCAAGGTTACAGTGAGTCACTGCATTCCCACCTGGGCTACAGAGCAAGACCCTATCTCTTAAAAAAAGAAAAAAAAGGGGGGGGGGAAGAAAGATGAAACTGAAAAATAGAAGTCTTCAAATTAAAAGAAGGCACTGAAAATATAGTCATGTGTCACTTAAAGACAGGGACACATTCTGAGAAATGCATCATTAGGCAACTTTTTTGTGTAAACATCACAGAGCGTACTTACACAAACCTAGAAGGTATAGCCTACTACGCACATAGGCTATTTGGTCTAGCATAGCGCTCCTAGGCTACAAACCTGTGCAGCATATTACTGCAGTCAATACTGTAGGCAGCTGGAACACAGTGGTAAGTATTTGTGGATCTAAACATATCCAAACATAGAAAAGATACAGTAAAAATACAGTATAAAAGATTTTTAAAAGGGTACACCTGTATGAGGCACCATGAATGGAGCTCGTAGGACTGGAAGTTGTTCCGGGTCAGTGGTGAGTGCTGAGTGAGTGTGAAGGCCTAGGACATTACTGGATGCTACCATAGACTTTATAAACACTGTGCACTTAGGCTACACGAAATTTACTGAAAAAGTAGTTTTCTTTCTTCAATAATAAATTAAACTTAGCTTATTGTAACTTTTTTACTTTATGAACTTTTAATTTTTTAACTTATTGACTCTTTTGTAATAACACTTAGCTTAAAACACAAACACATTGCACAGCTGTACAAAAATATTCTCTTTCTTTATATTGTTAATCTATAAGCTTTTTTCTACTTTAAAGGTTTTTTGTTTTCTTTTTTACTTTTTAAACTCTTTTAATACTAGCTAAAAACTAAGACACAAACACATACATCAGCCTAGGCCTACACAGGGTCCAGATCATCAAGATGTCACTAGGTGAGAGGAATTTTTCAGCGCCATTATCATCTTATGGGACCACCTTCATATACGCAGTCAGTCATTGACCAAAGTGTTATGCAGCGCATGACTACATGGACAGGCTGCTGGAGGGCACAGTAAGGTTAAAGACGGTACAAATGAAACTATGCCAATGAAAAAATGAGGCAATTATCAACTCCAGATAAAACATAAAGTTGGAAAAGAGAAGAAACAAAATCATGATACAACCAACTTGACTATGCAATAAATGTTATTTATATAATTATAATAACATGAATACTAAATAAGCCCCAAAATCATAATAACTATTTTGGGGGCAAAGATGTTTACAGGGATCGATAATAAGAGAGCTGAATCCTCAACTACCAAAATAGTGAGAAGTAACTAATTGAGAAATAGCAGTATAGATAAGCATATTAGTTTGAAATACAGATTTCTGTCTGAAGAACAGCTAAAAGCCGTTGCTCCTGGGGAACAGGAATCGGAATTTGGGAGGGATGGGTAGCATACTATTTTTACTTAAAAGTGCTTTAGTAATATTTGACTTTTCCAATTATGTACACTATTACTTTGAAAAAATATGAAATTAATTTTGAAAAAGTTTTTGAAATTAAGTTAATGAACAAAAAGAAAGACTTTGAGACATTAACCATCAGTCTCAATAATCAGGAAAACTGTTCTGTACTATATTCTCCTACCTTCTCCCCCAAACCAAACATAACCCTCAACATTTCAGTTAGCTCTAATTCAAATTCCTATATGATATTTTAAAAAATGAAATTATAGTATCCTAGCCTAATCCTCACCATCCTCCCCCATCCTTCCCACCCTTAAACTGAATTTTTCGCAAGGGTATGATGGTAAATGTTTGATAATTGGTTCTCTGGAGAAAAAGTCCTGATTTGTAGCATTTGCTAATTTCCATGGTATAAAAACTCCCATTCATGGCTAATTTCGAGCTACCGCTGTGATGTCACTGAATGTGGAATTGGGAAGAAATGCTTCCAATCAGCTCTTGCAAGCCAGTGCAAGGGTCTTTGGGTCATAGAGCCTTATCAGCCTCTATGCTTCTCACCACACCTAGGATATGGGGGAGATCTGAGTATCTCCCCAAAAGAGCAGGAAGTCCCCACAGATACATAGCAGCAGTAGAGGTAGATACTCAAGGAAAGTGAAGTGGTTCTGGCTGCAGGGAAGGGGTTGTTAATTTACCACCTTCCTTCCCCCCTCCACCTGCCATACTCCCACCTCCAACAGAGCTACCTGCTCATTGGTGACCCCTGGGCGCAGGGTCCCATGCTTGTAGTCCTCCAGCAGCTGCACAGCCTCTCTGAGACGTCTCTGCAGAGGAAAGAAAGAGACATTGAGGGGCACAGATCCAGGGCTCCTGGGAATTTTTCCCTTGTAGGATTACACCAATGTCAATCAAGTACTGAAAGTGTTCACAATGTGCAAGGCCTCAGGCCTGTCCAAAGTTCATAGGACACACAAAAAATAGTAAAGAAAGAAACCACCTAAATGTCCCTCCATTGGGAAATGGCTCAACGATGGTGGTATAATAACACTATGGGGCCGGGCGCGGTGGCTCAAAAAATAAAATAAATAAATAACACTATGGAAAATATTCAGCAGTTTAAAAAGTGCCAAGTAGTATGATGTCATTTGTTGTACCAAATAACACACACCCATATTTTCAAGGAGAATATTTATGTGTCTAAATGCATCCAAAAAAGTCCTAGAAGGAGACCTACCAAACTGGTGACAGAGGTTACCTTGGGGTAGAAGGAAAGGGCCCACACTTGGCAAAGGGTGTCAGAAGGAACTTTAATCTTAATTGTAATATTGAAAGGTTTTTTTGGTTTTTTTTGAGACAGAGTCTTGCTCTGTTCCCCAGGCTAGAGTGCCATGGCATCAGCCTAGCTCACAGCGACCTCAAACTCCTGGGCTTAAGCAATCCTTCTGCCTCAGCCTCCCAAGTAGCTGAGACTACAGGCATGTGCCACCATGCCTGGCTAATTTTTTCTATATATATATTCGGCCAATTAATTTCTTTCTATTTTTAGTAGAAATGGGGTCTCGATCTTGCTCAGGCTGGTTTCAAACTCCTGACCTCAAGCTATCCTCCCGCCTTGACCTCCCGGAGTGCTAGGATTACAGGTGTGAGCCACCACGCCCAGCCATATTGAAAGCTTTTTAAAGAACATATTTATGTAATACTTAAATAATTTATTTTTGACATTAAAAACACTGGCAAAGTTTTACCTACTAAAGTATATATGGGTACAGTGACTGATGGGGATAGAGAGAGAAAAGGATAGAACTATATGATTTTTAGAATCTAAAGAGAGAGTAAGTGATAGAAGGTAGACTTTGTCTATCAAAAGACTTGTATAGGAATGTTCATGCTGGCCTACAGAGGACAGAAAAAAAAATTAATTAAAAAAGAAAAAGAATGTTTACAGCAGCACTATTCATATAGCCCAAAACTGTAAATAATTCAACAGTAGAATCGATAGGTAAATTATAATATATGCCCACAATGAAATATTATACAGCAATTAAAAAGTAAACTACAAATACATGTTATAAAGTAGATGAATCTCACAGACATAATATGGCAGAATGTATTTTCCAAAGATGGCCACCCCAATATTCCTGTCTCCCATGTTCTTCTAGAACATTCCTATATCCTCATCTAGAGGTAAAGTCTATGTCCCCTCCTCCTGATTCTGGTCATGACTTTGTGACTGCCTCAACAAATAGAGAATGACAGAAGTAAGGTGATGTAACCTCATCTTGGAGCTAGATCATAAAAATGTCTCACACTTCCACTTTGCCTTCAGGATGGTCACTCTTTTGGAACCTGGTCACCATGCTATAAGGAAGCCCAAGTGGTTTAGGAAAGACCCATGTGCATAGGAACTGAGGCCTTGTCACCAGCTTGCTCACCATGCAAGTAAACCATCTTGCAATGGACTCTTCTAGCCCCCTATCAGGTCACCCTGGGCAATGCCACATGGAGCAGAGATGAACCATTCCCTATAAGCCCCATCCCAGACTGAAAACCAGCAAGCAAAATAACTAACTGTTGTTTTAAGCCATTAAATTTGGGGGTGCTTTGTTACACAGCAATAGCAGGCTAATACACACACTGATAACCAAAAGAAGACACAAAGAATACAAATAACAAAGTTTAAAAACAGGCAAAACTGACCTATGGCAGTAGAGGGCCTTATCGTGTTCCACCTGAAGGGGGGTACTGACAGGGAAAAAACACGAGGGAACCCTCTAGGATAATAGGCATGTTCAACATCTCGATCTAAGTGGTGGTTATACAGGCATAAACATATGCAAAAATCACTAAGCCATACAGTTAGGAGATGTGCATTTTACAATATGTTACACCTCAAAAAATTAACAATAAACAGACAACAGTGATGGAAGGCAGCTCACGTTAAGGTCCAGATGAGGGATCCAGACTTCAGGGATGCCCAGTGTTGGGGAGGAAACCCCGTGAAGCCACCCTGTTCCCTTTGGACTAAGGGATAAGGCTGGCTAGGGAGAGACCTCAACACGAGCCCACGAAGGGCACCCAGTGGGACGGGCTGAGAGTTTGCAGAGCTAGCTGACAGGGTGGGCTATGACCAGCCACCCCACACACAGAAGATCAGCAGCAGGAATAACTGCCGACCCAGACAGACCAGCCAGGCCTCCCTCGACCCCAGGCCTGTGCGAAATACCCGTCCCCAGCACTGGGCTCACCCCGGCCTGGCTCCCAGCCCACAGTGGAACCACAGACAGGGACCAAGGAAACTCTTCTTACTTGGACTGGCCTGAGACTGGAAAGCACTGTCCTTTCTCTTTCAAGTGTCTGAGTACCAGTTCCTAGATTCCCAAGAGCCCATTCCTGGAATCTGTTCATTTCTAAAGTGGAGAGATGGCTTTGTGGTTGTTTTTTGTTTGTTTTTTCCCAATTATACAAGTAATCCATGCTGTTTAAAGCAAATGTCAGAAAAAAAAAATAGAAAAGCACAAAAATATAATTTTAAATCACCCGTAAACATACCATTGAGATAACCACTGTCAAAGAGAGGATGAATTTTCTTCTAGACTTAATACATTTGTTTTTTAACAGAATTGGATCATGTTGATTGTTTTAACCGAAGGTCACACAAATAGTAAGTAACTGATTTAGTATTTGAACCCAGAGTTTATTCAGCCTCCTGCTCTGCACACCCCCCAACACCGCCAGAGCCTCCTAGTGCCGAGCAAGCCCCCCCC
>VBSM01002608.1:117516045-117529693 GCA_008086735.1 Cheirogaleus medius | reverse complement strand
ATGCTTTTCTGTCTCTGGGTGTTACGGGCTGGCCTCGGCCTTACTAAGCCTCTCTTGGCCCTGTGGGACAGGCAAGGCCTCAGGCCACCTGTCTTGAAAGGTCCCCAAGGCCTGGACATTCTGGGGGCTGGTGTCCCCACTGCAGAGAACGGGGCCATTTCATGGAGACTCAGGGAATAGGAGGAGGGTCCCCCTGCTTTAACCCTTTCTCTCATGCTGCGGGATTGTAAGGCTTGGCAGAGGGCTTGGGCACTTGAGGGGTGGGGAAAGCTGGGAGGTCGGTGGCAGGGCAAACCCTGCAGGAACTGTTTTTAGCCAGGAACAAACAGGGAGCCAGCCCCTGAATGCAAAGTCTGAGAAGGGCCCGGCTGGGAACCCCAGGCTGGGGGGAAGGACGGCCCAAGCTGCCGCTTCCCAAACTAACTCCGTCTCCCTCACCAGCCAGCTTGCCAGAAAGTGTCACCATGACAGTCTTTTCTTGCATTTGACAGGGCATGGTCTGTAGAAGGTCCCTCTGGAAAGACATGCACCTGGGAGCTGGGCTCCTGCAGCAGAGGATTCCAACAGAGAATCCCGGCCCCTCAGTCCTGCCCCAAAGCCCTGAGGGGAAAGTGTAGGAAGAAAAGGGACAGGCTCGGAGGTGGGGTGGTGGCCAGAGAGGGCAGGATACCATGACAGAGGGGAATGGGGATGGAGGGACAGGAAGAAAAGGCACAAAAAGGAAAGCTGAGGAAAGAGGCATCAGAAGCAAAACTAATCTTTTCTTGGGGAGATTGCCCTGTTCCCACAGGATGTGGACAAGAACAGCCCTCTGCATATAGACATCATAGAACCAGCTAGGCCATCTCCTCTCTGAGCAAACTGGGGCCAAGAGGGAAGGGTACTTCTTGCCCAAGGTCACAGAGTAGGTGGGTGTCACCTAGAAACCCAAGAACCCTCAACCCCAGTTCTGAGCCATTTCCACAAGACATCAGCATGGAAGAACCTCCTGTACTCATGACAGCAACTTGTCTCCCAAAGAAATCACAGAAATGCTTGAATCCCCCCAAGGCTGGGGGCTACTGGGATAAGGCACCCCGGGTAGGAGAAACAGAGGCCTTTTGTACTCTCATTCAAAGCTGGGCCCAGCCTAACACAGAAAATAATGGAAAGCATGTTTAGAGGAATCAGGTACAATTGAACTGTGCACCACTTCAGGCAAAGTGGAGAGTTTGGGAGTCCCAAAGCTTAAAAACCAAAAAAGAAAAAGTAGATAATGTCGGGGGTGGGGGAGAATGAATTGGCAGTGAGGTGTGCAGGAAGGCAGGGAGGCCAGCGGATCACGTTACATCATGCCTTGGTCGATAGTCGTTCTCACGAGGTCAGTCTTGCATTTGCTGAGGCCAGGGCTGTGCATCCTCACCACGCTTGACCGCTACTAGCATGGCCTCCAGGCAGTGGAACTGGGGGCCAAAGCTTTGCCTGCCATGTGCAGGCAAAGTCCCAAGCCCTTTTCGTCTTCCCTCAACCACCCCAAACTCCTTCTTGTTCCCTCCCAGCAGTCCTGCAGGGTGATACCTGTCTGCACTGGGATGAGTCCTTGGCTCCCACAGCCATGAGTCACACTTTGAGAGGCCCAAGGGAAGGGGAACCAGGTACACACAGCTTTCCCTGTGCTGACCTCTGGTCACCTTTGGAGGCTGAGTGGGGTTTTTGCAGTATGACAGGTGATGCATCCCTTCAGGAAATAAATCTATCCAGCTGCCCCAAGAACTTTAAAAACTATCATGGCCTCCAGCCTGGCTACCCTACTCCTGGGAACTTATACTGAAAAATAAATTCAGCAGAAATGAAAGGTGATAATGCCTGAGACTTTTTTTGCAGGAAAGCAAAAGACAGAAAACAACCCATCTATTAGACCTAAAAGTCTAACAGGGGATGGTTACTTATACCACAAAATTTGATTTTAAGAAATTATAAAGACTTGGAAATGAATGAAAAAAGCAAGTAAAAAGTATATGTTCAATGTTATAGGCATGCCAAAAATGTACACAGATGGACAAAAACTTGAAGTATATTAGGGTACTGACAATTGGGGATTTTTAAAATTAAAAACTCGATTAAAGACTTCGAAGTTAGAATATCTGGTGCTGTCTAGAATGCATTTAAATGGACACCCTCACTCGTTGCTATTGGGAGTATAAACTGATAAAATCTTGGTACAGGTTGGTACAATTTGCAGAGCAAATTGGCAATATTTGTCAAAACCCTTAAAAAGTCTTTCATCCAGAAATCGCTTCTAGAAATTTATCCAAAGGAATTAAGAGAAGTACAGTGAGATTTACGTATAATGATATTTATTGCAATATCATTTGTAAAGGCAAAATACTTGAAACCGCCTAAATGGTCAACAGAGAAAATGATTAAATAAGTTATAGAATAACACTGTGATGAATTACTATGCAGTTATTAAATGCATTTTAAAACAGTTAATGACAAGAAAAATGCTAATGAAATGCTCATGATATGGAACAAAGTATATACATGAATATCTATTGCTATATAAACATATAATGATATCAATGTATCATGTATACATGCATATCATACATACATGCCTATCATACATGATTCTCTCCATAAAGATATATAAATATACATACATATTATATAAATCATCCCAATTTTGTACATACACATATACCAAAATGTTAATGTTGATTCTTTCTAGCAGGTGAGGTTGCAAGCACTTTTTATCTTCTTCTTTAGACTTTTATGTATCTTCTGGCATTTAGGGATTACTACCAGAATCACATCACATCAGGAGGCACACAATGTCAGTTTTTATCATTGTTAGTGATGCTAAGTTTGGTCACCTGTTTAAGGATGTCTGCCACTGTAAATAATATTGCAATAAATATCTTTTTGTTGTTGTTTTTTCGAGACAGAGTCTCACTCTGTTGCCCAGGCTAGAGTGCCGTGGCATCAGCCTAGCTCACAGCAACCTCAAACTCCTGGGCTCAAGCAATCCTTCTGCCTCAGCCTCCCGAGTAGCTGAGACTACAGGCATGCGCGACCATGCCTGGCTAATTTTTTCTATTTTTTAGTAGAGACGGGGGTCTCGCTCTTGCTCATGCTGGTCTTGAACTCCTGAGCTCAAATGATCCGCCTGCCTCGGCCTCCCAGAGTGCTAGGATTAGAGGCGTGAGCCACCGCACCCGGCCGCAATAAATATCTTTATACGTAAATCTCACTGTACTTCTCTTAATTTCTTTGGATAAATTTCTAGAAGTGGGATTTCTGAATGAAAGACTGTTAAGGCTCTCCATTGTAAAGGTACCTTTTCCCATTTGTAATTGTTAAGTAAATAATCTGCAGGGTGATACTTTGAGAGCAAATGAATATTCTGTTTCCCAACAACATTTTACTCTATGGAAATAGTTATCCATTAATGATCCCGGTCAAATCAGTTACTTCACTGAGAGTTACACAAGGTAAGAAGAGCTTCCCTCACCTATGTTTTAGCATCATTATAGTGTCTTAGACCATTTGTGCTACTGTAACAGAATACCACAGATGGGGTAATTTATAAAGAACAGAAATTTATTATTCACAGTTCTGGAAGCTGGAAGTCCAAGATCAAGGCACCAGCATATGATGTCTGGTGGGGTCTGCATCCTTCAGAGGGGAGGAGCACCCCATCCTCACAGGGTGGAAGGCAAGGGGGAGGAAGAAAGCAACAGAAGCCTCTTCTTGTATAGGGTCCTTAATCCCATTCACCAGGGAGTAGCCTTCATGGCCTAATCACCTCTTAACACTATCACATTTGTCATTAAGTTTCAACACCTGGATTTTGGAAGGGACACATTCATGCCACAGCATATGGAATCACAGATTTTTTTTTTATTATTCAAGGTGTTAGAATCCATTGCTGTTTTTCTTTTTAATGCACAAACCATCCCAAATGTGGCCAGTGGGTTTCCTTTCAAGCCAGTTCCTGTGTCTCTATCATTCTTTGAGCACTTCCTCACTTTCTGTAGCAACTCTCACTGCCTCAAATCTGCCTTCCACCATCTCTCCAAGGAGCCCCTTGTTGTGGGTAGTGGTTTTTAGAACTCAAGATCTGCATGCAATGTGCAGTCAGTAAGCAGAGCTGGGAAATTAGGAAACGTAATGCAGATGTGTGCATGTGTGCATCATCATGAGTTCATATTGATACCACCAAGCCAAACACCACATGATGTATTAATAGTTCTTTTGTCTTTTCCCCTGTTCCATATTTGTATCTCTCAATTCCCACAGTGAGAACTCTGATACTCAACATCAGTATAATTACTTATTTATTCTATCCTACAATATACCCAAAATAGTTTCAGATTACTACACCAATATTAGTATTGACATGGTATTATGAAAACTATTTCAGTTAGTTTTCTATGCTCTCCAGGATGATAATCTGTCAACCACCCATTCACTTAGGTAATGACTCAGTTCAGAATAGTAAATTCCTTTTTTCCTTTGGTCCGTAATTAGGAATAATGCCCTCAGAGGCATAGATCTAATTCCCTGGTCTACATGGAAGGCCAAAGCTTTCCCCCTTGGGCTTTGCAAGCTCCTGGTGGTTCCCTTCATCTGCTATGATTCCACACACACTGTCCCTAGACCGGATACTCACGGCCCTTCGAGAGCCCCCAAAATAATCTCTTGCAGAGATTTCATGAATGAGGCAGAATTTGCTGGCAACTTCCCAGGAATGACGGTGAAGGACATAATAGTGCAGATTCACAACAACTTTCACAGGCACAGAAGGCGTCACTAATCTCCAAAGAGCCCCCAGCCAAGTCCCCACTGTGGCATTTCTTTTACTGATCTTTCAGCTCATCCTGGTTTCTCACTCTCTTTCCCACTGTTTTTTCCTCCTCTTCCTTCTCTCTCCTTTCTCCTTCTAGGATCAAAAAGCACAATTCTTCCCCCTCTGTCAAGCAGAGCAACCTCCTGCTCCCCTGAAGCTTTGTTCAAGGCATTCTTAGAACAAAGACGGCCTTCTTCCTAAGAGAAATTACAGTGAATAAAATTTCCTCCACCTCATTACACACACAAGGGCTGGCATGTTTTTAAAGCTTGGTCAGTTACAAACTGCAAACAAGTATCTGCAAAACTCTCTCCGGAGGAGTTTCTCCATTGAGTCAGCTAATGTGCCTCAGAACCGGGTCACCAGGTGGCTCAAGCTGCCCGGGATCTTTTACTTCTGGACCTTCCATCTTCCAGAGCCACCCCCTCGTGTCTTCCACTCTGCTCCCACCCTCACAGACAAACGGCCCGTCCACATCTCCTCCAGCTGCGCACCCAGCACCCTACGCTCCCTGCCAGGACACCAGCGGAGCGCCGGGGAGGGAAACAGTGTTGTGTAGACACAAGCCATGGTCTGTGGACTGAGCCCAGCAGTGCAGGGGAGCCTGGCCCTCCTGGTGCCCCACAGCTCATCGGGGAGGTGTAGGGACTTTGAGGTGACTCAGGGTCTACTGCAGGGACTTTATTGGGAAGGGAAAGGAACAAGAGTTGACTGCAGGGTCTGGTGTCCTAGCAAGCAAGGAAAGGGAACATAGAGGCTTCTGTTTCTCCACTGTGCAGAGGATGGTGCTTGGAGAGCTGTGGGGCTCCAGGGAGGAGGGGGCAGAGCCCAGAGTGTAGTGAGGCATGAACCCCAGCATTCCCCATCTGACGTCTGAATTCTCATTGCATTGATGGAGATGACCTTGCTAACCAACCTGCCTAGGCTAGAACTAGTGAGGGTTAAGGCCATTACCTTGCTGGCCTGGAGGTCCCATTCATGGCCATTCCAGAGTTTTTAGGGCCTAGAAGATCTTCTGTGGGCAGAAGCTTTCCAAAAGGCCAGCAGCCCTGGAAACAATCCCCAACTGGGGTTTGGTGGGGAGGAGAGGAACAGATCTTTCTGGGAAGCCTATCAGAATGTCTGATGATGGGAAGGAACAAGTGAAATTTGAAAAAATATTCTAAAATTGCTGTTGCCTTGGTTATTTTCCAGTTGGTAAATATTTAAGTTGCTTTGACATTTTGATTAATAATAAAAACATATATAAATATGAGATTTTTTAATTTACTGGTTGGAGAAATAGGCCAAAAATGGTTTAGCAATGTACAAGAATGTTGGTATCTTTCAAAATGCAAGGATTGAAAAAGAAAGATGTGGTACAAGGAAAAGAGTAGTAAAATGAAACAGTCTGAGTATGGGAAGAGGGGGAGGAGGGCGGTATGAGCCCCTGAAACAGAGAGAGTGCCACCCAGCAGCTGCTCGTCCACCCCCAAAATCCCTGCTTGCTCATGATAATCTCAGGAGAACTGAAATACCTCCCTACCACCCAGGGCTCCCTCCATTTCTCAACATACCCCAAAGTCCAGCATTGACACCTCCATCGTTTGAGTTAAGCACTGGCCTCTGCTGACTCCTCCATCAAGCAGGTGGCATTTATGTTGGGATTTTAAGACTGCAGTTGTATCTAGTTTTGCACAGTTCTGGAACTTCCTAGAATGACACATTACCTAGGCTGAGCAAGTCGTTTCACTAGTTTGGTGCTCTTCCAAATTTTTATGTACTTGCATCGATTACTCCTTAGGAGAATCCAGATAGAGCCTAGGAAAGCCTGTGATACCTAAGCCCTTTGTCCTCACTGAGCTACAGTAAGAAACCACATATGAGGGTAATGCCCACATTTCACATTACCAGGCTGCTCCTGGCACAGTGGGGATAGTTCCAGGCCCAAGTGTCCAGCAGCTGTTGTGTTTTCTTCCATCATGGCTTTTCTTTCCTTGAGCTAGTCAACTCCAGAGCCTAAGTGTGCCAATCAATGCTCAACACAGAAAACACATGCAGTGAAGTGCTGTCCTCTTGGGAAGCTGACTCAGAGGCTCAATGACTTGCTTTAGGGTATGTGGGGGCCCGGGCCAGAGCTGAGGCCTTCTGCCAGCTGCGTAATCTTGGGCAAGTTCCTTCCCTAAACTCAAGTTACCTGAACAGGGATGAAAACTGCCTGAGAATAATCATACCTGGGTTCACACACTGGCTCCATTAGCCAGCACCATGTGTATGAGACTTAACTTCTGTCTATTTCTTCCTCTGTAAAACGAACTTACAATAGCATCCTCTTAGGGTTGCTTTGAGTTAATATGATGAGCTAATGCATGTAAAATGCTTACAAATTGCCTTGCACACAGTGTTTAATAAATGTTTGATATTTTACATGTATATACATTACTACACACATTTGTAAATACATATAAAAAGCCTATAAAGACATACTTCTTAAAATGGCTAAAATAATATTTTTAAAAATTTGACAATAGCAAGTGTTGGTGAGGAAGTGGAGCAACTGGAACTCTCAAACATTGCTGATGGGAATGTAAAATTCACAGCCCCTTCGAACAACAGTTTGACGGTTTCTGATAAAGTTAAATATATATTTATCACACTTACCATATGAGCCAACAATCTCATTCCTAGTTATTTACTCAATAGAAATGAAAGCATACGTCCACACAAAGAATGATCACAGCAGTTTTATTCATAACAGCAAAAAACTGGAAATAATCCAGGTGTTTAACAGCAAGTAAATGGATAAACAAATTCGGAAACATCCTTTCAATAGAACACTGCTCAGCAATAAGAAGGGATGAAGTACTGATACATGCAACAACACAAAGGAATTGCAAAAATATTACGTTAAGGGAAAGAAGCCAGACACAAAAGGCCGCATACTGTAGGATTCTATCTACATAACATTCTGGAAACTGCAAAACATTAGGAACAGATGACTGGTTGCCAGGGGTTGGGGAAGTGGGGAATTGATTATAAAGAGGCATGAGGGAACATGTTAGGGTGATGAAAATGTTTTATATCTTGACTGTGGTGGTAGATACATGACTGAATACGTTTGTCAAAACTCATAGAACTGTACACCTGAAAAAGGTAAATTATATCTTAATAAATCTGACATTAAAAGCCATTAACAGTAGTTATCTATGAAAGGAGGGGACTGGGTAGGGAGGATGGTTAAAGGATATTCTTTTGTATCCTTTAACATGTGTACTGTTTGAACTTTTTTAATGAGCATATCATTTATATACTTGATAATAATTTCATTAAAGTTTTAAATAATAATAATGATGATGATGATCTCTACCTTGAAGGGTGTTGTGAGAGATCCAGATGTAATAATGTAAAAGCACACAGCATAGTATATGAGAGAGACAGACAGACAGATGGATGACAGATACAAGTAGAGGTAGAAGTAGAATATCTTTTACCTTCCTCTCATCTCCTACCTCCTCTAGTGTCTTCAGTGTCCCATCCTCACCCTCCCTAACCCTTCAGAAGACCCACACATTCTGAAGTGGCAAGGCACTAAGGCCTGGGGCCACTGAGTGACAGCCATGACTTACCTCGGTGACAAAGAGCGTGCGAGGGTCAATGATATCCAAGAAGTGCCTGAAGCGGCCATAGAAGGACGTCTGGAGAAGAGGATAGGAGAGAAGAGTAGGTGAGCTCCACACACCGTCCTCCAGACACTGGGGTGCCCCACGCCACAGCTTGCCTTTAGGATCAGGGTCCCCTAGTTCCCAGGACTCCCCAAGTATGTGAATAACAGAGAAGCCTCACTGCTCAGGGACCTGAGGACAGCTTTCCTGGGGCTGAGAGTTTCCTAAAGTCTACCCAAAGACCATCAAGATACTCAGTGATCATCCCAATTTCTCTTCAAGATGCTTCCCATTTTTCTCCCTTTCTCCCAATGCCCTGAGATCTGTTCTGAGTCCTTCAGAAGCTCCCAAGCATCACCAGGCATGCGGGCTGGAGATGAGGCCTGGTCTGCAGCCCTCTTCTGGCCTCCCTGCCTTGTTTAGGACAGCTTGAGTGATAAAGGACCCTGTCTGCCCCTCACAGGGTCCCTTCCCAAGGTCCAGCTCTGCCCCTGGGGGTCAGGGGGATGATCCCCACAGGCACAGCTCAAGCATGACAGTGCCAAGCTCACAGCCCTCGGGCCCTCCTTCACCCATAACCCTGGAGCTTCTGTGAGGCACAGGGTGAAGGGCCCCCTCCCCCAGCCCTTTGCCCCCAAGCAGGGACCCTGGAAAAGGAGGGTTTTGTGCTAAGCGGGCCACAGGCACTAGAGCACAATGAAAGGAAACCAAGCAATGCTGCTGCTGGGCCTTCTGCCCAGGGGACTAAGCCAGCTGGGCAAAGCTGAGCTCAAGGGGAGGAGAGAGGGTGCTAAGCTCAGGACAAAGGGGAAACTCTGGGGTTCATGCCTCACTTCACTCCAGGCTCTGCCCCAGATTTCTTCCTGGAGCCCCACAGCTCTCCGAAGCCTCCACATTCCCTCCCCTTGCTTACTAGGACACCAGATCCTGCAGACAACTCTTGCTCCTTTCCCTTCCCAATAAAGACCCTGCAATAGGCCCCAGGTCACCTCAAAGGCCCCACACACAGCAGGCCTCATCCTGCCTCCATTTCTCTGCCCACTGTGGCATGCCCTGCACAGAGCATTGTCTCATCCCCACTGTCGCCCCCCACCCGGGTGCTGCCTCTCACAGACCAGATGGAGCTTTAGCACCATTCCTACTAAAACAGTTGCTCTCCCACCTCTTGTAACTCAAATGGCCTGAACCATTTCCCCACTTAAGACATACATGCTCGAGGCTCACGCTGTTGTCCTGGCAAAATTTGACCTCTAAGGATCTAGTCTAAGGAAACAATCCAAGATGTTCAGAGATGTGGTCGGGGTGCATGCTAAGGATGTTTACTGCAGCATTATTTACATAGGTAGGTGGTTTAATAAATGATGCCCCACTCACACGATTGAATACTAAGCAGCCTTTAAAATCATGCTTTCAGACATTTATGACCCAGAAAAATGCTTATGATTTTATAAAATGCATATAAGCAGTGTGATTCTAACTCAATAAACAAGGAGATAAATAGAGCTAGATGGATACTAAATGAGGAGCAAAAAGACCAAATGACATCCAGATCCTGGCCCACTAAAAAGAACCAGAGTTCCTCAGGGAGGTGGCTCATTCCAGGGCTGAGACAGGGAAGATACAAGATGAAAGTGGTACATTTTGTTGTGCCAGAAAGTAATGAAGTGCCACCTCCAAAAATGAAGGGGACATGTTAAAAGGACCAATGAGGGGCAGGTGGACATTGTGTCCCTCTGGTCGTGACGCCCTGAGGAGTCCCCAGCATCACTTCCACAGTATTCTGGAGGGACTCAATCTACATCATGAGGAAACATCAGACAAACCCAGATTGAGGAGGATTCCATAAATTAACTGATCTTGTTCATCAAATGCCAGGGTCATAAAGACAAAGACAAAAACTGTTCCACATTAAAGGAAAAGAGACAACTAAGTGCATCACATGATTTGGGATTGGACCCTGGACTAGAGGGGGAAAATGCCCTCAAGGACATTACTGAGACAAGTGACAAAATTGGAATAAGGACCACAGATTAATAAGTGTTGTATCCATGTTACATTTCCTGAATATAATAACTGCACTGTGGTTATGTAAGAAAATGTCCTTGTTCTTAAAAGAAAGACACGCTGAAGTATTAAGGGATGAATGAATATAACCTACTTCCAAACGGTTGAAGAAAACTAATGTGTAAATATACAGCTATGAAATCTGGCAACATAGGTGCTATAACTATTATGTATTTACAGATTGAAGATGTCCTGATGCTATCATGTATGTTTGCTGTGGTTCTAGACTTCATGATCACCTGTAGACAAAGAAAATAATAAAGGAAATGTGACAAGATGTTAAAAACTGGTGGATTTAAGCAAAGGGTATGCAAAAATTTTCCTTACTCTTGCAACTTTTCTGTAAGACTGAAAGTATTTCAAAATAAAACGTAAAAATTATATTTTTCAAAAAGCCAGATGAAAATACATTAAAATGTTAACAGAGATTGCCTCTGGGTGATAGGATTATGGGTGATTTTTATTTCTACATCTTTTAAGTTGCTTTTAAAATGAAAAATAAATCAATATTATACATAATATATAGAATATTCTATTTTTAAAAAAATATAAAGTAAAATACAAGCTGGTATTTTAAGTATTATACTTGATTATAAGCTCCTGAAGGACAAGGGCTGTCAGATGCTTTTTCCTTATCCTCCTTGGCTCCCAGTCTCCTTATACTTCTAGAAGGGCCTTCACGAATACAATCCTGGGGAATGGATGTGTGGGCTGAAGAGCAGCCAATGGCCTCAAGGCTTCCTAGAGGGGGCAGAGCCGGGCTGGGCTTTGAAGGGAGGGCAAGATCAGAAAAGGGTAACAGCATGGCGGCTAGTGGCCCAAGGCAGGAAGAGGATCACCAGAAGAATGGCCCAAGTGAAGCAATTTCTTGAAGATGGCCCAGTACTGCACTGTCTTGATCCTGTCCTAGCCCTGCCAGCCCTTTTGTGCCACCTTCCACGATAGCTACTGGGGGAGAGTCCCAGATAAAGCAATTTGCCCCACAGACATCTATAAACTCCTATTGAGGTGCCAAAATGAACAAGCCCTCAAGGAGCTGAGAGCCCATCAAGAGATAAATCACTACAAACAAATAACACTGTGATCAGTGCTTAAATGAGGCATCACAGAGAACATTGGGGACACACAGATTTCCTCCTGTTTCTTCCTAGTGTGAGTCAAGGAGGCGGCCCAGCAGAGCTGGGACTGGGAGGTGAATATATTACCAAGCAGAGAGGGTATAAGCAAGAGTATGAAGGCATGAAGCCTGGGATCAGAAGCTGCACCTCACTCCACCACTCAGCTACCTAGTGAGGACCTACATGTGCTCAGCGCTGTGCTAGGTCCTGGGGGTATTGCAAGGCTGAGCGACTGTGGGGGAACAAGGAAGGAAGAAGACTCACAGATGATGCCTAGATTTCTAGTTAGACACGAATGCTTGTTAACCAGGATAAGGACAGCAAGAAGCATATTGATTGAATGGGGAATAAGATAAAAATTCTGTATTGGTCATGTAAGTCTGAGATACTTAAAGGGTCTTCCAGATGTAACTCTTCAGTAAACATGTGGACGCATAGGCCTGAGACTGAATGAAGAAAGGGGTCTTGAGTTGGAAATGCAGACAATAGTGCCCTAGCCCAATCAGCCTATGGCACTCAGGGACAAATCTATAGTCTGACAAAGTCAGGTTTACTGACTCACTGCAAGGAAGAAGGCACGAGCAGAGGAACTCTGGGGTGCTCACCAAACAAAGGGAAAGATTGAGTTAGTGTAGAATTTTGGGTAAAGGTGGAATAAAATGTAAATGAAGCAGAGATTCAATGTGCTCAAAGCAAAGCAAGACAGGGTAGGAAGGAGTCAACATAGGTCTGGACTGACAAGTGGACTCTGTGTCTTGTTCTTTGGAAACTGTTAAGATGAATGTGGAACATTGGGACCAAAAACCCCTTATTTGAAGCTAAGCACATGGGTTGATTCTCTGAGGCAAAGTGGCTTAGATCTGCTAGTCAAAGGGGGCTGGTTCATTCCTACTGATATGATTTAAACAGCAAGGTTTCTACCAATCTATGACCTTAAAGAGTGGGATTTCTCAATGAGTACCAGAAATTTCAAAGAACAGAGTTGTTCTGAAACTTTGTAGCTCCAGTGGGCCCTTGTGAGAAACATTGTTTCTTTGCAGCTGGCTTTATGTGTGTCTGTTCTCCCTGCCTGATGATGGTAGGGAAGGTGTTTACTTTCTCAGCCTGAGTTCATTTTTATTTTCTCAATCATTTAAAATGTATATAGCCTTCTCTCCCCCTCTAAAATTCAGCCCCCATCTTTACCCAATCACATAGTCAGTGGAAGTTTTTCCTTCCCTTTTTCTTTACCAGAAGAATGAGTCAGCCAAGTGATTCTTTCCCTTTCCCTGCACAAGAAAGGTGAGTCAGCTAATTCTCAGCAGGAGCCCTGGGCCTGCAGCAGCAAGCTGCCATCCCACCTCCACTTCTCTCCCACCTGCAGGCCCCTGGGGAAGAGTGGGCATTGGGAGCAGCAGAAACTGACAGGCATCCTCCCCTCCGGACCTCTAAATTACTGCTCTTGGGGATTAGAAATAAAACACTCATTGAACCTAAAGCCCAAAGGCAGAAAGCCTGGACCAGTGCAGTTGTCCTGAACCAGGCTCTACACCGAATCATGTGGCTGCTTCAGAAACCAGGCCACACCCCCAGGAATTCTGATTCTATTGGTCTGGGGTGGGCTCCAGGCATCAGAATCTGTTTAAAAACCTGCCCAAGTAACTCTAGGAGGTGTTGACTCCTCTCCAGCAAAGCCAAGTCTCAGAGGTTCCTTGGGTGCTATCCTGTCATCTGCCATACTATATTAGGCAAGGGGGAAGGGTGGGGGCAGTTAAAAGCACGGACTTGGCCAGGCGTGATGGCTCACGCCCATAATCCTAGCACTTTAGGAGGCCAAGGTGGGGGATTACTTGAGGCAAGAAGTTCAAGACCAGCCTGAGCAAGAGTGAGACGCCATCTCTACAAAAAAATAGAAAAATTATTGGGACATGGTGGCACTTGTCTGTAGTCCCAGCTACTTGGGAAGCTGAAGCAAGAGAATTGCTTGAGCCCAGGAGTTTGAGGTTGCAGTGAGC
>VBSM01002608.1:117505001-117515945 GCA_008086735.1 Cheirogaleus medius | reverse complement strand
AATAAAAATAAAAACAAATCTTTATTAAGCACCTCTTAAGTGCCAGGCACTGTGCTGAGCCCTGGAGAGTCAACGGGGAGTGAGAGTTAAGGCAGTTACAGCCCCTGCTTCTACAAACCCTATAGTCAAAAAGGGGAGACAGCAATAAAATAATCACCCCAAATGAACGTATACACGGATATAGGTGCTTTGCAGTAGGGGAGCACAGTCAAAAACTCAGTGGGTGCAGGAGGAGGCTTTCCCAAGGAAGTGATGCTTCATGGACACATCAGGGACGAAGAAGAGTGAACAAGAGTTGAGGGCAGGGGAAGAGGTGATGTTCCTTAACATGGATGAATCACATTCGGTGTGCTTTATGCAGGTCACTGTGCTGGAAGAGGGAAGCTTCAACAGCAAATACAACAAACACTTTTACTGCCTTCCAGAGCAGTGCCAAAAACAGGTACCAGCAATGGCTACAGGAATGGGGTAGCCTCCAGCGTGTATCTACCGCTCCAGCGGTGAGTATAGCATTACAGTCATTTAAGCTACTAAGAGGTACCCAATAAATGTCTGTTGCATAACCGAATGTCCTGAGTGTCACACACAGATAACAGGCACCAGGGAAAGCACAGACACACACCTTTACATCTTTACTCAGCACATTACTATATTCCTAACCCGCCTCAGGGTAGAATAGACAGGGAAAGACAAGCTCAGCCCCTTCTCTACAAAGGCCTAGGAAGGTTTGGGCAAAGCAAGTAACCACAAAGCAAACATTTAGAGGACCACAGGGTAGACTGTAAGGAAAGGTTGAGCTAAGAGGATCCCACTTGGGGTAGCCAAAGAGGCCTGCAGGAGGAAGTCAGCCATTTGATGGAACCACAGGGGTAACAGTACCAGAGAAGAAGAGAGCAAGTGTTTCTCAGAGGAGGTGGGCCTGACTGAGCCTTGAAGGATAAGCAGAGTGCGTGCGTGCGTGCGTGCGTGCGTGCGTGTGTGTCGTGAGGGGAGGACAGGCAACGAAGGGTCACTCAAGTCCAGGCAGGAGCACCCTGACAATCTCGCTCTAGGTGGCATCCTACACTAGCAGGAAGACACTAGTCTCACCCCAGATACCTACATGCTGAGATGGTCTATTTTTAAAAGGAATTAAAGTCCTGCTTAAAAACATTGGGGACATTTTTTTCAGAAGGCTCAGGAGCACAGCTCCTTAATTATCAGCGAAGCTCGGGGCACTCCTTTGCTGGAACCAGTTCGTCTCCCTCCACCACCATTTAAAAAAACAAAACAAAACACCGCACCGACCTTTGTACTATTTCCTTTCTTCCTGCAAAGTTCTTTCTGGCCGCCTCCGCTGCTACCCACCCCCCGGCGAGCCCTGGTTCACTTCAGCCGAGTCTCTGCCCTCTTCCCAACAAATAAAGTCCATTTCCTCAGCGCGGGAGGCAGGAGGCCCGAGGGTCTGCGGCGTGGGACAGCCCCCACCCAGCGTCCTGGCCCCCGGGCCCAGCCAGCACGTCTGGGCTGCCGGTTCTATCCCGGCCTCCGTGGCCCAGGGCCGAGTTAGCGACGCCCTGGCGGGGGTCCCGAAGGAAAAGGACAACTGTCACCGTGCCCTTAAGAGCCCGAGCGGGTCTGCACGGAGTCGAGCGTTCGGTGGTGCCGGGGCCCGGGCGCGGGAGACCCTCTGCGGAGGACGCAGCGAGGGAGGGGCTGGCGCGGGCTCGCGGGGACGCGGCCCCTCCGAGGGGCGACGGCCCCAGGGGATGACACAGCGTTTCCCCCGCACTCTCAGCTGTACCCACACGTCCTAGCTCCTTCCCCGCAGGGCACCCGCTGGCCGACTCGCTGCGTCGGCGAATCCTCAGCGGGGTCGGGGGTCGGGGGCACGGGGGTCGACCGGCCGCCGCACCCCTCGGCATGTGGCCCTATCCTGGCGCGCTGCGTGGACTCGGCTTGGGGTCGAGGGCTGGGAACGTGAACGTGACCGCGGCGCTGACGCTGCCCGGCAGCTACGCCAGCAGCTCGAAAGGAATGTCAGCCCCTACCCGGGGAAAAAGTTAGAAGGCATCCCGGCCACGCCAACTTCTCATCCGGGGCCGGACTCGAACTTTGCGCCGGGAGCGGACAGCGGCACAGCCCGGAGCGACCCTGCGGGAGCCGCTCGGACCCGGGCGCCTGGGATCCCCGGCCGCGGCCGGCGGCGGCCAATCAGAGAGCGCCTCGGGCGGGCAAGGCTGGAGGGCGCGGGCAGCCGGGGAGTGACGGCGCCAGCGGCCAATAGGGAGCCAAGGTGGGAGTCCTCGCCCGCCCCACTGACCAATGGGAAAGGGGTGACTGTGGCCGAGGTCCCCAAGGCACTAGCTGCAGGCTTCGCTGGCCGCGGGTCGGAGACCCCCGGGCTGAAGGGGACTTTGGAGGGGAGTTTGCTGGCCCTCCATGTGCCACATGCCGACCCGCAGGCCACAGCCCGGTCCTCACCTGCTGGAAGCGGGGTTTGCCCAACTGGAAAGGAGGTGCATCGGTCGAGGTGCTAGCGGCACTAGCCGCCGCCGCCGCCGATGCTGTAGTCGCTGTATCCGCCATGGCCACTGACGCCCGCAATCTCCGGCCCTTTTAAAATGTCCCTCCTCGGCCCCCGCCACAGCTGCCTCTCCCGATTGGCTCTAAGCAACCGCAGCGAGCGGGAGGCGCAAGGGATTGTGGGGAGTGTAGTTTTTCTCGTCGCGGCGCTTGACAACCCGACACTGCGGAGAGTTGCACCAACACAGACCGGGTCTCGGTCCCGCAGCCAGCCTTGCAGGGGTCCGCAGTCGGGGAACGGTGTGTGTGCACGACTCCGAGTTCCCGACGGGAGCCCTCGCTGCTTACCTGCCTCCAGAAGTCTGAGTTGCTGCGGTAGGCGTCGCTCCCGGAAAGGCAGTCCAGGAGAAGGGCCTCACTCAAGCGGGCCTGACCCAGGAACAGATGGGCAAGGACTCCAGGCAGAGTAGGGTTAATCTCAGAAAGCTTTCTGCAAGGAGTTGCACTGCGGAAGCTTCATGCAGTTTCTTCTGTCGCCACCCTGCCCATTCGCCCTGTGCCCGCCAGCCGCCCTGACTCTCAGATCCTGGACCATGCACCCTTGAACATTCTGTGCCCAGAAGACAAACTTTAACTTCTCCCGATGCTGGCTCTCTTTCTGGCCTCAGCTAAACATTGCATTTCCCGGTCTATCACCCTACTTCCACAGAATCCCAGACACGCTCCTATAGCACCCAGCGCTTCTCTTTTGCAGCCCTTAATTTTTTATGGTTTTGGATATCTGTCTGTCCTACTGTAAGGTCCACAGGGCAGAGGCTATGACTTTTTTTCCCTCCCTTCAGATTCTGACAGAGGCTGTGACTTTTTGATTCATTGCTAAATCTTCAGTGCCAGGCTAAGTCTTCAGGGCTCACAGTAGGGACTCAAGTATGTGTTGGCTCTGAGTTAACCAGTAGGAGCTTAAGAGCCCTGGCAGCCTATTCCTCCTTTAACTAACCAAGGAAGATCCCTCCAGAGGCCTCATTACTGAGTAGGAGGAGAACTGGAAGGTGAGGTGGAGAATGGATTCACAAGGACTTTAGGCAAGGTGGAGTACTGCAGTGTAGAGCAAGCTCCAGCACGGATAATGCACAATGCCGCAGCATGGAGTAGCTGAAGATTCCCAGCTGAAGTACACGGTCAGTGAGCCAGACTGGGGGTGGGGGCGGGAAGGAAAGCTGCCTGTTTCACCCAAGAGAACAGTAGAAATACTTGGTCTTGACTCCAGGGAAACCACTTTGGGTCTCATTCATGTCATGGTGAGATGCAGGTGCTCGTGTCTGCCTCTCTTTCTGGACACTGCATGAGCAGTAGCAGTCAAGAGTTCCCCATCCACTAATAGTTGAACCACAAGAAACAGACTTTTCCTAAAGCTGGAGATTCTAGCCTAGCCATGAAGAACAACTTGTATCCTGGATTTGTATCTTATCTTCCCCTACTAAACTATGCAGCTTGAAAATAAGAATCAATTTTTTACCCTCTGTATTCCCCCACAGTACCAAATAAATGTGAGTATCCTGGGAGAAAAGACTGAGTCCAGGCCACTGGGCAACACTGTGCTGCTGCCCCCTGAAGTCCGGGCAGGGGCAATGTCATCCAAGAACCCCATCACCTTGATTTAAGGCTGCCTTCTCCCACAACCCAACCGCCTTCACCCGCTCATTTCAAAACAGGAACACAACAGAGCCACCTGCAGCACATGGACTTTTTATTCTTCATAAAGTGCTCAGAACATGAAGAATAAGCTCTTTATAAACAGGAGTTACAACTAGGAGGACAAACAGCAAAGCAGAACTGTGCCTGCTCCCTGCCCCGCCCCACCTGCAGCCTTCCTCCAAGTTGTGGCCAGGAGCGGAAACATCAAACAAGAATGTTGGGCTTCAACTCAAAAACTCTCCCGAAGACATCCCTGCCCTGGGTACTTGGGGCTCCCGTAATCAAAGATGAATTGATCAGGGCCAGGGCTGGGACTGAATAAAGCCCAAAGGAATACCTAGTAGGGAAGTGACTCCCTCTCAGAAGAGATACTGCAGAAGAGAAACACCCAATGACCCCTAAAAACCATGACTGAAGTCCTGGGTCTCTGTGGATACTTTTCTCCACCTTGATGAGTGGACTTTAAGGTAGGTAACTTTATAGGGGCTTTACTCCATGTGTGGGGCTCCTCTGTTCCATCCTGGCAGAAGACAGACATCACCCATAGAGCGCATCTCCTGAGGCCTTCCAAGTGAGCTCACAGGCCCTCTTATGAGGAAGAGTTGGTCCCAGAGGAGCTCTTGCCTCCTCATTGGGCCAAAAATATTCTCCTTCAGCAACTCCTCACCCCCCAACTTTTGCTAATCCACACCACCAAATGTTCCCTGCAGATGCCTAGGGGAAGCCTGCTGTGTTTTCTACAAGCAAACCAGGAGCTGGACCAAAGGACAGACACTTCATTTCAAAGTGCACTGCAGCCAAGCCAAGCAAGGCCATGGGGCAGAAGGGACAGGCTGGGACAGCAGCTTAGTGGATGGATGGGAAGGCAACAAAGGCTTTTTCCTAAGTACAGGTATCTCCCAAAGGCATAGTAGGACCTTTTACTTCCAGACCAGCTGACTAGCCTACACAGCTGAGTTCTGAGGCTAGACGGAATGAGAGTAAGCAGGGCAGCCCCAGGCCCACCTGCCCACCTGCCCAATAGTAGGTTTTATCCTAGGATCCTCCTACTGGGGTTAAGGGAAGAGGGGAAGATGGCAGGAAGGTTGAAGGAGCAGCAGCAGCTTGGCCAGACCCTTAACTGAGATCAACTCTAGGGGAAGGGAAGAGCACACAGCAGGGCTGCCCCCCCACTCCCATTCCCAGGGCCCTGACAGAGCCACCCCTATGTGCTCAACAGGTGGGAGGGGGACGCCACACAGGGGGAGAGGTCAACAACCAGAGGCTCTTGACCCCACCCACAAAAGGCACATTTTAATTGATTTCCAAAGTTCAAACCCTGTGGCAACAGAGTTTTGGCATCTGGACAGGCAACAAGAACAGACATAGAGGCTTGACCCCAAACACATAAGCAGCCCAAAGCCCCAGCCTGGGGGGGCCTACACATTGGAGATGAAGAGCATGGAGGAGCTATCCCCCCCAACCACCCCCACCCTCCACACATTCACATGTGACACTCAAGGGAAAGGTCAAACAAGGGGGCAGGGAGCAGCCTGGAGAACACACACCATCCACCTCTGTTCACACGGGTCCCGCTCCACAAACAGCTTGAGACAGAAAGAGACTTGGGACATGGCTGAGACCAGATGACACAGGTTCCTTGCTCTCAGGGGAATGCACATGAGGCTGAAGAGCAGGCGCCCTGGCTGCCCGTAACTCACAGACAAACGGGCAGCTTGGTCCCTGTCCCAGTAATACTAGAACCCCCTCCAGGGGCTGGAAGGAAATGGACAGGATGAGGGTTGGGCCGTGGGAAGAAATGGCTGACCATCCTTGGGGGATTATAAAGTATGTGCTAGCAACCAGTCTTATCCCAGATGCCACCTCAAACTGCACCTCACCCCTGCTCCATCTGGAGTGCTAAATGCCTTGTTTCATTTCCTTGGACACCCCCTTCCCCAAAGCTAAGGGGTATGAAAACAGGCAGGTGGGAAAGACCCAGGGCTCCCAAAGATACAAGTTGCACATGGAACCTGATGCCTCCAAAGGGAATCCAAAGGGCCCCCTTCCAGCAGCCCCAGTAGAGGCAAGAGGGAGAGAGGAGCAGGGGGTGACAAGGAGGGCAGACTGCACCCTGCCCAGGTGACAGTGAGTTCAGCGGGAGGGCGGGCGGGTGGCAGGTCCATGCCAACCCTCCTGGGGGTGGGGGTGAGGAGGGCTATTTGGGGGAGGCGGGGGGGATCTGCAGCAGTGTGGGCGAGGTCTCCATGATCCGCACCAGCAGCCGGTCGATGTAGCTCTCCAGCTCCTGCACGTGCTCGTCCCGCTGGCTCAGCTCCCGCTCCCGCTGCAGGAGCAGGCTGATGAGCTCGTCGTGGGTCAGGTGGTAGTATTTCGCCGACTGGTCCAGCACAGCTGAGTCCTGAGGCCAGACAGAATGCGAGTGAGCAGGGCAGCCCCAGGCTCCCCTGCCCACCAACACCCTGGTTTCGCCACCACAGGGCCCGGGGCTGCCTCCCTCTCCGATGCCAGAGACAGACCAACTGGCTTCAAGACTCTGGCGGGGGGCCCCCCAGCCTGCCGCCTGCTCCACCCTCCCCAGCACCCTGCCTCGAGACTCCTGGCCTCTCTCCAGGAGACAGCGCCACATGCTCTGCCAGATGCTCCCGGCTGGGCCTCACCTTCAGCCTCTTGGTGTCCACAGTCTGGCCAAGCTGGGGGGCCAGAGCCACAGGCTGAACGCTGCTGGATGTGACTGTTTTGAGCTTCTCCAGCCCACTGCTCAGGGCTGTGCTCAGGCTGGAGCGGGACTGCTTCCTGTCAGCACTGCACTCCACAGGGGCTGCACTGAGGGGCTTCACGGGGTGGGGACTGTGAAGACAGACAGGAGATGGGTTATGGGGAGACAAGGGTGGCGAGGGTCAAAGGTGGGGCCGCCTTCTCTGTGCAGCCTCCAGCTCTGCTAGACAGAAAGCCCACCACCTGGTGGTAGCTGCCCCTTCACAGGCAAGGTCTCCAGGGCAGCTGCACCCAGCACTCATCAGCAATCCTCCTGGCTCTCCTCAGTCCTCACCCCACCACCTGCTTCCTCCCCATTTCCCTCCTTCATTGACCTGATGACCTGCCTCTTCACAGCGGTGACAGAGGCCATCCTACAACCTTCTCTGCACCTGCACCCAGTCTTTGCCAAGGATGACCCCTCGAGATGTCTTCCCTCCTTCCTCTTCTATACTGTAGCATTTCTCTAGGAGAGTGGCCAGCCTTCTCAGTTTCCAAATTTTCCCAGGACTGAGGATTCCCAGGATGTGGGACTTTTAGTGCTAAAACCAGGAAAGACCTGGGCAAACTGGGATGCTTGGCCACACACCTCTCCCTATTGGTTGCTTCCCATCTACATTTAGACAGGCCTGCAAAACTCTCCCTTGACCTTGCATTTGCTCTAGCTATCACCCTTAGTCACCCCGAACCTCTCCGGGGCATGTAGACTATGTTTGTCTCTAATTTCTTACCTTTCATTGACTCCTCAACCCATCACAACAGCACGTCGGCCCCCACTGCCCACCACGAGTGTACCTGATGAGGTCGCCAAGCCCTGCTGGTTCTCACCCCACCAATCTCTCTGTTCAGTGGATACTTGGACTGCTCCTTCCTTGGGGCTGCTCTCCTTTTCCATTTTTCCTTCAAGACCTCCATCTAGTTTTCTGACCTCTGATAGCCCCTTCTCAGTCTTTTTTTCTGAGACAGAGTGTTGCTCTGTTACCTAGGCTAGAGTGCTATGGCATCAGCCTAGCTCGCAGCAACCTCAAACTCAATTTTTTCCATTTTTGGTAGAGACGAGGTCTTACTCTTGCTCAGGCTGGTCTCAAACTCCTGAGCTCAAGCAATCCTCCCACCTCAGCCTCCCAGAGTGCTAGGATTCTAAGCGTGAGCCACCGCACCAGGCCTCCCTTCTCAGTCTTAACTGCCAGTCTGCCCCTGGGTTCCCATCTCTCCTCCTCCTTGGCTCCCACCATCCCCTAATGTCTATTCTCCAGCCCAGATCCCCCCACCACCACCAGGCTCTAGACCCATGAGACAGTTGCAGGCTGGCTTGTTGTCTGCAGGGTCCACCTTGGGTGTGTCACGCTCTCCTCCACACCTGCCCCTTCCTCGGTGCTGCCCCAGCAGTGAGCAGCACTGTTGCCCTGCCATGACTCAGGTCAGAAAGGCAGGAACCAGGGAGTCCCTCTGACTCATCCCCTTCAGCCTCAGCCTTAACAATCCAGCCCTGCCCCCTTCCTACCTTCTCGCAAACCATCCCCTCCTCTCCAAGCCAGTGCTTGCTAAACATTCCTTCCAGCCACCGCCACTAAATCAGCTCCCCCATCCTAGTCTTACCCACCTCCACCCATCCCTCCATGCTGCTGCGGGACAATGACCTCAGCCTTTCCAATGCCTGACAATCCTTTAATGGTCCCTATCCAGGTAAGAAAACACAATCTTTCACACAGTCGGGCCCTTCCTCGAGGCCCGCTATTCTGCCAGCCACTCCTCTCTCTTATCTTCCAGCTCTTACAAAAACCATTCTTCTGTCTAGAACACTGCTCTGTTCCCATTGGCTCACTAATTCCTGCTCCTGTTTCAAAACTTTGTAAAGCCACCTCCTCCTGATGCCCCCAGGCTAAGATGACCCTTCTCTGGGATCCCCCAGTCCCCTGTACCTGTCACAGTTACATAAACTACAACAGAAACTGGACCAGACCCCCAAATCAACTCGCCTGCCTGGGGGACCACTTACAAGCTTAACCTTACTTCACAGAGGACTCAGACCATTCAGGAGTAGGAGACAAAATGGCTTAGTCCGAGGCCCTGCACTCCACTGAAGGGAGGCTCATCAGACCCAGAAACACTCAGGCCCAGGCTGTGTATTCAGCCTCACAAATCCAGAAGAGTGGCAGCGCACCCACGCACAGAGAAAAAGAACTCGTTGGAGTCCTTTCCTGCCACCTAGGAGTCTGCACTACGATGGGGTGTAGAAGCAGCTCTGATGCCACCTATAGGCTGTGCTGGGGAAGGGGAGGGTGACCGGTGCAGCACAAAGGCACCCTGAATGAGGGGCCAGGAGGCCCAGGCCCTCGGTCTGTTTGCCCCCTACATCTGAGGGACCCTGGACCCTGCAGCCCTCATGGACTCCATTTCCTCATCTGAGGAATGGGGACAGCTCTACTGGCCCATCCTCTTTGTGATGGTATAGCCATAAAGCCAACTCCGAGAAGAATAAAACTTACAAAAAGTGACGGATATAATTAGAGGTCATACTGGAAGACAGCAGGGCCAGCTGAGGACAGTGTAGCAGCCACCAGCGCATCCCGCTCCCCTCGGGGGAGCAGCAGCACCACCTCCCACTGGGGAAGAGAGCTGGGGGCAGCCTGGACTCCCTCTTGCCTCCTCACAGATCAGCGCTGGCCCCCGGGGGCTTCCCTTCTTGGGTCCCCTATCTGCCCTGCTGGGCTGGGAATTCCTTGGGAATGGAGTGGGGACAGTGTCCTTCATCCTTGCTCAGTGAATGCAGATGACCAGATGTGTGAGCCAGAGAGGCCCAAGCAGGCAGGGGGCCACACGAAGGCCCGTGCTGCAGCCGGCCCTGCTCCCCAAGCCCGGCGCCCTGCCCCGATGGCCCCTCCTTCACGCAGGCCTCCCTGAGTGCTAATGCCCAGCCAAGTCGCACCCCATCACCTCCCAAGTCCCCAGACCTCTGCTCTCATCACCCCTCACCAGCCACCTGGTGAGGTCACAACCTCATAATTCTTCTAAACCAATGCCACAGTGACCACAGTCACACGGCATCTGCTGTCCACTCAGCAGTCCTAAATGCATTGGAACCCCCCACACACACACCGCCCCCGGAAAGGCACAAAATGCTAACCAACGAAGCACCTACTAAGGCTGGAGAACCTATCTTCTAAAGATCTCACACAGAAAACATTTCAGTTTTTCTTTTTTCTCTCTGAAGATGTCTCCAGCCTTCTTTATGACTTAAGTCCTGATCCCTCCTCTGGCTCTGGGCCTTCCCCAGCCTGCTCCCTTCACCCCATCTGGACAGGAAAGTACTCAAGGCTCCACTGCCGGCCTGTTCTCCCAAGGCCTGCCTCAGAACTGGCCCAACTGACAAGCCCCACTGTCCCCAGCCCACAGCCCCCCTGCAGCTGAATGTATGAGCTCTGGAAGGGCCCAAGGCATGGCTCTCATCCCCTTTCCCCTGCCAGCCCACATCCGCTCTCCCCAACTTCATCCCTTACCCCCTGCACCTCATCAGTGTCGTTTCCCAAACCCCTGGCTTGTGGAGGCACCCTGATGGTCCAAAGTCCCAAGGAGGCAGCTTCAGAGCTGGTACCACACAAGGCTCATGTCTTCAGAGCCTGCGCCATCCTTCCCCTAGGGTGGAGGAGACCCTCACCTGCCCTAGGAAAGGATAAGCCAGGAATGTGAACACCTCAGCCCCTTGGGCTGCTCTGCCCCCTCCACCCTCTTCCTCCCGGAAAGTGTTCTGGGGGTTGTCTCTCACCTGGCACTGGGCTGTGGCTCCTCAGCTGGTCGTGTCTCCAAGGGCAGAAGCACAAGCGGGGAGGCTGGGGTGGCTGCAGCGCGGTCCTCCCTGAGTGGGGCAGGGGAGCCCCCAGGTGGGGAGGGCTCAAAGGAGCCAGGGGGCAAGGCTGGCTCCCCCAGAGGTGGGGAGGAAGAGGTCGGGGGCCAGGCTCCAGGCAGGGGAGAGCACGGAGGGCTAGG
>VBSM01002608.1:117494623-117504901 GCA_008086735.1 Cheirogaleus medius | reverse complement strand
TCTCTGAGTAACCGGGTATGGGGACAGGACTCTCAGGGCAGCTGGAGGGCACAGACAGGCCAGGCCCAGGCTCAGGGAGGCTGGCATCCTCCACTAGATCGTCCAGGCCCAGCTCGCCCAGCAGGGTCACAGAAGAACGGCTGTCAGACTCCTCGGAATCGGGCTTCTCTCCCTCCTCCTTGGTCTCCTGGGGACCAACCACCAGTGCGCTTGGGGAGGCATCTTCTCCTCCTGTCCCCACCCCCCTGCTACTCAGCCCCCCTGCGGCCTTCTCTTCTTTCTCCTCCTCCTCTTCCTGGGAACTTGAGGGCATGAAGAGGCGTGGTGGCTTGGGAGGTGGTGTGCAGGGCCGAGGCCCTTTGTCAGACACCCACTTGGGCTTAGGCTCTGGCTCCGGCTCCAATGGGGCAGGCTCCTCGCTGCCCCCGGGGCTCACAGTTTCTGGTGATTCTGGCTGCACCTGGGGAGGAGGCAGCTCATCAGACTCCCTCTGCAGGACTGGTGAGGCCATCTCAGCTGCTGGAGAAATGGTGACCACATCCCAGGGCCAGGAATCATCGACCGTATTGAGTTCGTGGAAGAGCTGGCTTTCACCTCGGGAAGCCTCCTCATCCTGGCCTTCAGGGGTGCCATCTGGGCCAGGCAGCCTCTCCCACACACTGATCACTTCTGGGGAGCTAAACAGAGACGTCCCATCGTCTGCTGGACTCTGCCCTGCTTCCCCTTGTGGGGCTGGCGGCTCCCTGTCTGGTTTTGAGGCTGAGGCTCTTGGGTGCAGCTGGGCTGATGTGGAGGGCAGGCCGGCCCCTACCGACCCGAGGGGTCCCAGGTCAGCCATGCTTGTGCTCTGGTGGTCCAGTCCCAAGTCCAGAGGAACCCTGGGCTCCAGCCACATGCTGCTCCCACCTCTTCCTCCTCCTCCCCCAGGGGCTTCCTCGGGCTCAGTTGCCTTCACTGTCATGGCCCCGGCTCCTGGGTTTTGCAGCCCAGCCGCCTCCAGCCCCACTCCTGCAGGGGCCAGGATCTCGCTCCTGGCCTCTGGACACAGCCTGCTGGCAGCAAAGACGTTGAAGGTGTTGTCCCACTCAGGCAGGGCCTTCCCAGGGGAGGCCAGGGGGGTGGGGCTGGCCCTCGAGGCACTGGGGAGAGAGGGAGCAGGTGAAGGAGAGTTTAGTGCTATGTCGGCTACGAGCTCCTCGAAGAAGGGGTTGCTCTGCAAGGAGGTGAGGAACGGGTTGGTGAGACCCAAGAATCCAGATGGGGTGGCTTCGGGGGCGGCGGCGGCGGCAGCAGTGGCAGCAGCGGGGGAGGCGGCTGCAAAAAGGTTAGTGCTTAGCATGGGAGCAGCGGTGGGAGCAGGACTGGGGGGGGCCGGAGCCCAGGGGGAGCAGGGGAGGTGGTGAGGAAGAGCAGCTGGGTCAGATTCTACCTGAGGAGACACGTCCAGGCTGTGGAGGGAGACAAAACCGTGAGCCTCCTGGTTAATGCCGAGACTGGAAAGGCCCCTGCTGAATACCACACCCCCACCCCACCCCGAGGGGCCACAACACGCACACGGGCTGGGCTCGGCCACTTGGGCTAGGGACAGAGGGAAGACCCCAACGTGTCACATTATCAGGTGCCACCCAAGGAGAAAGATGCTGGGCAGAGCTATTTTAATCCTCACACCAACCCCAGAGAGCAACAGTCCCATTTTACAGGCAGGATCCAAACTTCAACCAAGTGTTTCTTTCTACTATCCCACACTGAAGATTCTACTCAGCAACAGACTTAACACCTGAAATACGGATCCGAAAGCACCTCACACCCCTTTTAGGACTGAAGGAGAGCAAAGAAAACACCGGCTGGCATGAGGAGAAGAAAAGATCAGAGGAAGGCCAGGCATAGGCACCCAGGTGGCAAAGGCAGCACTGACAGGACCCTGCAGGGCATCTGGAATTCTGGCTCCCGGGACAGACTAGGTCCTGCCGGTCCCATGCGGAAGCAGGAAGTAATGATGGGCTGTCATCAGGCCTGGCAAAGTGTCTCGTTTCTTTCAGGGGCAGCCTAACTGGCCAAGGAGGACAACAAGACACTTGCTGAGGATGTCTACTGTCCTGTGTGCACACAGCCCAGCACGTGCAGACGGAGAACCCTCACCTCACCTCTGTCACACACCAGCCTCGCCTGACAAAGGCTGGAAACGTGGCAACAGCAGCAGCAACTCTGGGAAAACCCATGAGAATACACCTACACTCCCAAAGACACCAGAGAATGCCTGCTGGCCTTCAAGTGTCCTCTCCAGGGTCCTCTCCAGGAGGAGCACCCCCTGCACTGGCAGCGTGTCCACAGAACACAGCCAACTCCAGAGATGTGAGCAGGGACACCCCCTGAAACTAGAGCTTTCCACCTCCCCAGGACACAGACAGAAGGCCGGGAAAAACAGCACAGGAGAAGAGGGGAACGGTGGTCTGCGGCTGCCTCACAGCTGAGCCCCAGTTAAAGCCAGACCTCGGTGGCCTCACCTCTGATCTCTCTCTCCCCTCACTGCCAGCCTCCACGCCCCTGCTCTAAGCTCCCAAGACTCCCATTCCTTGAGCCCTGCCCGCCCAGGTGGAAACATTCTGGAGAAACCCCTACACATCCATCTTCTCTACCCAACCAGCTTCTTCCACAGGAAATGCCTCGGTGAGCCCTGAGGGGGCAGAAACCAGGCTCCGCCAGCTCCCCGCCCAGAGGAGTACACACTGGGCTACAAGGGACCCTGTGGAAAGAGGCCAAGCTGTCTGGAGCTTGCCAGGATTCTTCTGGGAGCCCAGGGCCCCCACAGGGCAGGTTCATACACAGAGCTGGGCCGAAGCAGGGTCAGCTCGTCAGCAAACACAAGGGGCAGATGACACAGGAAGGAGTCGGGTTCAACCAGAAGCAAAGGTAGACCCCCAAAATGGTTGGGGGGACAGAGAGGTCAGCCTCACAGGACACAGCTAGTTCCCCAACCCATGGATTTCTCATAAGAATCCAGCCTCCAGCGATCCCCCTGACCCTATTTTCCCCCCACAACAATACCCCATCCAAAGGTGGATTCTCAGTCTCATCCCCACCACCCAGAGATTGGGGGGGAGGTAAAAATCCCATCCACCCATACCCCACCTGGCTTCCAAGCACCACCCCACTTCTAAGGACACTGTGAACATACTGAAAGAGGGAGAATCCGGGGCTCAGAGTCCCAACCCCAGCAGATGTCCCTTCTCCCTTCATCCCAGGAGGCCCTGTGCCAAGGGGAGTGACAAGAGGTGCACCACCACCACCACCACCACCGTGAGGGTCAAGGCCCTGACCTCAGCCCACATGCCATCGGGGCTTTGCGCTTTGGCACTGGCGGGTTTAACATGCACAGTCTTGCCTGTCCTCAAACACACTACGCAGCCAGTGCTGCAGCTCCATGTAGAAAGCTCACAGGGGCCCATCACAGCCCAATGCTGCCAGTAAGACTCAGGCCCTAGGAAGAGGGCTGGGGGACTTTGAGCTATCTCTCCCTCCAGCCCCCTTTATGACAGAGCCACAGTGGTCTGCGGGAAGACAGCCCCATCACCACTAAGAGCTCAGCTTAGCTCTACGAGCCTCAGTCCCAGCCCGGCCCGCACTCACCCTCGCAGCAACCTGACTGGCAGCCAGACTGCAGGAACAGGAGAGTCGACTGGGAGTGCCAGGCTAGGCTCAGCAACCTCCCTCTCCCCACCGGCTCCCCAGAGGCACACACCAACCTGTTGGTATGGAATCGGCAAAGGGCTCTCCCTGGAGGAAGGGACTCCAGGCGCCAGGATGGCAGGTTCCCAAAGCCGGTGGTACCTCTGAGAGCAATCTGTCCACCCGCCTACCCAGCAACACGCCCCTCCTTCGTGCCTTCCTCTCCCCTGCTCCGCGCCAAGTGCACATTCTGAAGGGTCTCACTTCAAAATGTCCCCTCCCTGCCACTCCACCTGGCCCAGATGAGAGAGACATTCCCTTTGCGTGGTTATTTTTGCAGGTTGTGCTCTGAGAACAGAAGCACCCCTGTGTCCTAGAACCCACCATGCCAGCCTGGCACAGTCTTCCCTCTCCCCAAGTAGTGGGGACAGTGACATGGTCTGATTTGTCTTCTTTTACAACCAAATATTGAGGAAAGAAATCAGAAGTCCAAATATCTCCGCCCTTTCAACCTGAGGGAACTAAAACTACAAGGCCTGCAGGAACCTTGGAACTAGAGGTTGAACCTGCCACTGAAGGCAGGAATCCCCTGTTCACTCCAACAGACTTCTTAAACACCATGCCATGGGGCCACCTCTGCAGCTGGAGGCCAGGTGTCACTAGTAGACAGCTCTTCCGTAGGCCGAGATGAGCTCTGTATCCTTGTTATTTCCACGCATTGGTCCCAGAGGTGGCAAGTGGATCTGCACAGGCTCTCCACCAGGCAATTCCCCAAAACACCAAAGCCAGCCTTTGAGGCATGCCCACCCCCAGCAACACCTGCGGCCATCCCTCCTGAGGCATGGCCTCCTGCGATGTGCCTAACGTCCAGGAAACATATCCAGGAGATGGACACATCGTCTGCCATCATCTGGGCGTGATGAAGTGACAGAGAGGGGCCTTGTAAGTTATGATTAGGGAGACCATGTAACTTATCTTCCAAACCAGAACACTGTTAATATAGTAACTATACCAAGAAAACAGGCACAGCAGGAAGTAAGGCCACACTAAGTCACGAGGCACACATTATAGTTATTCATTTACACCACCAAGAATGCAGCCCGAGACTCCGAGCTCCCCCAGCTGCCACAACACATTCCGGGCTCACTGAGACCTTGTTCACTACACCTGGCGAGGGGCTGGGGGAGATGCAGAAGTGCTGAAAGCCACCACAATAATATACCTGCCTCTGTGTTGCACCACACTTAGCCTCAATTTAAAACACTTTCGTATTCAACATTTGATCTCCTTCTGTGCACAAAGTTCCACGGACAGTGAGGGGGAGGGGCAGGGGGAACAAGGATGACCCAGGATAGACACAAAGACAATGTGCTTTGGCACTGGTGGGTTTAACATGCATGGTCTTGCCTGTCCTCAAACACACTACAAAGCCGTGCTGCAGCTCAGTGTGGAAGGCTCACAGCGGGACAGGGGAGCAGGTTGAGTCCCGTGGCCCAGACAGGGCTTAGTCTCAACTACCCACTTCCCCCTCCACCACACACTGGTCAGGGCCTAGCGTAACCACCTGGGGACCCAGCAGATGAGTGCCATGTCAGAGAGCAGGAGGACCATCTTCTCAGCCCTTCACACCCTCGTCCCTTCCTTCCAGACACCGCACCGTGCGACAGCAGCAGCCCAAGCCTTTTTCTGGATACTGCGCTCAATCCACTCTGCCTCGGGCCTCTCCATGGGGCATCAGTGCCACGTGGGAGCACTAGAGGGCGCCGCTGTCCTTGCTAGTGAGGCACATCCAGCAATCTGCGCTGGGAGGCCCAAAACAGAGGCCCCCCACATCTCTGGACCTGTGGTGGACAGGGTCCCCAGGCCCCAGCTGGAGATCCTACAGCTACATTCAGTCCCTCTAGTCCTGGGTCTAACCTACAGCTTCCTGCCTGAGCTAGCCTGCCTCTCATTCTCTCCTCAAAAGGCCTAAGCAAGCCCTTCAGGTAAGCACCAACAGTCCTTTCTTCCAGGCCAGCCTTCCCCTCCCTGCAAGGCACACTGGGCCAGCTGCTGCTGGCAGAGCTCAGAGTCTAGGTTTCACATCCCTCCAGGCCAGGCCACTTCCCCCAAGAACAGCCCCTCCTGCCCTACCTGGGGGCACAGTCACAGAGCCTGCCCTGCAACCTCCACCTGCAAATGAGCCAAGGGAGGACAGGGATGCCTGAGTGCTCGACAACCTGCTGAGGACAAGGCTCAGAATTCAAGTGGAAGCAGGACAGAAACCTCAGCTTCCTTACGGCCCAAATTCTCTGGACCCCAAGAGGTCGTTAGGAGACATGGAGAAGCAGGAGAAGGAAGCTGGGGACTCTAAGTACCCCAGGCCAGTGACAGACCACAGCACCCATAGCCGGCAAGAGTCCAAGCCCAAAGCCTGGGCACACACTCACAAATGGCCTCACAGAGAGATGTCCCCAGCATCCGCCCTGCCCTGGAAAAGGCCCAGAGAAATCCTACAGACAACCACACTGAGCCCAGTCTGTGCCCCTTCCGACCCAGGCCCCAGCTCCTCCCAGCAAGTGCCCTGTCCAAGTCTCCTGCCACCCCCCTCCATCCCACCACCTCCAAACACTTCTGGCCACCATGGGGCCACCAGATCCATCCCTTCTCCCCAGTCTTCCCTGAGGCTGCATATGGCCAGCAGTGTCCCTGGGCTCTAATGAGTGGTGGCTGGGCAGTGGGGACAGGAGCTGCTGCACCAAGCAGGGGAAACTGACACACCACACACACCCCTTGTCTATGAGGCTGAACAAGGGCTGCCAGCTGGCCGGGGCCCAAACCCAGAAAGGCCTGCGTTTCTCTCCCCTCTCCTCTCAGCAGACTCAGAATGTCGCAGGGAAGGTGAAAACCCAGACTACAGGACTCCTCTCCCCTCTGCTAGGGAGCAGGCTTAGGGTCCTCCCTCTGTTCTATCTCTTGGCCTTTCCCCACCCGTGCCTCGGCCTCTCCTCCCACTCCTGTCCACACAGCTCTTGAGCGAGGAGGGCAGGCTTGCTCACAGCACAGAATCAGCACCCTCTCCATGCTGGCTGGGGCTGCCACAGATGCCACCCGACCAGGGGAGGGGAGATACACACTTCTGTGACCTGTGCCTGGGGCCTCTTCCTGGGCCCTGCCACATCGTGCTGCAGCCTCCCCTGGCTTAGAGTCAGAGGGAAGCAAAGGGGCCAGGCTGGGGGCAGGGGCTCTGCCCAGGGCCTGAGCTGGGGACTCAGCACATTCAAAACAGAGCAGCCGCCATCTGCACTCCGACAGTGCCCCTCCCCCAGACCAAGAGACGCCAGAGAGGGCCAGAGCCCCCAGGGTCTCCGAGGGCAGAGGGCAGATTACAGCTTTCAGGGGAGCTGTGCATAGCTTCTTGCCAGCTGGGAAGCAACTGGGGGTGAGTGCATGAGGGGAGGGGCAGAAGCATCAATTATTTGACTCCCCCTCTCAGAGGAAAGAGATCAGAGTCAGCTGGGGGAAGTCCTCTAGCTTCAGAGATGGTGGGGGAAGTTTGAGGGTACAGCCTCCAGCCCCCATCTCTCTACCTGCCAAGGCTTCCTTACCTTGAGACCAGAGGGCGGGAGGTAGAAGTCAGGAAGCAAATGGCCTCATACAAATGGCCTCTCCCAGCTCCCCTGTTCTCCCTCTCCCTCAGGGTGGGCCTGCCAACTCATGCAGCAAAGCCTGGGACTGGGGAGCTGCCACCTCAATCCACGGGACCCTCAGAGCAGTGCCCTTGCAACTCACCTGCGTCTGTGTGCACAGAACGAGCCTTGGCTTAGGGAGACAGGGTACCCCCACTTAACCATGCAAAGCCAGACCCCCAGCAGCCTGCCCAAGGGCCACATCTGCTCCGTCCTCCCTGCCCCAGGGTCCAGGCTGCAAACACCCCAGCATGTTCCCCAAGGAGCAAAGCTGGCCTTGCCAAGGACATACCTGGGTTTCTGGGTTGGCTCCTTGGATTCTCTCAAGCCAAACCAGCTACTCTTGGCCTTTTCCTCCCCGCTGGACGAGTGGTGGGGGGAGGCCCCCAAGGTGGGCGCCCCCTTCTCCCCCAGAGAGCCTCGGCGCCCCAATTCACTCCGACTCAGCCCCTGGGTGTGATGGTGGAAGAGGCCCATCCGGGGCTTCCGCTCCTCCTTCCGGGCTCCCTCCTTCTCCGCCACTGCCTCAGAGGAGGCCACCATGGGTGTGGCGACCTGGACTGGCTTGCCCTCCAGAAGCTGGGCCCCCTCCGCCTCTCCAGGCCGGCTCGCCCCAACGGTCAGCACTTTGCCCTGAGCGCCCGGCTCCTCCTGTCCAAGCCCCACCTCTGAGCTGCTGTTGCCGTGGCTGCCTCTGCCCCAGGAGTCATCTGTGGAGCGAGGCCCCTCCTCGGAGGGCCGGGAAGAGCCGCTGTGCAGGGAGCTAGAGGGTGGAAATGGACCAGAGATGGAGCTGCGGTGCCGCACCAGGCCCTGGGGCTCCTCGTTGTAAATGTGGCTCCCGTTGACACACAGTGAAGAGCGGGAGGCTGCATCGAGGTGGCCCTGAAGGTCGAGGAGGGCCCGGGGAGGAGCCGCTCGCACCTGGCTGGCCTCGTCGCTGTAGGTCCTCTTGTGGGCGAGCAACTTGGGGGACTGTGCAGAGTCCCTGCCTGAAGAGGAAGCACAGCGGATTTAGCAGCAGAAACAGGCACCTCATCCCCTGGCCCCAGCCCTGCCCCCCACCCAGGCAGTGCAGCCCCTCGCCCGCTCACCCCCTTCAGTGGACAGCCAGCTGCTGCGGCTCGGCGAGCGCGTGAGGAGCTCGGCGCCGGGCCCCTGGTAGGCCAGGCTTCCGCTGGCCGAGGACAGGGTGCTGTCGGAGCCCAGCGAGGTGTTGGACTGCGTCAGGGACGACTTGCGTAGCTTGTTTCGGAGGAAGAAGCCTTTGGCTTTGCCCATCTTGCCCAGGCTGCCCAGCTCGGGATCCTCTAGGGCGCTGCTTGGGAGGATGGCAGAGGCGGATTCCAGCTCAAACTTCTTCTTGCCTTTCATCTTGTCCTTGATCTTGCTGAAGGGCGACCGTGGCTTGTCCTTCATGGACAGGTCGAACATGCTGGCGCTCAAGTTGTTGCGAGTGAACTGGATGGTGACTTGGATCTCTCCGCGTTCCTTCTCCTTCCTGCCTGCCTTGGAGTGCAGCTTGTACCACCTGTGAGAGAGGGGAGAGGCAGAGCTCGGTCATGGGCTCCTGCTCAGACACACCGGCCTGGGCTTCCAGGCCCAGACCTAGCTGAGAAACTATCCAAAACCTTTCCGTGTGGAGAAAACCACATCCTGAGTGGAGGAAGGTCCTCGAGTGCCACTGGGCAGGGCAGCCCATTCCCCCCTCCCACCCCACACCTTCCCCTGGAGCACAGAGACTTGCCCTTTGCCCATCCCCCCTCCATCTGAAACTCTAAGGCCCAGAGGGGTGAGGCTGGGCCTAGGAGGGACCCCCACACCTCCAGGCCCCTGGGACAGACAGACTTATCCACATTTCTCCTGTTTACATCATCTCCTCTGGCTGGTCCCGGCCAAAGCTCTACTCTGAGCCACCAGGAAGGCCAGAAAAGAACAGCTCACCCACAGGCCCAGGGCCAGGAACGCTAGTGCACACATGCACCCCCACTGACTCACCCCGAGCTGTGCCAGGAATACCTCTGCAAGATGGAGGAACAGAGGAGAAAGGCAGAAAGAGACCCAAAGCAAGAGATGCGGGAAGAGAAAGAACACTTGCATCTGTTGAGCATCTACTGTGTGTTATGACCATTGCTCCCATCTACACCTCACAGGAAACTTGTGAGGCCAGAGACACTGCCCCCAGTTTACAGATCAGGGGGTTGAGGCTCACAGGTAAAGTAACTCATCTAAGAACAGGCCATCAGTAAACAAGAGGGGAGACCCAGAGCCAGGTTTTCATCATTCTAAAGTTCATGTTGTTCCCACTGCACACTTCCCAGAGAGACACAAAGAAAGGCCCGCAACACACATGACCACTGCACTGGGCGGGCAACCCGCTGGGGAGGGATGTACTTGTGCATGAGTTCACAATTTCTTGGAAAACTAAACAAACTCTTACTATACAAGGAGCAATTGTACTTCCTGGTATTTACCCTATTGAGATGAAGACTCACATTCAAAGAAAAACCTACACACGAAGCTTTACAGCAGCTCTATTCATAATTGCCAAAACTTGGAAGCTGCCAAGAAGTCCTTCAGTAGGTGAATGCATAAACAAACTGTGGCACATCCAGACAATGGAGTACTACGCAATGATAAAAAGAAATGAGCTATCGAGCAATGAAAAAACAGGAAAGGACTTGAATGCATAAGTGAAAGAAGACAATGTAAAAAGGCTACATCATACTTGGTGTGACCCCGCTATATGACATTCTGGAACAGGCAAAACTATGGAGAATGAAAAAGAGCAGTGGTTGCCGTGGTATTGAAGGGAGTAGAGAGATGAACAGGCAGAACACAGGGGATTTTTTTCATGGCAGTGAAACTGTCCTGTAAGCTCCTATGACAATGGATACAGGTCATTAAACATTTGTCAGAACCCACAGACTGTACAACACAAAGA
>VBSM01002608.1:117484327-117494523 GCA_008086735.1 Cheirogaleus medius | reverse complement strand
CCTGCTAGGGCTTATTTTATGGGTAGGTCTTATTTTCAGGGAAACACAGTATAGACTCTAGTTAATAATAATGTTTGATATTGGCTCTCAATTGTAACAAACATATCACACTGATGCAAGGTGTTAATAACAGAGGAAACTGGAGAGGGGTGAAAGGGTACATGGGAATTCTCTGTACTTTACATTCATTTTTCTACAAACCTAAAACAGCTATAAGAAATAAACTCTATTAATTTAAAAAAAAGAGAGAGCAAAGAATACAAGAAGAAGAAACCATGAAAGAAGTAACACAAGAAACTTTTCCTGAAACGAAAGACACAGCGCAGGCACAAAAGGCCGACAAGTGCCCGCACAGTGAATACAGACCCACGCCAGCAGGTGTCGCGGTGAGGTCCAGCACGCCCGGCATGCAAGGAGACCCTACAGGCTTCCATGGAGGGGAGACAGGTTCACACACTCACAGCATTGGAGTCCTCCTTAGCAACACCGGATACCACGTGGAGAAATGCCTTCAAATTTCTGAAGGAAAAGCCTTCCACCAGCCTAGAATTCCAGACCCAGCCAGTCAAGTGTGATCAGTGGTCAGACTGGTCACTGAAGGGCTCACAGTCCCTTGACACATACCCACCATGCCATACACAGATACCTCAAACACACAGACACACGCACTCCACCCACACACGCCTCAGTCAGTGGCACGGTGCTCATCCCCTACCCGAGATGTGCCTGCCCCACAGCGCCAGCTCCCCGAGCCTCCGGTGGGCACAGTGGGGTCGGGAGTGGAGAAGCCCTTGTATGAAAAGTCCTTATACATGCAAATATCCAGAATTGAGTCACTGCAAAGGGCTTGGTGGTGGTGGTAGTGTTTTTTTTTATCTTTTAATGTTGAAGTTTAAAGGGGGGGGGGCTTTCCCAGGGGCCCCTCCAACTGCACCCCTTTAGGAGAGTCCATCATGTGCTCGTCATGGGCTACTGCCTGTCCTCTCCTCGGAGACCCACTCGACAGCCTGAGCAGAATGAGCCTGGGCTGTTGGTTTTCCCTCCCAAACCTGAGAGATCAGCCCCTAGGAATGCAGAGTCAGGGCAGAGGGCCATGCTCAGAGAGTGTGTGTACCTCTCTCCTAAGCCAGGTCGGGGAGGGTGGCGGGAGGGGAGGGGGGAGGAGACCGGGTGAGAGAGGCAGGCTGAAGGGATGTGCATAAGGCTGGCTATGGGGCGGGAGGGAAGTCTGGCAGAAGGACCAGCCCGCCCCAACATACTTTCTCAGCTCAACGCCCACCTGGGCCTGACCCTTTAACGGCCAGGCCCTAGTCACTATCCCTAAACCTGGACTAGGTCCCGTTTGGCACAGGAAGATCCTGGGAGGTAGAGAAAAGACAAGTGTGTGGACTCCAGCCCCAGACAACCAAGCCCTAGCTGAGTAACCAGAACCCGCAACACAGACACCCCTTGCTGGGGCAGAAAGGCCAGGGCCCCTGGGCCCAGCAGGGCACATTCCCCACCCCACAGCATAACAGGGCTTATCTCTGGGGTGTGAGGCTGCAGGAACTATCACTTCCTACTTGGTCTATTTTTGTCCTATTTGAATTTTTTATAAGGAGCATATATTACTGTCATAGTAGGAAAAAGAAACAAAAGAAAACACTCGCTCCTATCTTACCTCCTCAGCTTCTTGAGCCACAGAATAGCCGCTCTCCTCTCCCTCCCACCCCACAGATGAAGGGAGCAGGCATCGCCAGCCCAGGTGGGGGGCTCAGGTCTCTGCCCAAAGATCTTTCGTTCCCCGCTCCTCTATGAGGTCACATCCCCTCCCCCTCTTCCCCAAGGAATTTGGGTTTCTCTTTGGACCTGCTTTTCAAGGAGGCCAGGAGGGAAAAGAAAAGGCTTGCCTCAATATTTTTGAGACTCTCTCGTCCAGAGCAGAGTGAGGCTGAGAACGGCTGCCACCTGCCTCTGGACCGCCAGCTGCCATCAACCATCCATCTCCCTACCAGATCCCCCGCCCTCCCTCTTCCTCCACCCCGGGTCCAATTTGTCCCACCTCCCTCTGCCATGGGGCCAACTCGCACCACCTCCCTCTGTCCCCCGAGTCCAGGGCAGGACTGAACAGAACACACTGCCAAGAACCTCGGGTGCCCTGAGGCCTCAACCAGAGCAGAGCTTCTCCCCCAAGTGTAACCCACCCAGGCTGGGATGGCAAGGCCACATGCCACACCCCTTCCCTGCTTCCCAAAGCTCCTGCTTCCTCCTGCCTGGACCAGACAGCCCCCAAACAGTCCCCCAGACCTGCCAGGCACTACAGCCCACGGCGGCTAGGAAGCTATGAACATCACTGACGTGGGCTGATGAGCCCTCAACGAAAACAGATGGAGACTTTCTCTCACACAGCCCCATACGCGGCAGAGCAAGCAGGCTCTGGGCACCTCGTCCCTACTGACTGAGGCTCCCACGGGGAATGTGACAGCAGGGTCCTGTGACCTAGTACAATCCCATGTCCTCTAGGAAGCTCTCTCAGCTGCCACCCTCCTGGCCTGGTCCATTCCCTCCTCCTTCCGACCAGGCATATGGACTCTGAACCAAATTCACCCCACAACAAGACCTGGCAGCACTTTGCTCCAGGACCACCTGGTGTTGCCATTTCCTGGGCATCTGGGGTCTCCCCAGATGGACTGTGTTCCCTGAGGGTGTTTACTGGTGACCCCCTGGGCACACAGCTCCAAAGCAAAGAAATCATGCATGTCATGAAGTCTGGCGCTGTTGCAACTCCTCTTGTGTGCTCACCTGGTTGCACGTGGCAGCCGGGCATAGTGGCTAAGTGCTGAGCTCCCCTACTCCCAGGTTACCTCCCCCTGCTTCTGTTTCCTTGGCTGTCAGGTGGGGTTAACCACCCTCTCAGGGCTGCTGAGAGGCTAAGGCACACCAAGCCTGGTCAGCAAACAGCCACCGTATCCCCTTTAGTCCTGTCATTCTCTCCCACAACCAGGAGCTCCCAGGACTCTTGCTCTTGAATTCTTAACGCTGAGCACTGCCTGGCCTTCAAGCGAGCATGCGGCTCCTTTAACAAATATCCAACCTCAGCTCCCCAGGATGGGCTGTGGGGGACGCAAGCCTTGGCCTCCACTTTTGGAGTTTCTGCTCCTCCCTCTACCCTCATCCAAGCCTTCTCTCCCTCTCATTGCCCTTCGCCTGGCCTGCCTGGCAGGCTGTTGCAGCCCTAGGAACACTGAGGCCCAAACTGAGTCATGACCCCTTCATTTCCATCCAAAATCAGGATTTACCAAGGCCCCAACATGCATCTCCACAGCGGCTCGCAAGACAGCTCTCGTCCTCAGAGCACTACAGCCATGGCACCCAAACCTGCCACGAATCAGTGTGGGGTATTTTGTACATATATACTGACACCAAGACACAACCCAAACTTACTGAACTACAAGGTCCAGGCATGGGAATCTATATTTTTAAGTGGGGTAGGGGGCTCCACAGGTGGCTCAATTCACCCAACCTCCAGCCCCCTGTGGGGACCACACTGGGCTGGTCCCTGCCTGCTCTACAGCACTTCTGAGTCAGCGGCCGACTTTCCTTCCACCTGGGCTCATCCTCAAGGCCACTCAAGTGGTACTCAGGAAAAATCTGTGAATCTCCCCCACCCAGCTAAGTCCTGCCTTCCCAAATCCCAAGGACATACTTCTTCTGAGAGGACTGACCCTAGAAATGTTCACCCACACGGGGGCGGGGGTGGGGAGGATCATTAAGCACATTCCATAAATTAAGAGTGGTAAGAGGAACTAGGCCTTCTTTCCATGAAACCACTGCTAAAATGACACTCTCACCAAAACCCAGTGAGCACCCAGGAAGGTTAGCTCTTGTTAGTCTCATGAGGAGGAAGGACAGTGATTCTGTCCTAGTGCAATCCCCTGACACCCACCTGATTCTCAGAGCCGAGTTCCCTGACCCCTACAGCATGCAAATCACCAGCCTGCACTTCCTCCACTGCAGGTACTAAACTGTTCCACCTGCATCGCACCCCACTTGCCACCCCGTCTCTCCGTCAGGTGTGCCATCTGGGGCACCTGAACTCCCCAAGGTCCAGGCAGCACGTGCTCAAAATACAAGGTTTTTTTTTTTTTTTTTTTTGAGACAGAGTCTCACTCTGTTGCCCCGGCTAGAGTGCCGTGGCATCAGCCTCGCTCACAGCAACCTCAAACTCCTGGGCTCAGGCGATCCTTCTGCCTCAGCCTCCCAAGTAGCTGGGACTACAGGCATGCGCCACCATGCCCGGCTAATTTTTTCTATATTTTAGTTGGCCAATTAATTTCTTTCTATTTTTTAGTAGAGATGGGGTCTCGCTCTTGCTCAGGCTGGTTTCGAACTCCTGAGCTCAAACGATCCGCCCGCCTCGGCCTCCCAGAGAGCTAGGATTACAGGCGTGAGCCACCGCGCCCGGCCAATACAAGGGTTTTGACAAAGATGATTATCTGGGACTTGTCCCAGGTGCCTCAGCAGCCAAGACATGATGGGCACCAACGGGAAAGGCAGAGTAAGAGAAAACTCCCGCACCAGAAGAGGCATGCGCAGATACGGTCGCTGACACGCATCGGTGCTTCTCAAACCGTGAAGTGAGGAAAATCACCGGGTCTTGTTAAAATGCACATTCTGATGCCCAAGTGCAGAGGGGCCTGAGAGGCTCCGTTTCTGCCCAGCTCCCAGGGGATGCCCAGGCTGCGACTGGCCCAGGGCCCACACCTGAGCGGAGGGATATACGTGATGGGGCTGAAGACCACCGAGAGCTAACCTTACTGGGTGCTCACTGGGTGCCGGCTCTGTCCCTCTCTTACTACCCACACAGTCCAGGAGATGGGATCCCCATTTTGCAGATGAGCAAACTAAGTTGTGGAGAAGGTTTGTAATTTACCCAGGGTCACACAGCTAGGAAGTGATGGAGCTGGAACTTGAACATCAAGAGGCCTGACCCCAAGCCCACGCCCTTAACTTGAGGGTTAGCATCTCTCAGTGAGCTGAATGCAAACAGTCCTGCCCTGAGCACCCTGAGAGGACAGAAGCGGGAACAGGCCTGGATGCACATCGCAGGCCCTGAAGAGGCACGGGGGTGGCGTATAAAGACTAGACTTCCCTTCAAAAGGCTGGTGCAGTCCCAGGAGCACAGAACCCTGAGAGGCAAGTGAAGGAATCTCACAGTTTTGTCCTGTCCCCGACCTCTCAAAGTCTTGTCTGAGAGCAGCACAGCCTCCCCCAGTAGCCACCAGGGTCCAGAATTCCTGGGAGGGCAGGACCAGGGGAATGCTCTTAAAGGGCCTCTGTTCAGCTGAGAATTCCTCCCCCAAGCTCTGTCTGTATGACAAAGTTCAGCGGGCCTGGAATGGACTTAGGACTTGGCCCCAGCCTCCTTCTACCCACTCTAGGAGCAGAGGACAGAAGTGGGATGTGAGGGGTGGAGGAGAGCAAGGGTGCTCACCTGTCAAGATTACGGCCCTAGTTATTCCTGCTGGTGGGGTTCTCTGGCCCTCACACCCAGCTCCCCACCCAATTCCCAGGAAACGAAGCTGGGCTAATGCCACACAGCATTCCTGGGGAGGCCCAGTACTCGGGGACAGCCAACCTGGGCAGCTGTCAAACATACCCACGCAAGTGCCTGTCAAATGCTGGAGTGGTGGGGGATAGGGGCAGCTGTAGCCACAGGCCCGGACACACCTGATTCCCCCCAGCCCCAAATTCTTATCAGCCCAAAATTCAGACCCAAATAACTGTGCCCCTTTCTGACCCACACCCATCATTTATTCCAGACCCCAAACCCAGGAACCAGCTTTGTCTCTTTTTCCCCCCTTATGCCCCACATCCAAACTTTGAACTCTGAGTTCTATCTGCAAATTTTCTCCAGAATTCACCCCCCTCACCACTGTCGCCCTATGGTCCAGTCCACCACCACCTCTCTGCTAGACATTCTAACTCCCTGCTTACCTGCCTCCCAGCCGTCCACGTTCCACTCAGCAAACGTGTGAAAATGGAGCATGTCACCTCCGCCTCCTCAGCATCTTCTGGGTCTTGGCTCCTTTGACTCTCTGCATCTCTCATTGCACTAGGGCCAAACAGGCCTTCCTGCTGTCCCTGAACCCACTGGGTGTGTACCTATCTCAAGGCCCACTGCATGTGCTGTTCCCTCTGCCTGAGACACAGCCAGATGTTACCGCCACGGTTCACTCACTCACTCTAGCCAGGGCTCTGTTCATCCGAGCCTCCGCCGTCTTCCCTGGGTATCCCAGCTGCAACCGCCCTTCGCCCTAGTTCATTCCTTCACCGTATTTACCAGAACCCGGCACTGTACGTACATGTGTACATGAATTATACTAACTGATTGTCCCCATACGTACCTCCACATGGTGAAATGCTGCACAGGCAAAAGGCTTGAGTGTTTCTTCCCTTGCTCTGCAGCCAAGAGCTTTACTCAGCTCATCTCTGCCTCCCCCTAACAGCACTAACAGTGGACACTCAAATATTTGTTCAACAAGCCAACAAACTAATCTACGACTCTAACTTAGGTACTTTTTTGTCCCTGTTCACAGCTGCTCCATGGTTTCTCTATCATCACAAACCCATGGGTCTTACCCAGGAGAGCCAGCGCTCCCAAAGAGCAGAGGGTCCTCCTCTGCCCACCAACCCCCCAAAACAGGAGCCTCCAGAGGGCAGGAGCCAGAGGTGCCAGGCTTATAGGGGGAGTTCCAAAATGGAACCTTCTTTAACTGGGAGAGTCCTCCTCAGCCCCCACCTCTCAGCTAAGGATTTCACTAACTCCCTGGAGAGATGCAGCCCAGCCAGAGGTGGGAAGCGTCAGCCTTGGGAATGGAGGAGTCGGTGAGTGGCTTAAACGCAGGGGCTGTGCAGCCAGGCTGCGTGACCTTGGGCAGGTCCCCTGATCCCTGTGCCTCCGTTTCCTCACCTATCTATAAAATGGGGGTAGTGGCCATCCACTCTCCTCACAAGATCACAACAAGCTGAATATCCTGAATCTGAATATCTGAAATGCTCCAAAATCCAGAACACTTTGAGCACTGACATGATGCTCGAAGCAAGTGCTCATCCGACTGTTTCGGGTTTCAGATTCTCAGATTCGGGATGCTCAACCAGTTAGTATAATTCAAATATTCCAAAATTTGAAAAAATTCAAAATCAGAAACACTTCTAGTCCCAAGTACTTTGGATAAAGGGATACTCAACCTGTGTGAGGACTCGATGGATTCAGCGTGGGCACTCAGAACAGGGCCTGGCACAAGGAAAATGCCGCTCTTTCGGCTCTTACATCTAGCAGATGTGGCCACTGAGGCGCAGAGAAGTTCCCTGGGTTAAGTCACATGCTTATTCAGGGAGTGGGAGGGCCAGAATCTGAACTCAGGCTCCTGCCTCCAGAGCCTCGGACCTCGATCACCGCACCACGCTGCCTCCCTCTCAAGGACAACATACACCCACCCCAACCCCAGACACCCCCATGTCCCTGCCCAGTCAAGGAATCCAAAGTCACCCCCTTATTTCTCTACAGCAGGGGGTGGCAGATGGGAGAAAAATCACATCTTTATTTCCCCTAATCTGTAACTGAAATTTGGCATGTCTTCCAACTACGAATCCTTGCAATAGTAGAAGTATAGTAGCAGTACCTGTAAGTTTGTCACCAAGAGAAACAGGACGTTTTCATACTGCGTTGTAGCTGCTACAGATGTCACAAAACATTCATACCTATCACTACTTTCAACTGTTAAGTCATTAGACAGCCACTGGCTCACATGATTTAATACAATAACAAGGCATTTTTCTTCAGCAATGTTTTGATGCATTGATAAATATACTTCAGTATCACTGGTGTACTTTGTAATGCTGCATGTTTAAAGACCTCATTCTGAGAAGGGGTCCGTGGCACAAAAAGGGCTGAGGACACCTGCTCTAGAGTGGGCAGGGAGAAACCTCAGCAGAAGGCCGGGTCCTGCGCTCCCTGCCCACCCATGGCACCCAGGCTGGGAGCTCAAAGCAGAAGCTGGGCGTTGCTCCCATTTCCAAACCCAGGGGTACGGAGGGCCTGGTGAAGGGCAAGAAGCTGGCCAAAGGCCCTCAGACTCCCCAGAGTCACGCCACAGTGCTCAGGCTGACCCTCAAACCCTTGCATGCCGATGAAGGTGACTCCAGAGAAACAAAAACAGCCAAGTGTACCTGCAAGCTGGGAGCAGGCTGCTCCGGGAGCTTGTTTTGAGCATGCCTCCGACACCTGTCTCCAACTTCCTCGGGTTGGCCCTCACCTGAGCCTCTCCTGCTATGGCTGCAACCCACCAGGTCTGCAGCTTCCTTTTTCTGGCTAGAGCCACTGCCTGGACCTCTTCAAAAATAAGCCTTAACTCAGCCAGTGAACAGCTGCTACCATGCTGGGATGAGGGGCCTGCAAAGCTGACAGTTTCTAGGAATCAAATCCCACCCTCTGAGGCAAATGAAGTCAAGATGCACTTAGTAAAGAAAGACAATTGTGCTGGCTGAAAATACTGGCTAGGAGAATCTTCTAGAAGGGAAAGTAAGGTACTATCATAAAGGGGAGGAAGAGATACTGATCCAGTTCTCCTTTCCCCACCTAGCTTCCCCAGAGAGTTAGTATAAACGGGAGACTGCAGGGTTCCAGAGTGGAGAAGACATGTGACTCAAAAAGCAGATGTTAGGGAAAACATCAAAATACCTGCCCATAACATCACCTGCCCCAGATTTCTACTCCCAGCCATTGCATAGATGAAATCATCTGCCCTCAAAAGGCCTTCAGCCTTCAGTAACTGGTGTCACAGACAGTATCATGGAGCAGGGCAGGTTTTTAATTGGAAAGTCATCCCCAAGCTGAAAAATAATGGCAAATAATCGTCATTCCTGCCACTCCTGGGTGGGCTGAGCCAGCCTGCCAGTGCTGCCGCAGAGTGACCAGTTGAGAGGGAAGCTCTTCCCTATGCTGGATTCCCGCACAGGGAAGATAGAGAACAAAAGACAGGACTGGAGATCCAGATGACAATCATTAATGGACACTAAAGCCTCTGGGAGAAAAGTTGATGGGGAACTTCCGAATGGCGGCCTTGGGCTAACAGCCCAGACCCACTGCTTAGCCAGGGCCTCACTGAAGGGGACTGCAGACAGGGTGGGCCTCCCGAAGTGGTGCAGGGAGTCGGCCAGCCCACCCAGGAAGGACTCCTGCCAGGAGCTCTGGGGTCCAGGGGGTGGAGAACTAGGGTGGAGGGCATCGTGAGGAACCAACTGGCCAGCGCCACAGCGTACGATAGTCTCAAGGACAAGTGGCCCATTCCCTCCACCAGGTAATGGTATGAAACAAAGTGGGGGGCATGTTAAACTGGGGAGATGTATCATCAGGAGACATGGCAGCCAGGTACTCATTTGGATCCTGACTCAACAACCCACCTATGAAGAGGTATTTTTGACATCAGAGAAGTTTGAACATGGACTGGACCTTAGATGATTATGAAGGAACTGCTGATTTTGTGTAAGAATGGCATTATGGCTGTTTTTTAAAAGGTGCCCTAATCTGTTGGAGATGGAGGGAGAGGAATCCTGAAGCATTTAGGGTACACTGACTCACTCACACTCTCTTCCTGGTCCCGCTTGGGCCCGTTAGACCCCTGCAGAGATCAGGGGTCAGCCTGGGGCCAGGAAACAGGCTTTTTCTCCTTGTCCTATGACTGAGCCTCACTCCTGATCCCGTCCCTCGGTGCCTGAGCCTTGTGCTAACCTGTGAACTCATTGGCGTGGCACAAGGCCAGACCCCCGCAGTACCAGCGCTGTCCCTCTGGGAGGCACAGGGAACGCGCCAGGGAAATCCCACGGGACCAGAGGCCGGGCCTCTGCTCAAACGTTCCCCAAGCATTTGCCAGGAACAACAGCGGGAGTGTCCAGGAGGAGCTTACACCTCGGTAGGGAACTGAGACAGCCATGTACACAGAGGAAGAGGGTGAGGAACACCACAGAAACACGTAACTGAAGTACACAGGAAGGCTAAGGGGAGTGGTAAAACGACCGTGCGGGGGCGTGCGGAACCTGGCATTTGTGCTGGGGACTGCAGAACAATGGGTGGAACAATGGGTGGGAGAGAGGCAAGGAGGGGAGGGGAGGGGACCCGTCCCAGGTGCAAGGGACACAATACACAGAGGCCGGGG